>ONZH01013485.1:0-290503 GCA_900303285.1 Rhinella marina
AACATATACATTTTCTTATTTACGGAAGCAATTCTACGGCGGTTAAGGAGGAGGGAGGAGGAGGTGGAGGAGGAAATGGCACTTCATACAGATGGCACTTCACTTTTGGCTGCTTTCCACGGTTGGAGAAGCAAAGTCCGGGTCAATCCACTTGCTGTTCATTTTGATTAGCGTCAGCCTGTCGGCACTGTCGGTTGACAGGCGGCTGCGCTTATCGGTTATAATGCCCCGGCTGCGCTGAACACCCTTTCTGATAGCACGCTGGCGGCAGGGCAGGCAAGCACCTCCAAGGCGTACAGGGACAGTTCCAGCCACGTGTCCAACTTGGAGACCCAGTAAGTGTAGGACGCCGAGGGATCGGGGAGGACAGGGTTACGGTCTGCCAGGTACTCCCGCAACATCCGCCGATACTTGTCCCTCCTGCTGATAGCGGGCCCCGCAGTGATGGAAGTTGCACGAGGGGGTGCCCATGAACGTGTCCCACACCTTGGAGAGTGTTCCCCTGGTGGCTGTGGGCCTGATGGATGTTGTGGGACTCTGGGAGACCCTCTCCTCTCTGCCGCCAGCGATGGTGGGTGGGAAAATCTCCATCATGTTCTGCACGAGTTCCCTCTGTATTCCAGCAATCGATTCGTCCTCTCCTCTACCGGAATAAAAGAGGAGACGTTATCTTATACCGGGGTCCAGGAGTGCGAAGACCCAGTACAGTTTGTTCTCCACTATCCGGACAACACGTGTGTCCCGGGAAAAGCAGCCCAGCATGAAGTCAGCCATGTGTGCCAGACTCTGAATAGGCATGACCTCACTGCCCCACCAGAAGGATCACTGCCATTTCCTCCTCTTCTCTTCCGCCTCCTCTCCGCCCCATCCGCGCTGAACCAATGGGACGCACACAGCCTGACTGCTACCCT
Organism: Rhinella marina; assembly: GCA_900303285.1. Classification (NCBI taxonomy): domain Eukaryota; kingdom Metazoa; phylum Chordata; class Amphibia; order Anura; family Bufonidae; genus Rhinella; species Rhinella marina. Next base: position 912 of record ONZH01013485.1, read on the forward strand.
CGCCGCCAGCATCCTCCTCCTCTTCCACAGCCACCTCCACGTCGTCCTCATCCTCATCCTCCTCCTCCTGCAACTGCCACCGTGAAGCAGACAAAAGTGTGGTCTGACTGTGTAGCTCCGTTGCGTCTCCTCCTACCCCCGTCTCCTCTGCGTGCAATGCGTTCTCCCTTATTGCGATGAGCGATTCTTTAAGGACGCCTAGGAGCGGAATGGTTACGCTCACTATAGCGTCCTCGCTGCTGACCTTCTTGGTGGACTCCTCAAAGATACGCAGTACATCGCATATGTCTGCCATCCATGGCCACTCGTGGTTGGCAAACTGAGGGAGGCTGAGTTGGAGGCACGCGTGGATTATTAATCTGGTACTCCATCAATGCTCTCTGCTGCTCACACACCCTGGGCCAACATGGAATAGGTGGAATTCCAGCGAGTCGGCAGGTCGCACAACAGCCGATGTTGAGGCAAATGGAGGCGTTGCTGGAGTTTTTTTAAGCTAGCAGCAGCTACAGTTGACTTCCGAAAGTGAGCGCACAAGCGCCGCACTTTCACCAGTAGCTCTGCCAGGTTGGGGTAAGTCTTCAGAAATTTTTGGACTACCAGATTAAAAAACGTGGGCCAGGCATGGTACGTGATTGAGTTCGGCAAGCTCCAGAGCCGCCACCAGGTTACGGCCGTTATCGCACACGACCATGCCTGGTCCTAGCTGCAGCGGGCGACAGCCCACATCTCCGTTGCTGCAATATGCGCGTCCCTCACCTCTGGGGCGCTGTGCTTCCTGTCGCCAAGCTGATGAGCTTTAGCACCGCCCTGCTGACGTCTCCCCGCGCCAGTGCTGCAACGCTTCCAGCTAGCGGCTGAGGGAGATGTTAAGGCACAGGAGGAGGAGGAGGAGGAGGAGGAGGAGGGGGGTTTATCAGAACCCATGCTGGCAATCTTGGGCGGGGGTGGTAGGTAGGCCGTCTCTGTTTGCGACCCCGTCCCCGCCTCCACTACATTCACCCAGTGTGCCGTCAGAGAAATGTATCGTCCCTGGCCGCAAGCGCTTGTCCATGAGTCGGTGGTCAAGTGGACTTTGCGCTGACTGCGTACCTCAGGGCCCGCCTGATGTTACGCGACACGTGCTGGTGCAGGGCCGGGACGGCACTCCGGGAAAAGTAGTGGCGGCTTAGGGACGGAATAGCGAGGTGCGGCAGCCGCCATCAGGTCGCGGAAGGCCTGCGTCTCCACAAGCCTAAACGGCAACATCTCCAGGGCCAGCAGTTTGGAGATGTGGCAGTTTAAGGCTTGGGCTTGGGGGTGACTCGAGGCGTACTTCGCCTGCGGTCGAACGCCTGCCGAGAATGGACAGTTGTTGGACGAGGAGTGTGAAGGTGCAGGCGAAGATGGCGGGGGAAGGGCGGGGAAGGGGAGGCTGAAGGAGAGGCCCCAAAGTAGCAGAGGCAGAGGCAGATGTGGAGGTGTCCTGGCTGGAGGTCTGACCGCCAGTGGCAGCACACAACAAAGGGGAAGAGGCAGTGGCAGCAAGACCGGCGCAGTTTGTATTGCGTTTGCTCTCTCCCACTCAGCCCAGTGCTTGAATTCCAAGTGACGCCGCATGCCTGAGGTGGTCAGATTGCTCTTCTCAGAGCCCCTACTCAGTTTTGAGTGGCAGAGTGTGCAAACCGCGCTCAGTTTGTCATCCGCACAAACATTAAAATATCTCCACACCACAGAAGTACGAGGCCTCGATGGGGGAGCTTCGCGCGACTGGCCGCTGGCGGGAACAGCTTCGGCCCTGCTGGCTGTGGCCTCACTTCTCTGTCTGAACTGTCCTCTGCCTGTGGCCATCCCTCTGCCTGTGGACATCCCTCTGCCTGTGGACATGCCTCTGCCTGTGGACATCCCTCTGCCTGTGGACATCCCTCTGCCTGTGGACATCCCCTCTGCCTCTTGCTGCCTTTTTCGGGTGCTGGCGCAGACCACCACCTCTCCACTGCTTTCCTCGCTGGACATCACCCCTGGCCAAGTGGGGTCGGTCATTTCGTCATCCACCAGCTCCTCTTCCACTTCCTCACTCTGCTCCTCCTCCTGCCCACTGGACATTCCAACAGCCTCCCTTGATGGCAACTGCGTCTCATCATCATCATCGCTCATGATAACAGATGCTGGCTCAGGGTCCACATCAGCAGGAGATGGCGAAAACTCCAGTGTTTGGGCATCACTACAAACAAATTCCTCTGCTAGCTCCTGGGATTCTTCCGGCACATCTGAAAAAGGACCCGAAAAGAGAGCTCCTGGGAGGGCGTCAAGGGTGGGATGACTCTGTTGGCCAGTGTGGAGGAAGGAGGGTCAGAGTGAGACTGTGTGGATGACTGGCTGGTGGACAACTGTGTGGAAGCGCTATCGGCTATCCATTGCAGCCACCTGTTCAACCTGCTCAGGCCTCAACAGCGGTGTAACCCGCCCCCTGCTTAACTGTCCCATAAAGGCAGGGATTCTGGATGAGCGGGATCCTGGCTGATCCTCACCAGCACACATTGTATCCCCCACTGGCTTCAACAAGGCCCCCAACAGCATTTCCGCGCCCCCGTCCTCGTCCACGTCCACGTCCTATTCCGCTAGCCCCCCTCCGCATTTTATTTTTTTTTTGTTGCAAATACAATAGGGGTATATAATTACGGTATGTGAAATATTAGCAAGAGAACGCACAGTACAGGGCCAATAAAAGGCCTAGATAATATTTCAAGGTACACAGCCGTGTATAAACTTGTAAACACCAGGTACATTTAGCAAGAGAACGCACAGTACAGGCCTAAAAAGCCTAGATATTGTATATTCAGGAACACAGCCGTGTACAACTTAACAGACGGTGGTATTAACACCAGGTATGTGAAAATTTGCAAGAGAACGCACAGTACAGTGGCCATTAAAAGCCTAGATATTGTATATTTCAAGGTACACAGCCGTGTACTAACTGACAGACGGTGGTATTTACACCAGTATGGAAATAATTAACAAAAGAACGCACAGTAACAGTGGCCTATTAAATGGCTAGATATTGTATATTTCAAAAGTAACACACAGGGTAGTAACTGAACAGACGTGGTATTTACACCAGGTATGTGAAATAATTTAACAAGAGAACGCACAGTACAGTGGCCAATAAATGGCCTAGATATTGTATATTTCAAGTACAAAGCCGGTAGTACTGAACAGACGGTGGGTATTTACACCAGTATGGAAATAATTTAGCAAGAAACGCACAGTACAGTGCCATTAAAGCCTAGATAATTGTATATTTCAATACACAGCCGTGTAGAAACTGAACAGACGGTGGTATTTACACCGTATGTGAAATAATTTAGCAAGAGAACGCACAGTACAGTGGCCATTAACAAAGCACTAGATATCGTATATTTCATACACAGCCATGTAGTAACAACAGACGGTGGTATTTACACCAGGTATGTGAAATAATTTAGCAGAGAACGCACAGTACAGTGGCCATTAAAATGCCTAGATATTGTATATTTCAATAACACACCCGTGTAGTAACTGAACAGACGGGGGTATTACACCAGGTATGTGAATAATTAGCAAAGAACGCACAGTACAGTGGCCTATTAAATGCCTAGATATTGTATATTTCAAGGTACACAGCCGTGTACTAACTGAACAGACGGTGGGTATTTACACCAGGTATGTGAGATAATTTAGCAAGAGAACGCACAGTACAGTGGCCTATTAAAATGCCTAGATATTGTATATTTCAAAGTACACAGCCGTGTAGTAACTGAACAGACGGTGGGTATGTACACCAGGTATGTGAGATAATTTAGCAAGAGAACGCACAGTACAGTGGCCTATTAAATGCCTAGATATTGTATATTTCAAAGTACAAAGCCGTGTAGTAACTGAACAGACGGTGGTATTTACACCAGGTATGTGAGATATTTAGCAGAGAACGCACAGTACAGTGGCCTATTAAAATGGCCTAGATATTGTATATTTCAAAGTACACAGCCGTGTACTAACTGAACAGACGGTGGGTATTTACACCAGGTATGTGAGATAATTTAGCAAGAGAACGCACAGTACAGTGGCCTATTAAAATGCCTAGATATTGTATATTTCAAAGTACACAGCCGTGTACTAACTGAACAGACGGTGGGTATTACACCATATGTGAAATAATTTAGCAAGAGAACGCACAGTACAGTGCCATTAAATGCCTAGATAGTAATTTCAAGTACACAGCCGTGTAGTAACTGAACAGACGGTGGGTATTTACACCAGGTATGTGAATAATTTAGCAAAGAGAACGCACAGTACGTGGCCTATAAAAGGCCTAGATATTGTATATTTCAAGTACACAGCCGTGTAGAAACTGAACAGACGGTGGTATTTACACCAGGTATGTGAATATTTAGCAAGAGAACGCACAGTACATGGCCTATTAAAATGCCTAGATATTGTATATTTCAAGGTACACAGCCGGTAGAACTGAACAGACGGTGGGTATTTACACCAGTATGTGAAAATTTAAAAGAGAACGCACAGTACAGTGGCCTATTAAAAGCCTAGATATTGTATATTCAAAGTACACAGCCGTGTAGTAACTGAACAGACGGTGGTATTACCAGGTATGTGAATAATTTAGCAAGAGAACGCACAGTACAGTGGCCTATTAAAATGCCTAGATATTGTATATTTCAAAGTACAAAGCCGTGTAGTAACTGACAGACGGTGGGTATTTACACCAGGTATGTGAGATAATTTAGCAAGAGAACGCACAGTACAGTGGCCTATTAAAATGCCTAGATATGTATATTTCAAAGTACACAGCCGTGTACTAACTGAACAGACGCGTTGGTATTAACACCAGGTATGTGAGATAATTTAGCAAGAGAACGCACAGTACAGTGGCCTATTTAAAATGCCTAATATTGTATATTTCAAAGTACACAGCCGTGTACTAACTGAACAGACGGTGGGTATGTACACCAGGTATGTGAGATAATTTAACAAGAAACGCACAGTACAGTGGCCTATAAATGGCCTAGATATTGTATATTTCAAAGTACAAAGCCGTGTAGTAACTGAACAGACGGTGGGTATTACACCAGGTATGTGAGATAATTTAACAAGAGAACGCACAGTACAGTGGCCTATTAAATGGCCTAGATATTGTATATTTCAAAGTACAAAGCCGTGTAGTAACTGAACAGACGGTGGGTATTTACACCAGGTATGTGAGATAATTTAACAAGAGAACGCACAGTACAGTGGCCTATTAAAAATGCCAAGATATTGTATATTTCAAAGTACACAGCCGTGTAGTAACTGAACAGACGGTGGGTATTTACACCAGGTATGTGAGATAATTTAACAAGAGAACGCACAGTACAGTGCCTATTAAAATGCCTAGATATTGTATATTTCAAAGTACACAGCCGTGTACTAACTGAACAGACGGTGGGTATTAACACCAGGTATGTGAGATAATTTAGCAAGAGAACGCACAGTACAGTGGCCTAATTAAAATGCCTAGATATTGTATATTTCAAAGTACAAGCCGTGTAGTAAACTGAACAGACGGTGGGGTATTTACACCAGGTATGTGAGAAATTAGCAAGAGAACGCAGCCATACAGTGGCCTATTAAAATGCCTAGATATTGTATATTTCAAAGTACACAAGCCGTGTACTAACTGAACAGACGGTGGGTATTTACACCAGTATGTGAAATTATTTAGGCAAGAGAACGCCACAGTACAGTTGCCAATTAAAAGGCCTAGATATTGTATATTTCAAGGTACACAGCAGTAGTGCCAAATATAGTTTGGTATGTAGCAGAGCACCTAATACACCACTAATGCCTCTCTCTGTCCCTACTCCAGCAGCTATCCCTGAATACAGCAGCCGTTCTCTGTAAAGTCTATATTGTAGTAAAGCTATCACTGAAGTCCACTGTAGTAGCCCTGATAAGGGCTTTTATTCACGCTCCTGCCTGTCCAACAGCTAAAATCTGTCTCTCCCTTCTCCAGCCTCTGTCCCTGACTAAGTTCACGCAGCATATGCGTACGAGCAGGAAGAGCTGAGTTTTTAATATTCGAGGTCACATGGTTTTTCCAGCCAATGCATGTAGACGCTGTTTTCGCGCTGCCAGCGTGCTCAGCGTGCCTGTCATACCCCCCCTGCATGTTGATTGGTGGAAAAAGAGCGCCAGGGAAGGTGGGAGGGGAAACGAATTCTAAGTGCGCCATCGCCGTTATACTCGATTGAAATCGAGTGTGCCGAATATCGTAGTATTCGATCGAATACCAGCTCGATCGAACACTACTCGCTCATCTCTAATGATAACACAAGATTAAATGACTTTAGATTCAGAGATTTTATGAGAGGACTACACTAATTCAGTTGTTTATAATTTTAATTGCATTGTATTGTATTTTTTTCTCTCTTTTCTGGTGTAATCCCCATGTGAATTTCCCCATGGTGGGACTATTAAAGTATTATCTTATTTATTAGCAAGTATGATCTCCATGATTGACAAGGCAGTCCAGTGTACATCTTGTGCAATGTATGCAGTCCTTCGAGAGCTGTTTAAGGGTTCATTTGGTTGTGCAAAATTTGAGCAAATTGCATGTTTGGAAGCCCGTATCCTGTATGTACCTTGACAATATGGAAAAGAGTTTGCTGCTCATTGTGCAAACACTTGAGGAAGATGAGGAGGAGGAGGGTGGTAGTGTGGAGGAGTAGGAAAGTGAGGTATCTAGCTGCATAACAGAAGGCAGGGTAATTGGAAGAGTGCCAGGGAGGCTAGCTCTGAGCTGACACACCCCAACAAGTTTGCAAAGTTGGCAAATCAGGGGGATGTCATTTCAGGGATGGCACTGCTGCAGCCGGACACTTCCTCTGCCAGTCAGGGGAATGTCAGCTCCAGTAAGCAGGGGACCAGGAGAGCAGGGCAGGCCAGACAGGTGCTGGTAGTGGGAGACTCAATTATTAGGGGTACAGAGAGGACAATCTGTCACAAAGACCGGGATCATCGAACGGTGTGTTGTCTTCCTTGCGCTCAAGTTTGACACATCGCAGATCAGGGTTGATAAATTACTTGGAGGGTCTGGAGAAGATCACCAATGACAGAGTTAGAGCTGAGTGGAGGGTCCTTAAAAATGATTTCAGGGACTTAGGTCGCAAACTCAGGGCAAATACCTCAAAGGTAGTATTTTCTGAAATACTACCTGTACCACGAGCCACACCAGAAAGGCAGCGGGAGATTAGGGAGGGAAACAAGTGGCACAAAAGCTCTATTACAGGCTCTATCATAGGGATGGGATGCACCTCGATGGGGAAGATGCACCTGTTTTGGGGGAGAAGATGGCTAGATGGTTGGAGGAGTGTTTAAACTGTTTAAACTAGGGACTGGGGAGAGTAATTACATTATAGGAGGAGAAGATAGAACAGATAGAGACCTAGGGCAAGGTAATGGAACTGGGCTTGAAATGGAAGGAGGGACTAGAACAGTTCATGAGGAACTGTACAGGGTAAAAATGTCCAAAAAACTATAAATTTTATATATATATTAATGCCAGAAGTCTGACTAATAAAACTGCAGAACTGGAATTAGTGACATGTGAGGAGGGAGTGAGTGGGTATAACTGAGACATGGCTGGATGATAGCTATGACTGGGCAGCAGGGGTGGATTGGCCATAGACCCTACAGGGAAATTTCCTGGTGGGCCAATGCCTAGGAGGGCCACCCTCTTCACATTCACCAGCCAGGTACATAATGATCTGATTCTCTCCTATGCCCCTGGCCAGCAGCCAAAGGTGCCCTCCTGAATTGAACTGTATCGTCATCCTCAGTTGAATACAGTGGCGCCGGTGGCAGTATTTTGTGCTGCACTGTGGTATTTGGTTCTGCTGGGGCGGTATAGTGTTCTGTACAGTGGTATTTCTGGCCCTGCCTATTTGTGTTGCCCCGCATTCTGTCAATTTGGAGCCACCTACAACATGGGGCCACTTTTAGATTTTTTCCAGGGCCACTTTAAGTTCCCAGTCCGCCCCTACTGGGCAGTTAACGTACAGGGTTACAGCCTGTTTAGAAAGGTTCATCAAGACCGGAGAGGAGGAGGGGTCTGCCTTTATGTAAAGTCTTGTCTAACATATATCCAGGGAAGATATAAGAGGGAAATAAATGTGGAGTCACAAACTGTGAGTAGAAATACATGGAGGCAAAAACAACAATAAAATACTGATAGGAGTTTGTTATAAGCCACCTAATAGAGTTCACGAAGAATCTACTACTAAGGGGTTGTTCCCATATCAGTTATTTGATCAGTTATTTCCATCAGTTATTGTGAACCAAAGCTAGGTGTGGGTCAAAAACACCAAACAGGTGTAGATCTTTTCATTACACCTGATCTCTGTTTAGTGTCCACTCCTGGTTTCGGCTGACAATAACTGATGGAAATAACTGATCAAATAACTGATGTGTGAACAACCCCTAAGAGAAATAGATAAGGTGGCAAATCATAATGAGGTCTTTATTTAGGGTAGATTTCAACTACCCAGATATAGAATGGGAAACTGAAAGCTGTAAATCTTATAACAGGTTCTTGGCAATAACCAAAGATAATTACCTTTCCCAACTAGTACAGGATCTGACTAGAGGGAGATGGAGGTGGCGTCCCACGTGGAGCACGCTGTAATAGGAGCTCCTATTACAGCGTGCTCCACGTGGGACGCCACCTCCATCTTACCACGGGCATATTCCTACTACCATCCAGCGATTCTTTGAAAAAGGTCACTTAGGACCGAAACGTCCTTATAAGCAATCGCAAAAATTCTACCACATATCAAGCACCCTATTTGGAGATTTGATTGGAGTGCTCGTTTGTTTGTCCACTTATTTTTTCTTTTTTTCTTTTTTTCCCTTTTTTTCTTTTTATTTCTATTTTTAGAACATGATATGCAGTGAAAATTAAAAATTACAAAATAAAACATTTTTTTCATTTTTTTCTATATGTCCTCTTGAGTGCGTGGTTTTTTACAATTTCAATTGATTGTGGGGGCATTCCCCTTATACCACAGCACCTATATATTTGTGGAGTGCACGTCCTAACTACCTTGGCACCAATGACAAAGTCAGGGGGAGATGGAAGGTCCTTAAAAATGATTTTAGGGAACTAGGTGAGAAGCTAAAGTCCAGGACCTCCAAGGTAGTGTTTTCAGAAATACTACCAGTGCCACGAGCGTCACTAGAGAGACAACGGGAGATTAGGGAGTTAAATAAGTGGCTCAGAGGCTTGTGCAGGAAGGAAGGGTTTGGGTTCATGGAGAACTGGGCCGACTTCTCTGTCGGCTACAGACTCTATAGTAGGGACGGGCTGCACCTTAATGGGGAGGGTGCAACTGCCCTGGGGGAAAAAATGGTTAGACGGCTGGAGGAGCTTTTAAACTAGGATCTGGGGGGAGGGTGGGTGCCCATACTAATAAGGGGGTAGATAGTGTAGATAGAGAGTGGGTCATAGGAAGGAAAAGTGGGGGGTTAGTGGGGGCTGGGGTTAGTAAGGAATGTAGGGAGAAGACTGTGCAAAACAACAACCAAAGTAACCCAAGAAGCCCGGATATTCATTTCATAAGTAATAGTAAATTGACAAACGGGGTAAAAAATATACATAGACCTCTTAACTGTATGTACACTAATGCCAGAAGCCTAACTAATAAAATTGGCGAACTGGAATTAGTGATGTGTGAGGAGGACTATGACATAGTGGGAATAACTGAGACATGGCTGGATGATAGCTATGACTAGGCAGTTAATGTACAGGGTTACAATCTTTTTAGAAAGGATCGTCAAAACCGGCGAGGGGGAGGGGTCTGCCTTTATATAAAGTCCTGTCTAAAGCCCACAATCCGGGAAGATATAAGTGAGGGACATGAAGATGTGGAGTCACTGTGGGTAGAAATAAATGGAGCCAAAAACAATAATAAAATACTAATAGGAGTTTATTATAAACCACCTAATATGTCAGAGGCCACAGAAAATCAACTTCTAAATGAAATAGACGAAGCGGCAAATCAGAATGAGGTTGTTATTATGGGGGACTTCAACTACCCAGATATAGACTGGGAAACTGAAACCTGTATATCTCATAAAGGAAACAGGTTCTTGGCAATAACCAAAGACAATTACCTTTCCCAACTGGTTCAGGACCCGACTAGAGGGACGGCCATACTGGACTTAGTATTAACCAATAGACCTGACAGAACAACAGATGTGCAGGTTGGGGGACACCTGGGTAACAGTGACCATAAAATAATAACCTTTACATTGTCATTAAAAAAAAGCATTTCTTCAGGGAGGAACAAAAATACCAAACTTCAAAAATGCTAAATTTAGCCATCTAAGAGAGGCCATAGGTCTAACTAACTGGGACAAAATCCTCAAAAATAAAAATACAGCCACAAAATGGGATATTTTTAAAAGCATCCTAATATCTAATTGTGAGAGGTACATACCGTATAGGAATAAAATGATAAGAAACAAGAAAAAACCAATGTGGATAAATAGAACTGTAAAAAAAGCAATAAATGACAAAAAGAAAGCATTTAAATCACTAAAACAGGAGGGGAGCAAGGAAGCATTGAAAAACTATAAGGAAAAAAATAGAATTTGTAAAAGACAAATAAAAGCAGCTAAACTAGAGACTGAAAGACTAATTGCTAAATAGAGTAAAACTAACCCTAAAATGTTCTTCAATTATATAAATACTAAAAAGTATAAATCTGAAGGTGTCGGCCCCTTACAGAGTAGTGAGGGGGGAGTAGCAGAGAGCGATGAGGAGAAAGCAAAACTCTTAAATATTTTTTTCTCCACTGTATTCACTGAGGAAAATAAACTGTCAAATGAAATGCAGAATATAAAAGTGAATTCCCCTTTAAAAGTGTCCTGTCTGACCCAGGAAGAAGTACTGGGGCGTCTTAAAAAGATTAAAATAGACAAATCGCCAGGACCGGATGGCATACACCCACGTATACTAAGAGAATTAAGTAATGTCATTGCCAGACCCTTATACTTGATATTTAAGGACTCTATACTGACAGGGAGTGTTCCACAGGATTGGCGCATAGCAAATGTGGTGCCAATATTCAAAAAGGGTCCAAAAACAGAGCCCGGGTACTATAGGCCGGTAAGTTTAAGATCTGTAGTGGGTAAACTGTTTGAAGGTTTTCTAAGAGATGCTATCTTGGAGTACCTCAAAAAAAATAAGCAAATAACTCCATATCAGCATGGCTTCATGAGGGATCGGTCGTGTCAAACCAATTTAATCAGTTTCTATGAGGAGGTAAGTTCTAGACTTGACCACGGGGAATCAATGGATATCGTATATCTGGACTTCTCCAAAGCATTTGACACGGTACCACATAAAAGGTTAGTATATAAAATGAGAATGCTTGGCCTTGGAGAAAATGTCTGTATGTGGGTAAGTAAATGGCTCAGTGATAGAAAACAGAGGGTGGTTATTAATGGTACATACTCAGATTGGGTCACTGTAACTAGTGGGGTACCACAGGGGTCAGTATAAGGGCCCTATTCTCTTCAATATATTTATTAATGATCTTGTAGAAGGCTTGCACAGTAAAATATCAATTTTTGCAGATGACACTAAACTGTGTAAAGTAATTAACACAGAAGAGGACAGTACACTGCTACAGATGGATCTGGATAGACTGGAGGCTTGGGCAGAGAAGTGGCAGATGAGGTTTAACACTGACAAATGTAAGGTTATGCATATGGGAAGGAATAATGCAAGTCACCAGTACATGCTAAATGGTAAAACATTGGGTAACTCTGACATGGAAAAGGACCTAGGAATTTTAGTGAACAGCAAACTAAGCTGCAGAAACCAGTGTCAGACAGCTGCTGCCAAGGCCAATAAGATAATGGGTTGCATCAAAAGGGGCATAGATGCCCGTGATGAGAACATAGTCCTGCCACTTTACAAATCACTAGTCAGACCACACATGGAGTACTGTGTACAGTTCTGGGCTCCTGTGAACAAGGCAACTGGAGAGGGTTCAGAGGAGGGCAACTAAAGTCATAGCTGGAATGGGTGGACTACAGTACCCAGAAAGATTATCAAAATTAGGGTTATTCACTTTAGAAAAAAGATGACTGAGGGGAGATCTAATAATTATGTATAAATATATCAGGGGTCAGTACAGAGATCTCTCCCATGATCTCTTTATCCCAAGGACAGTAACCATGACGAGGGGACATCCTCTGCACCTGGAGGAAAGAAGGTTTGTTCACAAAAATAGAAGAGGATTCTTTACGGTAAGAGCAGTGAGACTATGGAACTCTCTGCCCGAGGAGGTGGTGATGGTAAGTTCAGTAAAAGAGTTCAAGAGGGGCCTGGATGTATTTCTGGAGGGTAATAATATTACAGGTTATAGTTACTAGATATGGGTTGTTGTTGATCCAGGGAGTAATTCTGATTGCCTGATTGGAGTCAGGAAGGAATTTTTTCCCCTAAAGTGAGGAAAATTGGCTTCTACCGCACAGGGGTTTTTTGCCTTCCTCTGGATCAACTTGTAGGAAAACAGGTCGAACTGGATGGACAGATGTCTTTTTTCGGCCTTATAAACTATGTTACTATGTTACTATGTTAAAATAGACAAATCGCCAGGGCCAGATGGCATACAACCCCGTATCCTAAGAGAATTAAGTAATATCATAGCCAGACCCATATTTCTGATATTTAAGGACTCTATAATAACAGGATCTGTTCCACAGGATTGGCGCATAGCAAATGTGGTGCCAATATTCAAAAAGGGTCCAAAAACACAGCCTGGAAACTATAGGCCGGTAAGTTTAACATCTGTTGTGGGTAAACTGAAGGTTTTCTAAAAGAGATGTCATCCTGGAGTATTTCAATGAAAATAAGTGTATAACGCCATATCAGCATGGCTTCATGATGGATCGGTCATATACACGGAAATACAAATGGGGGCACCCACCGTAAATAAGTGTGTGCGACAATAACCATCAATGCCGATAAATAGCACACAATACAAGAATGTACAAAAATCACCTTTATTAATGAATAATATAATATCTAAAAAAAACATTAAAATTAATGGCGATCACATACACAGAGATAAATTACCTAGGAGGTCCACTAGAATGTAAATCCAAATGTATAAGAATAAATATGGGCATGACTACTGAAAAGTGTGAATATTATTGCCTAAATAGTATAATACTAGTACTAGTCAAACAATCCAATATGTAATCACATCCATACACATAATTACCAATATATAATACAGAACAGTGTAGCCTCCAGCCCCGATGCGTCTTTCGCTCTCGCTTCCTCAGGGGGTCAATGGATCGGTCATGTCAAACTAATTTAATCAATTTCTATGAGGAGGTAAGTTTTAGACTTGACTGCGGCGAATCATTGGATGTCGTACACGGGGCCGCTTTAATCATAGGGCATATGGTGCATCTGCACCGGGCCCACCAATAGGTCACGTGGGGGGGCCCCCCTTACAACTGGCCGGTTTGGGTGTGCAGGGCCACCGATATTGCAGTACAACTGGTACTGCCCTATGGGGACCGAACTCTACGACACGGGGGGGGGGAGGGGGGGGATAATGCTTACCCTGCTGATCTCGGTCTCCTGGCTGCGCGCTTCCTCCTGGGCTGGCTGTGTGATCCCGCGAGATCCAGCGCTGGGTCACAGGTCTCGCGGGATCACACACTGCAGGAGAAGAAGGCGCGCGCAGGAGAAGAAGACCGGAGGCAGCTTTTTGTAAGTATTTTTTGTGGCTGGGGCCCCCGGGGGGGGGGACCTGAGGTCTGATGATGGGGGCAAAAATGGCTGACCTGAGGTCTGATGGATGGGGGCACAAGAGCTGACCTGAGGTCTGATGGATGGGGGCACAAGAGCTGACCTGTCACCTGAGGTCTGATGGATGGGGGCACAAGAGCTGACCTGAGGTCTGATGGATGGGGGCACAAGAGCTGACCTGAGGTCTGATGGGGCACATTAAGCTGACCTGAGGTCTGATGATGGGGGCAAAAATGGCTGACCTGAGGTCTGATGGGGGCAGAAATGGCTGACCTGAGGTCTGATGGATGGGGGCACAAGAGCTGACCTGAGGTCTGATGGATGGGGGCACAAGAGCTGACCTGAGGTCTGATGGGGCACATTAAACTGACCTGAGGTCTGATGGGGCACAAGACCCTGATCTGAGGTCTGATGGGGGCACATTAAGCTGACCTGAGGTCTGATGGGGCACATTAAGCTGACCTGAGGTCTGATGATGGGGGCAAAAATGGCTGACCTGAGGTCTGATGGGGCACAAGACGCTGACCTGAGGTCTGATGGGGCACAAGAGCTGACCTGAGGTCTGATGGGGCACAAGAGCTGACCTGAGGTCTGATGGGGCACATTAAGCTGACCTGAGGTCTGATGGGGCACATTAAGCTGACCTGAGGTCTGATGGGGGCACATTAAGCTGACCTGAGGTCTGATGGGGCACATTAAGCTGACCTGAGGTCTGATGGGGCACAAGACGCTGACCTGAGGTCTGATGGGGCACAAGACGCTGACCTGAGGTCTGATGGGGCACAAGAGCTGACCTGAGGTCTGATGGGGCACAAGAGCTGACCTGAGGTCTGATGGGGCACAATAAGCTGACCTGAGGTCTGATGGGGGCACAAGACGCTATTTGAGGTCTGATGGGGGCTCAAGACGCTGACCCGAGGTCTGATGGGGGCACGATACGCTGACCTGAGGTCTGATGGGGGCACGAGACGCTGATCTGAGGTCTGATTGGGCCACGAGACGCCGATCCCTGTACTGTGACATCACTGTGTTTATTATCTCTGTACGGTGACATCACTGTGTTTATTATCCCTGTACAGTGACATCACTGTGTTTATTATCCCTGTACTGTGACATCACTGGTGTTTATTATCTCTGCACAGTGACATCGCTGTGTGTATTATCTCTGTACTGTGACATCACTGTGTTTATTATCCCTGTATGGTGACATCGCTGTGTTTATTATCCCTGTACAGTGACATCGCTGTGTTTATTATCTCTGTACTGTGACATCACTGTGTTTATTATCCCTGTATGGTGACATCGCTGTGTTTATTATCTCTGTACTGTGACATCACTGTGTTTATTATCTCTGTACGGTGACATCACTGTGTTTATTATCCCTGTACACTGACATCGCTGTGTTTATTATCTCTGTACTGTGACATCACTGTGTTTATTATCCCTGTACAGTGACATCGCTGTGTGTATTATCGCTGTACTGTGACATCGCTGTGTGTATTATCCCAGTGCAGGAAGAGGTAAGTGGTCTGTGTTTGTGTGTTTGTTTTCTATTTTTCAGGGTCGTGAATGCAGAGGACTACGTCGGATTCGGTGGACTACGTCGGACCAGCTTTTTTTTTTTTTTTTAATAAAATGGTCAAACAGGGGTCTGGGGGAGTGTTTATTTCAATAAAATGTTTTATACTTGTGTGTGTGTATTTTTTTTACAATACTACAGTTTTAGTAATTACGGCTATCTACAGATGGCCCTGATTACTAATACTGGGCTTAGTGCTTGCCGGTATGGCAGGCCAGCACTAACCCCAACATTATTACCTCGGCACCCACCGCCACCAGGGGTGCCAGGAAGAGCCGGGTACCCGCAGGACCGGACCTTCAAAATTGAGGGTCTGGCTCTGGGGCGGCTGCAGGCTGGTACCATTAGGCTGGGAAGGGCCAATAACCGTGTCCCTTCCCACCCTGGTAGTGCCAGGCTGCCGCTGCTGGTTGTATCTGGCTGGAAAAGGAAAAAAGGGGGGGACCCCACGCCATTTTTTTTTAAAATTATTTAATTATTTTTGTAAAAAAATGGCGTGGGGTCCCCCCCTTTTTTCCTTTTCCAGCCAGATACAACCAGCAGCGGCAGCCTGGCACTACCAGGGTGGGAAGGGACACGGTTATTGGCCCTTCCCAGCCTAATGGTACCAGTCTGCAGCCGCCCCAGAGCCAGACCCTCAATTTTGAAGGTCCGGTCCTGCGGGTACCCGGCTCTTCTCGGCACCCCTGGTGGCGGTGGGTGCCGAGGTAATAGATGTTGGGGTTAGTGCTGGCCTGCCATACCGGCAAGCACTAAGCCCAGTATTAGTAATCAGGGCCGTCTGTAGATAGCCGTAATTACTAAAACTGTAGTATTGGAAAAAAAAATACACACACACAAGTATAAAACATTTTATTGAAATAAACACTCCCCCAGACCCCTGTTTGACCATTTTATGAAAAAAAAAAAAGCTGGTCCGACGTAGTCCACCGAATCCGACGTAGTCGTCTGCATTCACGACCCTGAAAAATAGAAAACAAACACACAAACACAGACTACTTACCTCTTCCTGCAGTGGGATAATACACACAGCGATGTCACTGTACAGGTATAATAAACACAGAGATGTCACCGTACAGGGATAATACACACAGCGATGTCACTGTACAGAGATAATAAACACAATGATGCGACTTGTTAAGAAAAAAAAGTTAGCCATTTTGCAATCTGTAAAGTTTACCCGAAAGGGGGGGGGGGCCCACTCTTGATCTTTGCACTGGGCCCACCAATGTCTTAAAACGGCCCTGGTCGTACATCTGGACTTCTCCAAAGCATTTGACACGGTACCACATAAAAGGTTAGTATATAAAATGAGAATGCTTGGCCTGGGAGAAAATGTCTGTATGTGGGTAAGTAACTTCTCAGTGATAGAAAACAGAGGGTGGTTATTAACGGCACATACTCAGATTGGGTCACTGTCACTAGTGGGGTACCACAGGGGTCAGTATTGGGCCCTATTCTCTTCAATATATTTATTAATGATCTTGTAGAAGGCTTGCACAGTAAAATGTCAATGTTTGCAGATGACACTAAACTGTGTAAAGTAATTGTGAAAAAAACAGCACTGCCATAATCCAAACTGGTCACTTTATTAGAAAAAACACTCAAGCAATAAAAAACATCACCTTCTTGACGCGTTTTGGGCACCCAGGCCCTTTGTCAAAAGAATGGCATAATCAAGAAAAACTGAAGTTAAAATACATGTTGGAAAATAAATCTACCTATCAAGAGAAGACATGGTGTTGAATTAGCTCCAGGGTAACAGGCACCTGTGAATGGAATGTGCTTCAGCAATTCATCAGCACAAGTGAATAGGACACTGTTCAGACACACACAGGATGCATTTTTTAACACAATTCAAAAAATACTGAAAATAAAAATGGGGAATTGACATATATATATAATTCCTAACATCAATAGTAGTAAATGATGTCCTGCCTCCTGTTTAAACCTAATGGAAATCTACTTTCAAGCATAAAAATCCAAAAGGTCTCCCTTGCCAGTAATGTTCTCTTGTGATCACCCCCTCTGTGTGGTTTAAAGACCCTTTCAATTCCACAGAAGGTGAAAGAAGATAAATCACCCCTGTGGACATCAAGAAAGTGTCTGGAAACCGCAGAGGCATTCAATGCCTTTTCATTGTTTGCATCTGATAAGTGTTTTTGAATCCTCGTTTTTAGTGTATTTGTAGTGCATCCCACGTACTGCAGTCTACAAGAGGTGCAGCAAATGAGGTACACAACATATTTTGTGTTGCAATTAATATGAGAGGATATCCTATAGTTGATGTTAGTTTTATATGATGAAAAGGTTTTTGTTGTTGCAACAAAGTTACAACAGCAAATTTTGTGTCCACACCTATAGAATCCTTTCGATTCCAACCAAGTGCATGATGGTTTTTCAGAGAGGAACAAGCTAGGGGAAAGTATAGAACCTACAGTAGGGGCCCTTTTGGCAAAACATTTAATGCCCCCCTTAAGATTTTTGAAAAAAATCTCATCTTGGTACAGTATGGGAATATATTTGTTTATGATGTTAACAACCTGTTTGTATTCCAAGCTATACACTGTAGAATGGGATATTGCAGCCCTTAGTACTACAGGTCCCAGGTTATCTCAGAGACAGCAAGCACATTTTGTAGTCCCTTCAAGGCATTCAGTGCGATCTGCTCTTGGCGCCCCACGTGGTTGAATCTCTGCGTCCCACGTCATTAGAACTCCTTTCATGCTTGCCCGGGCTGCATGCTTGCAGGATTCTGTAGCGCTTCTTTATATATAAAACTTTTATCTGCGATCAACGATAAATCCTCATGCCCCTTTCACACGAGCGGGAGACTCGCATGTCTCCTGCAACGCATCTACAGGGCTGGACTCTGCACGGACAGGGATCGCATAGCATTATATGCAATCCCAGTCAGTGCCAAGTCCAGCCCTGTAGATGCGTTGCGGGAGACATGCGAGTCTCCCGCTCGTGTGAAAGTGGCATTACTGTATGAGTATCAGTGCGTAGTTTTAGTGGGTTTTATTTGTCATGCCAGACGCGTTTTATATATAAAGAAGCGCACAAGGAATAGAGGTACCAGCCGAGACAGACGCGAAACAGGCGGGTGAGTGTTACAATCCTTATCACCACGTGGGGCGCCACAGTGGGTGAAAATTAAGAAGATCTCCACAACTATAATAGTGAGTACAGATCTTAATTCACGATATCAACAAACTATTGATATACAGAAGAAATTCCACTTTTTTACTCAATTATGTCTACAATAGGATAAGGAGATATTAATCAGGTTGCTGAGTGAACCACTATAGATCTAATACCTATAGTGAAATTAAGAGGACAATACAACAGTCAAACATCATATGAAATGAGATATTGAATATAACTATCAAGTAGATACAACCATTGGATTATATTTCTATTAATGTATTAATTATTCATTATATCTGCCTCTTTGGGAGATATGAACATTTATGGACTCATTTATGTCTCAACAATATGATGTTGCTGATGGAATTGTAGAGACATAATATTGATAGCAGACAAAACATCATCCTCAGGAGATAAACTATCATCTACAGCAAGATTGTTCACTATTATTATTGTTGACAAACAAAACAGACGTAATCTTTTGGATAATCTATTTTTTTATATTGCTTATCTATATATTTTATTCTCTATTTTACATTTATTTTATTTTTAGTATTTTTTATAGTTCATTTGGGTTTTAGGTACAATAAATAAATATATCTATGTTTATCTTTATGACCCAGATGTGAGTGCCTGTCTATGTTCTGAATATTAGTATTTGTCCTTGGACTGGGTGGGTCTTTTAGACAGAGCACCACTTCTATAGTAAAAGGGAGGTGAGCCGCCTTATATAGCTATAAAATCTATCAAATAATTGACATTTTACATGATCATTTCCATATCTTCAGGAGATCAGAAGCTGCCAGTGGGTGAAGTGTCCAACCATGGCAGATTCTAATAAATGTCCCAGAACTCTAAGGGTATGTTCACATGTGGCATAAATGCTGGATTTGCATCTGGCATATCAGCAAAGTGGATTAAATTATAAAAAATCTCATCCTCATGCTGTAAAAAAAATCTGCAGCACAAATTGACCTTCGATGTGGATTTTAACTCCCCACTGTGTCAATTTATGCTGCTGATTTCCACTGCGGATTTCACCGTTTGCAAGTCATAGGCTGAAATCTGCAGAAAGTGCACACCAAGCCACAACAAATCCAGCGTGGATATTCCGCTACATGTGGTTGTACCCTAAAAATAAATTTAAGTATCTCATGCATATTTTAGTAAACCCCTAAAACAGGTTCATGATCACAGTCAATGATAAGCCACTTTTGATAACAATGAAAAAACATGTTTCTGGATTGTGTTCATTATTTGTAGTACAGCGCCTCCTAGTGGAAATTCTCTTTAACTTGGACTGTAGCTCTCTGATTATTGCTTCTGATACCAATGTTATGATATTCACTCATCAGGGCACATATATTGAAATGTCTTCACATTTTCTGGGGAAATACCATTTTTTTAAAGGGTCACAAAGGGTTAAAAAAATAAGATAGATATATATTTATACTCACCGTCACCAATATCATTTCCATACTAGTGCTATCTCTTCAGTTCCCGGTCCCAGCTTAGGATGCTGGAAAGACTTGCTCAGCTGGTTGAGAGGAATCACAACTATGGCCAGTAATTGGATGAGTAAGCCTTTCCTGGCATTTGTAGCTTGTCAAGCCAGGACCAGGAAGTAATGATTAGCGGGCACTAGATGAGCACTAGAATGGCATTGGTAGGAGATCGGTGAAGGTGACTATAGCTTATGTCTTCTATTTAAGTATTTATGGCCCAATTTTTTAAGAAAATATTTTCCCCAAAAATCCTTTAATAGTACATCACACAAAATCCTAATAAAATACATTTAAGTTTCTGGGTGTAATGTGAAAAAATGTGGAAAAGTTCAAGAGGTATGATACTTTTCCAAGGCACTGTACAAATAAGTAAACAGTACAGAAAACAAAAAAGGTAAAATTATGAATCGCATACCAATCCGATCAGGTAAAGAACCACGCTGGGAGCACAGCTAAAATCTCATCAGTCCTACATTAGATGTATCTCCGGCTTCTGTGTTACGTTTTGAAGGGGTCCAGGTCCAACACTCTAAGCACTCACCTAAGTCATGTGACTAGAGGCTGGGTAGTCATATAGACAAAAGTCACCAGCTCTATAACAGTTTTAGATTGTGCCCTAACTTTTGAGAGATGTCTTTTAGAAAGATGATATGACAACAGATTTTCCATCATAATTTTACAAATCTAGGGACACAGAACTATATGAAGAATTGGAACCAATATTTGATTCTCAGATTCCCCGAGGACAAAACTTCGAGAACTTGAGACCTGGAAAAGTGTTCCCTGATCATAAGAATATAAGGCTAATTTCACACTAGGGTTTCTATTTTCCGGTATTGAGATCTGTCACAGGATCTCAATACCGGAAAAAACACTTCCGTTTTGTCCCCATTTGTTGTCAATGGGGACAAAACATGACTGAACAGAACAGAGTGCATTCCATTCCATTCTCATACTTGAGAGCTAACCGCAGCATGCTGCGGTTTTCTTTCCATCCTGAGATGCGGAACAAGACGAATCCGTCATGACCTATAATGGGGACGGATCAGTTTTCTCTGACACAATCTGCCACAATAGAAAAAGGATCCGTTCGCCATTGACTTTCAATGGAGTTCATGACGGATACGTCTTGGCTATGTTATATATAATACAACCGGATCCGTTCATAACGGATATAGACTGTTGTATTATCAGTAACAGAACCATTTTTGCTGAGCCCTGCCTGATCCAGCAAAAACGCAAGTGTGAAAATAGCCTAAGTTATTTATTATAAAATGTATGGGCCGACATACAAATGCTCTCACCTGTTGAAGTGCACACCTGACTGATGAATGAAGCTTCATGGCTTCTGCCAGGTACGTAAACAGCCAAGGCCCATTCTAATGTCATGGATGCTGGTGTCCCAGCATTCCTTCTATGGAAATTTTCATGAGTGTTGCCATATCGATTTTCTGGTGGCTGCAACTTTGATTAGCAATTGGACAGATCTGTCAATCTGATGAATTAAAGCTTTTATGTAAAGTTTGGATTGCAACAGTGGAAGCCAGCAAGAAGGAAACCTTGTCCCTGAGCATGATTGCAGGCAATGGCACTGGAGTAATGGGCTGGATCCTGCTTTTGGATTTCTGGACCAGATAGAGCAAGTCCAGAGGTCTTGAGAATGTTTGGTACCAGCACTGATCGAGCAAACAGGGACATTCTCAATCCCCCTGGTCCTAAAATATATAAAAGGTATGGTATTCCACCGGAAGTGGAGGCAGTGCAGACACTAAGCTAATTTGGACCAGCAATGCAGCAGCCAACAAGCAGCAACCAGAAAGGGCTCTGCACCAGAGATGGCCGGTTGACTCTCCCCTTTGGTAAGACATCAGGTACACAATGGAACTCTTCAGGTTCAGATCCTAACAGAAACCGGTTAGGAGGCTTGTGATTTATTTGCTTGCTAAGATACATTGTAGCTGCAATCCCATCTGCACAAAAGTACCTTTTTCGGATCTCTAAACTTTCCCTCTTAACACACTCCCTTGGCTAACACACACAGAAATGCACCCTCATCTGCTGAAGTGCACGGTTCTACACCTGCTTGTCGAATGAAGCGTTATGACTTCTGCCAGGGCCCATTGTGATGTCATACTTTATCCACTGCCCATTGACTGTAAACGTCCTAGAAGTGGATCTCTATCTCTGAATGGACGTTTTAAAACGTCCTTGAGCTTTGCCCCCTGTGTGCAGCACCTGTACATAGAAGCTCCTTGACTCAGCTGCCTCCTGACAGCCAAGAACATGGAGCTTTAACCTGAGACCTTTTTTCCTGGCCTCCAGGCTTTTGATCTCTGACAAGCTGTCAAAGCCATCACAAATGCTTGTACTATCTCCCTCTCATTACTGCCGGTCACAGAGCAGTTTATAACCACATATGGGGTGTTTCTGCAAACTTCAGAATCAGGAAAATAAATATTCAGGTTTGATTTGCGGTTTACCCTTGTTATCTTATAGGAAAAATGAATTAAAAATTGAAAATCTGCAAAAAAAAAATATATTTATTTTTAAATTTCACCTTCCTTCTGTTTTAATTCTTGTGGGAAATCTAAAGGGTTAACAAACTTTGTAAAAATCAGTTTGGATTATATTGGGGGCTGTAGTTTCTAAAATATGTTCATTTATGGGAGGTTTCTATTATTTACGCCCCTCAAAGTCACTTTAGAACTGCAAAGGTCCTTTAAAATTAACTATTGGAAATTTTCATGAAAATCTTAAAAATTACATCTAAAATTTGAAGCCTTCTAACGTCCTCAAAAAATAAAATTACATTTCCAAAATTATGCCAACATAAAGTGGACATATGGTGAATGTTCATTAATAACATTTTTATTAGATATCCCTATGCAACTTAAAAGCAGAGAAATTAATATTTAAAAAATTGAGATTTTTTTCAAAATTTTCAGTAAGTTTGGGATTTATTATAAATTAATGTAAAATAGATTGACTCAAATTTACCATTAACACAAAGTACAATGTGTCACAAGAAAACAATCTATGAATGGCTTGGATAAGTAAAAGCGTTCCAAAGTTATTACTACATAAAGTGACACATGTCAGATTTGCAAAATTAGGCCTGGTCAGGAAGGGGGTAAATGGCCCGGGTGGGAAGTGGTTATGAATGCTGAGGGGCCCCATTGTGGCAAGCTTAGTTTTCTGCATATGGAAATTTTCATAGTGGCTGCCATACTGATTATCTAGAGGGTTCCACTTTGAATTGCAATTGGACAGATTTCTCAAT
This sequence comes from Rhinella marina, assembly GCA_900303285.1. Classification (NCBI taxonomy): domain Eukaryota; kingdom Metazoa; phylum Chordata; class Amphibia; order Anura; family Bufonidae; genus Rhinella; species Rhinella marina. The sequence goes on from ONZH01013485.1 coordinate 24,272, forward strand.
CTGAGGAATTGACATGTTTTTAAAAAGATTTACATGTAACAGCATAAGCCAGAAAGGACAGAACCTTGTCTCTCAAAGGGGTTCAGGTTCAGAGCTGACAGCAAACAGCAAAGAACGTTGATCTGATAGTCAGGTGCATTTTGAATCTCCCTTGTCTAAAAATGTATAAAAGTTATGGTATCTCATGGGAAGGGAAGCAGTGCAGATGCTAAACTGATCTGAACCTGCAATGCGGCGACCAAGAAGCATCCTGTCAGAAAAGGGTAAAGAGGCTTGTGAGGTCTATGCTTGCTTAAATGTATTGTGCCAGTATTCCAATCTGCACAAAAGCAACTTTGTGGATTGCATACCTCCCTGTGTAAATACACACACAAACAGGCCCTCATCTGTTGATGTGCACGGTTCCACACCTGACTGGTGAATGAAGCTTTTGGCTCCTTCCAGGGAAGTAAACAGCTAGGGTCCATTTTGATGTCATTGTCCATGGATGCTGATGTGCCCTATTGGACAAGCTCAGTGTTTTGTCTATGGAAATTTTCATGGGGGCTGCCATACTGATTTTTTGGAGGCTGCCACTTTTAATTTGAATTGGACACACTCTCAATGCAATGAATCAGTGCTTCCGTGGAAGGTTTGGATTACAGGAACCAGCAAGGAGGATAACTTGTGCCTGAGCACTATGACAGTGGCACTAGAGCACCAGGCTGGATATTGCTTGTTTTGGATTTCTGCACCAGGTAGGGCCAGGGTGGAGGCCCTAGAGATGTTTGGCACCAGCACAAAATTATGATCAGACAGACATGCGCATTCTCAAGCTCCCTGGACCAAAAATCTACAAAAGGTATTCTATCCCAGTGTTCCATCTATGGACATTTTTTATGGGGCTGACATACTTGATTTGTAGATGGACAGCTGTCATCTACTGACCTTCAAAAATATATTAGTATTGGGGTTAGTGTTTTTTTTTTTAAATATTTTTTTTTAATTTACGTTTTATTTTTAAATGTCAGAATTGGGGAAATCTACCTGTCTACTACAGGCGCAGAATGTCCACATTTCCCTGCCAGTGAATGTGTTAATTCCTGGAAACTCGCTTTAAGCAGTTGGCATAGAAGAATACATCCTCCTTTCCCTTCTAAATACCGGCTGAAGGATAACAATGAGAGCATGATATAGGTGATTGTATTATGTGGTTGTCTCTGTGATTAGCAAGGTAATGAGGGCTATCTCTGTAAGGGGGCACTTTATGGGGGTAGTCTGGCTCTGTAAGGACGTGCTGTTATAGGGTACTCTGGCTATTTCTGTAATAGGGCACTGCTATGAGGTCCCCTGGAACGTTCATTGTTTTGAGAGACTGTGTAAGGTTGCCGCCTGGCTGGTAGCCCAGTAGGCTAGGCGGTGTTACCAGCAAGAGACTGGTGCCGATATTTAAAGGGAATCTGTCACCTCCTTTTCTGAAAATGAGCTGTTAACAGTACCTTAAAGTAGAGCCGAGTGTGATCCTAATGCTGTTGTTGAAACTGAGAACTGCCGGATGAAAACGCTGAAAACTGAACTTTTAATCTTGCTGCGCGGGCTTTCCGGTGTGGGCTTGAAGTCAAGGGGGCAGCGGCCTCCTTGCTTCAAGTCAAGAAAGCCACTCCCCACTTGCGCTTGACTGACAGTTAGCCCGGGTGCCGGGATCGCGCAGTACTCAGTCGCGCAACGCGTATGCGCGAGATTTCTGCGATCCCCGGCACCCGGGCTAACTGTCAGTCAAGCGCAAGTGGGGAGTGGCTTTCTTGACTTGAAGCAAGGAGGCCGCTGCCCCCTTGACTTCAAGCCCACACCGGAAAGCCCGCGCAGCAAGATTAAAAGTTCAGTTTTCAGCGTTTTCATCCGGCAGTTCTCAGTTTCAACAACAGCATTAGGATCACACTCGGCTCTACTTTAAGGTACTGTTAACAGCTCATTTTCAGAAAAGGAAGTGACAGGTTCCCTTTAATATTTAGGGGCACATAAAAGTGCTGGAGATTTTCAGTAGCCATGGAGGTATCAGATACCTTCTTGCTATTAATGGCTATATTCCAGACTCCATAGTGCCTAGATTTATTTACCATACCATAGTGGTCCTCTTCTTTACGCATGTCAGCAGACTTAAAGGGGTTCTCCGGGAATTAAGAAAATGAAAATACGCAAATATTACTTTATTATAAATATATTCCTAAATACCTTTCATTACTTATAATGGCTCGTTTTGTCTTGGGAGCAATAATTAGGAGAAACAAAATGGCCGCCGTCCTATTAGTACACACAAAACGTGTCCTAATCACAAAGGAGGACAGGTTACTTCATAACACTGGGAGAAAGAGCTGCCTCATCCTCCTCTCTGCTCTGACTGTCAGGGATTACGATCCTGACTACAGTTTAATATTATATTTAGCTTTCTTTGTGGGAATGGAGTTCATCAGGAGACATGAAGTACAGACAGGACAGACTGTGGTAATAAAGACTGCACACAAGTGCTGCTACTTATTAGCTATCTGCTCATGAGCTCCATTCCTAAAGAGATTCAGCTAAAGATCTTATCATCTGTATTCGGGATCATAACCATGACAAGTGGAGAGAAAGATGAGGTAGCTCTTTACCTCAGTAACGTGAAGTAACTTGTCCTCCTGTGTTATCAGGACAGGTTTTGTGTGTACTAATAGGACGGCGGCCATTTTGTTTCTCCTAATGATTGCTCCCCATACAAAACAAGCCTTTATAACTAATGTAAAGTATTTGGGAATATATTTAGAATGAAGTAATATTTAAGTATTTTCATTTTCTTCATTCTCGGAGAACCCCTTTAATGGTAGGCATCATTTATAATTTCCTTCTGTGCATGTCCTAGCCCTGTGATGGCTAACCTCCGGCACAGCTGTGGTAAAACTACAACTCCAAAGATGTACACTTGCTTGGCTGATCTCAGATCTCCATAGAAATGAATGGAGCATGCTGGGAGTTGTAGTTTCACCACAGTCTTTCCCCTTGTTATGCAGGTCACCACTATCCAGGTTTCCACAGCACTCCTTTGTATCTATATGTATCAGTTTATACCAATAAGGGCTCATGCACACAAACATATTTTTTTTCCCATTTCCATTCCATTTTTTTACAGGTCCATATGCAGAACCATTCACTTCAATGGGTCCACACAAAAAAACGGAAATGATGTGCATGCCGTTTCCATATGTCCGCATGTCCGTTCTGTAAAAAAATAGAACATGTCCTATTCGTCTTCATTTGGCGGACAAAGAAGGGCATTGTTACAATGGATCCGCAAAAAAAGGATGCAATACAGATGTCACATGGATGTCATCCGTTTTTTCTTGTGGATCCGTGTTTTGCAGACCACAAAACACATACGGTCGTGTGCATGAGCCCTAAAGAGGCAACAAATCATTTTTTAGAGTGAAAAAGGTGTTGAAGGGTCTGATGGGGTTATCATTATGTCCCTAGTTACAATGAGAGAGGACACATATCTGTATGCCGCGTGCACTCACCTGTATTTCCTTATCTTGCATCACTTGTCTTTCTAATAGAACCTGCAAATTGGGAAATGTAGACATACAATGAAGACACGCACATTCTTAATAACTATGAGTAATATTAGCCTTATTAATCATATCTCTTCTTATTTCTTTTCTTTTTTAGCTACTATCTCTACATTTCCCCACATCAACATATCACCACCCCTGTAAGATTTATTTTTGTTTGTATTATTTTTATTTATTTATTTTTGTTTTTTACAGGGATATATTGTATACATTGCTGCAACTTCTTTATTACATAGACCAACTGATCTCTCTCTTACGGCTCGTTCACATGAACGTGCCGTGTTTTGCGGTCCGCAAATTGCGGATCTGCAAAACACGGATGCTGCCCGTGTGCCTTCCCCAATTTGTGGAAAGGAACGGGCAGCCCATTATAGAAATGCCTATTCTTCTCCGCAAAACAGACAAGAATTGAAGTGAATGGGTCCGCACCTGAGCAGCAAAAAATGCGTCTCGGATGCGGAACCAAACCACGGTCGTGTGAATGAGCCCTTAGGCCTTGTTCACACGTCAGTTATTTGATCAGTTATTTCCATCAGTGTTTGTGACCCCAAACCAGGAGTGGAGGCTCCACAGACATAAGGTGTAAGGCCTCATGCACACGAACGTGTGCCGGCCATGCCCATGCTGCGGGCTGCATACGGTGGGTCCGCAATAAACGGGCACCGGCCATGTGCAGCCCACATCACGGATCGCGGACCCATTCACTTCAATGGGTCCGCGATCCGGGATATGCGGAGCGGAGGCATGGATCGGATTTTTCTGGCCGTGCCTCCGCACCGCAAAAAAGTAGCGCAAGCACTACTTTTTTGCAGTGCGGACCCTCGGATGCGGATCGCGGACCCCATTCAAGTGAATGGTTCCGCATGCGGTGGCCTTACAGCCAGTGCCCGTGCATTGCGGACCGCAGTTTGCGGCCTGCAGCACGGGCACAGCCGGCACACGTTCGTGTGCATGAGGCCTAATGGAAAGATTTCCTCCTGTTTTGTGTTTTTGACCTGCACCTGGTTTTGACTCACAATAACTGATGGAAATAACTGACCAAATAACTGATGTGTGAACAAGGCCTTAGTGCTGCTTTCTACTGGACAAGACCCTGCACTGGCATATCTGGCATATCTGGCCACTATCGATGTGAGAAGAAAAATACAAGAAAAAAGAAAAATAAAGGGTGTAGGAAATAAAATTATAATAATCTTCTTATGGTTTTCCTGGTCTGATTTTTTTTGTCCTCGTCTCAAAAAAATTAGATGAGGACAACAATAAGAAGATTATGATAATTTTATTTCCTACACCCTTTATTTTTCTTGTATTTTTCTTCTCACATCTATCGATAATGGACGGATATGCCACAGTTCAGTGCGGGTCTTGTCCAGTAGAATAGAGCAAAGAGAGAGATCAGTTGGTCTGTCTAATAAAGAAGCTGCAACAATGTATACAATATATCCCTGTAAAAAAAAAAAAAAAAAAATACAAAAATATATACTTATTGGAGTGGTGATCTGTGGATGTGGGGAAATGTAGGGATAGTAGCTAAAAAAATAAAAAAATAAGAAGAGATATGATTAATAATGCTAATATTACTCATAGTTATTAAGAATGTGCGTGTCTTCATTGTATGCCGACATTTCCCAATTTGCAGGTTCTATTAGAAAGACAAGTGATGAAAGATAAGGAAATACAGGTGAGTGCACGCGGCATACAGGCGTGTATCCTCTCTCCTTTTATAACATTGTAACTAGGGACATAATCATAACCCCATCAGACCCCTCAACACCTTTTTCCCTCTAAAGCCTCATTCACACGTCCATGTCCGTGTGCGTGATGGATTCATGTTGAGTCCATGTGTCTGTTTTTTGCTGTCTGTGTGTCATCCGTGCACAGCTGAAAAATAATTATCAAAGCATCTCTTCCTAATGATCCGTGGAACAAGGATGAAACACGGATGGCATCTGTGTTGCATCCATGGTTTTCACGGCCCATAGACTATAATGGGCGTGATGTAGAGCATGCATCCATGCTGTGAAAACACACCCACAGACCGCGCTAAAACACTGATGTCTGAATACACACATTAAAATCAATGGGGACGTGTGCTGTCTGTGGAGAACACTGATGTGTGAATGAGGCTTAAAAATACTTTTCTGCCGCTTTCCGTTTTTTTGCGGATCCATTGTAACAATGCCTGTCCATTGAAGTGAATGGTTCCGAATACGGACTTGTAAAAAAAATGGAATGAAAACGGAAAAAAATAAGTTTGTAGGCATGAGCTCTTATTGGTATAAACTGATACATATAGATACAAAGGACTGCTGTGGAAACCTGGATAGTGGTGACCTGCATAACAAGGGGAAAAACAGGTTATCCCAGTGATGGGGAACCTTTTACGGACCGAGTGCCCAAATTGCAACCCAAAACCCACTTATATATCACAAAGTGACGGCAATTTACCCTGAATACCAATATAGTATATATGTTCTCTGTACTTTATCATTTAGCTATAATATTCTGCCTACATAGTGTGCCCTGCGCTGATGAATGGCAGGAAGTGTCTAAGGCATACTGGTGCACCGTAGGGTTTGTCCAGGGTGTGGGTGTCCACAGAGAGGCTCAGAGTGCCGCCTCTGGTATCCGTGCCATATGTTCGCTACCACTGGCCTAGGGGCACAGAGAGCAGGTAATTGAGAGCAGGTAGCGATATTGCAGCAAAGCAGCGCTGTTGGAAGTGCACATTCCCCGGAATTGTATATGGCTACACTGCTACTATACAATGCTACAGATATATAGTGGCGGTGATTATACTGGGAGTATACACAGGACTGTGCCATCCACTGAAATAATAAGGTGAAAAAAAACTGCACCAAAAATGGAATACTCAGTGATTTTTTTCAGCATATCCACAGGTCACATGAACCCTTTCCCATGGTCAGCTTGCCTATCTATATATTCAGCACTAAGTCCATGTGATGACACCAGTGACATGACCGGTAACATCAGCATCCTCGTGACGTCACGTTTTCTCAATGAAGATTGTAGGGGGCGGAGTTTTAAAACAGGCCGGAACACAGGCCAATTACACTGAGAGCCCGTGACGTCAGCCAATCCCCACAGTAGAAGCTTCCAGAATCCGCCAGCCAATTCCACCCAGTTCACGGTAACCGTCTCGACCAATAGATGGCAGCCATTCCGAGGGGAGGGTCTTAATTAGTGCCCTGCAAAAGGCAGGGAGGGGAGGGGCTTGTTGATTGACGTCGGCGGTGTCTAATCAAGAGCGTTCATTTAATGACATCCACGAATAGCTTACCACTTACTGGGCGGGCTTTGAACTGTCATCTTCTAGTAGGTTCGAGAAGACGCGTGGAGAGGCAGGAATACAGTGCAGCTATGGAGACGGTAAGAGGGCGCCGGGTAGAAGTTCGTGGTGCGGACTGAGGGAGGCACTGTCCCCGGGGTGGTCCCTGTCGGCTTCCGTCAGTCATGACCGGCCTGCCACATGAGGAAGGGGAATTAACTTTACCGCCAGTTTCCTTGCCCTCATTAGCCCTGGGGTCACAGAGAGGGTGACGAGCACTTTCCATGGCAGCCGGTCTGTGTGGCTAAAGGGCATGGCAGGGGTATTAGTGTGGTGCCCGCTCGGGGGTTGTTTTGGGCATGTATTAATCAGAGGAGAGGCCGGGGATAGGCAGTGCCATAATTAAGGTGGCAGCAGGTAAGTCCTGACCTGTAGTAGTGCTGTCCTGTGATATCAGTAGTATTCCCACCTGTAAAGTGATGGCATATAATATCACTAGGGTATACTTCGCTGTATGATTGGTGGGACTGGCTTTTGGGACCCCTACTGTTCACCTGAGGCCCCAGTGCTGAGGTCCATTGCAGTAATTACCTGCACAGTGACCCCGGTGTAGACCAGTGCCACCATCAATAATTCCCTAGTGATCTGCCATCACCTTATGATGGAAATGCCTCTTTAACAGCGCAGTTATCTTGTGATCTCTAGACTGTGTTGTATCAGTGGACAGGGACTCTATACATAGGTCCATGGGGGGGAATTTATCAAGTCTGGGGTCTCTAATGCATGTTTTGATCTATTTGGTGATGGCATGAGATGCGACCAAATGATTAAAAGTGGTATGTCTCTTAATAAGGCCTCCTGCATGCCACCGTATCTGTTTTGCGTTCAGCAGATCCACAAAATAGATACTTGATGTGTGCAGTTCGCATGTTTATCAGTCCCATTTATAGAAATGGCTATTCTTCTTCACAAAAAGTACAAGAGCAGGACATGGTCTATAATTTGCCGACAGACGTACCGATGCTGTCTGTATTTTTGTAGCCCTATAGAAATTAAAGGGGTTGATCATCACAGACATTGGGCGTATCGCTAGGATATGACCCAGTCGTCTTATAGGTGCGGGTCCCATATGCACCTATATCGGGAACGGAGCCCCGCAAGGTGGTGGCTGGAGGACTCTGGTCCGGCCACCACCAAACCGGCTCCCCATAGAAATAAATGGGAGTGCACCACTCATAACCGGCCACCGCTCCCATTCATTTCTTTGGGCCCGATGGAAATAGCAGAGCCACTGCTCGGCTATTTTCAACGTCCCCATAGAAAATGAATGGAGGGCGGCTGCACATGAGCAGTGCGCCTTCCACCACTTTCGGGCTCTGTTCCCAATATAGGTGTGGGTCCCAGCGGTGTGACCTGCACCTATAGGACAATAGGGGCATATCCTTTAATGGGTCTGTGTGTGATCTACAAAAAATGCAGATTAGACACGGACCAAAAATACGGTCATATGTAGGACGCATAATTCTTCTGCATCCTTTCTGAAATGTTCTTTAGGAGCCAGCAGAGATCTCATATGTTACTAGAAAACTGGTATATGTCATGGTAAACGGGATACAAATGTAGCAAGAAGTCACAAATATGTGCAAAAATTGGTGATTATTTAGTGCCATTAGTCTGCTGCAGGGGCCTGATAAGTTTTCCATAGAGAAGCATTGTCTTAATTTTCTTGTAAGGTCAGTAAATGTCAGGGGCAGTAACTTATCTTCCGGCAATGACTACATTATGGCCCCTTTCAGACGAGTGAGTGTCACGCTCCGGACTCACAGCGCAGCACCCGGCCTGACCTTCCAGCACTGCTGGGGTCACATAGCATTATGTTGATTACATAGAAGATGTAGTTATTCTTCAGTTTTTCTTAATGTGCATAAAAAACCCATCCAATTCGGATACAGTCTGGGCGGAAAAAACCTATTGAACTTGTGTTCAGAACCTAAAACCATCAGCTTTTCCCTGATCAGATCCTGACACAATCCGTATCGCTCGTGTGAAAGCAGATTTACAGCTTTAAAGGATTTTCCCATCTTATTTCTTGAATGCTTGGATGTGACATAACTTTAGGAATAGTGGAGTGTTACCTCTGAGATTCCCACTATGCTGATAACAGGACTGGAAACTTAGTCACTGGAAAAAATACTAAAAGTGGCCCCATTTTGTATCTGGGTCCAAATTGACAGAAGGCAGAGCCAGCAATACTATATCATGGCACATTATACCACCGCAACAGAGCCCAATACCACAGTCCATCACAAAATACTGCCAGCAGCACAAAATACATCCCCAAAAGTTTCCACCGGCCGTTAGGAGAGCCCAGACAGCCCCCTGAGCATCGGCCCACCGGGACACTTCCCTGTAAGGTCTATGGCCAATCCGCCCCTAGCTGAGAATGATGGGGAAGTACTGTGCCCCCTGTAGGCTGAGTTCACACATAGCAGTGGGGTGTGCACCAAAACTCCACACGTTGTGCACACACTGCCATGGTTTTATAACAGTTATTAAATGTGTGGTTTTTAGAGATAGTGTTAATAAAAAAAAAAAAAACACACAGCAATTCATGATAAAACCTGCAGTTTGCTGCATGGTAAGGACGTCGTCACACGCCGCGGATTTTGTTGCACAATTTTCCGCAACTGAAAATCAGTTCCATTTATTTGAATGGGGTGACAAGCAGGTGGATTTCTGCTCGCCCCGTTCAGGTGAATGGAACTGATTTTCAGCAGCAAAATCCACAGCATGTGAAGGCGTCCTAACCGGCCAGCCGTAGCTAGCTTAGACTCCACAGCCCAGCTTCACATGCTGCCGATTGTGTTGCAGAAGATTTCTATGACTGAAAATCAGTTCCATTCCTCTGATTTGTAGGAATCCATGTGCTTCCTGCCAAAACACCCCCATTCAGATGACCGGAACTGATTTTCAGTCACATACATTTTCTGCCACAGAATCCTTATTGTGTGAAGGCACCTCAGGGGTGTGCTGTGGTTCCTGTGGCGGGATTTCATGCAGACCCGCTCTACGTTTAGCCCCATTGGATAGGAGCTATACTGAGGGCAGACTCTGTGAGGGGTCCGCGCCGTCACCGCACTAACCATGGACCGGTACGTTATTGAAAACCGCACTGTGCCACACAAACTGCTACAAGGCCTCTACTTCAAAGCAGTGGGAGGCAGATTTGGACCAGCTTTCGGTTCGAATCAGTGTCCAAAATCCTCTATGTGAACCCACCCTTCTCTTTGGACAATGTAAACGCTGATGGAAGGTAACACATCCATTGGCTCTTGATTACACAGGCCAATACTACATGTGAGAGGAAAGATTTTAAAAAAATGCCATTTGAATAGCCATCCGTGTGGGAGATGGTGATGGCAGAGAGTGAGGAATGTATTACTGCGCTGTGGAGACAGATTGGCTAAAAGTTCAGGGTCAGTTTTTTTCATAATAAAGTTCAAAATCAATGAAGTATTTTGGAAAATGTTAATTATCACTTGCTCTACACTTATAACAAAAAATAGTTTCAGTTTACTGGAGAGGTGGCAGCCCTCTAGCCTATGGGCCTGTTCTGGAGATACTGTAGGTGCAGGTCTCATTGATGGGACCTACAGTTATCTGACATTGTGGCATGTCCTAGCCTTATACCACAATGTTCCACATGAAATCCCAGTTCAGGAGCACCATTCACTGTAGAGCTGACCGCCTGGGGTTAGAAAACACAATCCGGCAGCAATCAGCTGACTACATCCATGTGAGCCTGAAGACAACCCCTTTAGGCTGCTTTCACACACAGCATCTTCTCATGATGTTACTCTGAAGTCTGTAAATTAATATAAAAGCACTCTTTATAATGTGGTGGCTTTGTTATATTTTTTTGAAACTGCTGTACTTTTTATAATTGTTTTAATATTTTTATTTTCCCCTTTAGGCTTCACTATAATGAAAGTGTAACTGTCATGATTTTATCAAAAAACATACTTTAGCATATGTTACTGCTGGTGCAGCATTATGCATAAAGCAATCTTTAGTGTCTTCACATACCACTGTTTTCCTTGTGTTTTTCCCTTGGTTATAGCTGTTTTAACCTCTACAATATGAGGATCTTCTCAAGATGGCTCCTCTGCCAGTTCTCTGAGGCCAAAACTGCCTTCCCTCACTTCACATACACACTTGCTGTAGCCAGCAGCTCCCTGCCAGCCAATCAGATTGTATTACTGAGACACGCCCCCGCACTCTGAAGCCTAATGCAGGCATGCAGTGTGAAGGACCGCCCCTCTGTCTTCTTAGATGAGCCATAGCAACAGTCTTTTAAAGGGATTCTGTCACCAGGTTTTGGCCTATAAAGTTATTCACACTACCGGATAGGGCTCATTGCGGTCAATGTAAAAAAGTTATTCTTATTGATCCTAGAGATGTATTTGATGTTAAAAAATCGTTTTTAGTGATATGCAAATTACTCACTTAAGGAGCCCAAGGGGATGTCCCCAGCGACGTTGGAGCCCAGCACCGCCCACCTACTTATTATTCACTGCAAATCTTCTTGCAGCCCTCCTCGAGCGAAGTGCGCAGAGAGCTGGCGCATGCGCATTAATATCCTTGAGGCCGATGCCAGTAGACCGCACGGGTGCAGACTGCTTGAGGTACTGCGCATGCGCGGATTACTCTGTTGCCGGAGGAGGGCTGCAAGAAGATTTGCAGTGAATAATAAGTAGGTGGGCGGTGCTAGGCTCCAACGGCACTGGGGACATCCCCTTGGGCTCCTTATGTGAGTAATTTGCATATCACTAAAAACGATTTTTTTAACATCAAATACATCTCTAGGATCAATAAGAATAACTTTTTTACATTGACCGCAATGAGCCCTATCCGGTAGTGTGAATAACCTTATAGGCCAAAACCTGGTGACAGAATCCCTTTAAGGGACCAGTGAAAGGGGCAGGAGACATTAATGAAAGCTGCTATTATAAGGTAATTACAGATCTTTTGACAATCATTGACAGACTAACTCAGGTATACATGCCTAGCTCTATTAAACTAGCAAAATAAAAAAATATATGACAGTTACACTTTAAACACCAGAAATAATTTACATACAAAATAACACAAAAAACGCTTGTGTGTAAAAGGAGCTGGAGCTTTAAAATGCATTTTAATACATGAGTAAATCGGACCTTGTGAAGGAGCACTTAAAGGGGTATTCTAATCCGGCATTAAAGGGAATCTGTCAGCTCAGAAACAACTCCCTAAACTAGAGTCAGCAGTGTATAGTGTAAGTGGTCAAGATAGTAAGAGTTATAACACCTTCTGTCATTTTTACGTTCACACTCGCTCACTTTCTGACGCTGTGCTCCGACAAACCAGCAGTAAATGCACTGAGAGGACTCCTGTGTAGGGATGAGTGAACGTGTGTTTTAAGTTTGGCGTAAAAGGTTCCATTATGGATTCCGTTACCACTGACCAGAAGTTATAGTAATAGATAACCCCAACCTTGTACGTCAACGCACATAATGAAGAAGACTCCTCTCAATGCATTTTACTGCCGGACTGGGAAAGCACAGGGTCAGAACACAAGTGAGTATGCCGATAAAAATGACATAGCCGGGCTCGGCGTCACTTACACTATACACCCCTTACTGTAGTTTGGGGAATGTTTCGGAGTTGAGAGATTCCCTTTAATAGCTTGTCCATAGGACATGCAGGCTCCGATTGCTGCCATGGCTGCAGTGAATGGCGCGGCGGGAGCACATGCACAGAAGTGAATGGAGAGTCCTATCAGCATGGCCATGCTATGGGCAAGAGGATGGGCACAGGCAGATTAGGTCAGGCCATCTTCTGGTCTAGCAGCAGGATGTCCTAAAATAGCATTTTCAGGTTTTTCTTTAGTCGTCAACACACTCCTGTCTAAATCTTGGCATACGTCCTAAAGTAATTACCTAGCCTATACTTTAGATAAATGCTTTGCAGCTTAGGAATTGTATAGTTCTCTGCAGAAAAGAAAATCTTTAAAACTGTGCCTTTCTACCCAACCCACGCTGCCCTGAGTGAGTCAGAGCGGGGGTGGGAGTGTTGTAGAGCAGAAGGGGTTAAGTGATGGTTAGTAAACCATAGCAGGGATGGTGTAAAGTGCCGCCTGTATGGTACATGGCACTGCAGTCCAGGTATTTCCATGGTACATGAGAACAGTGCATAGACGCAGGCTGCAGATATCATACTGATATTAGACTATACGGTATGTATTACATATGGTGGTACATCATGTATTATATATAGAGGTTACATGGAGGATTTCGCTGTCTGATACGGTTTTAGATGGTGAGAAATGTACTGTACGTGTTCTTCAGATGTAATTTAGTTGGGGGCTGCACATTACTACGTAGGTAGCCTGGTTATGGCTTTGATAGGCGTTTCTAATGATTATATATGAAATACGAGCTCTGTGTTCATTTACCTTTTGTTCTTCACTCTTTTTGTCAGGCTAATGAATTAAAAGAGAAGGGCAACAAAGCTCTGTCGGCTGGGAATTTGGATGAAGCGGTGCGATGCTACACAGAAGCCATCAAACTAGACCCCAAAAACCATGTGTTGTATAGTAATCGCTCAGCAGCCTTCGCCAAAAAGAGGGAGTACTCCAAAGCCCTGGAAGATGGCTGCAAAACAGTTGAACTGAAGCCTGACTGGGGAAAGGTATTACTATATTAACCCTTAAATGTTGACTTATCCCTATGGATCCTCAAGATTTGAGGGGACAGAGTGTTATCCTGTGGGCTGTATCATGGTGGGATGGTATAAGGAAGAGGTTCATGGAACGGATATGAAATCCATAGAGTAGACAACAAAGTACTTCTGGTTTTGAGGTACTTGATAGAAAGTAAAGGGGAACTGCAGTAATCCCTCAACAGGTGACTGCAAGAAGTTTAAAACTGTCCTGCACACAGCCAAAAATCTCCTGACGGGAAGTTTAAACCCTTTAGGACCCTGAGATTTTCCATTTTTATTTTTCCGTTCACGTAGCCTTATGAGGGCTTATTTTTTGCAGACAAGTTGTACTTTCTAATGGCGCCATATACATTTACATGCCATGTAGTGGGAAGCGGAAAAAAATTCCAAATGGGGTAGAATTGGGGAAAAAACGCAATTCTGACGTTTTTTTTTTTTTTTTTTAACGCTGTACACTATGTGCTAAAATTGACCTCTTATCTTCATTCTCCAGGTCAGTACGGTTACAACGATACCACACTTGTATAATTTTTTACATTAAAAAATTAAAACCTTTGAGAAAAAAAAAAAGTTATCACCATATTCTGACCCCCTATAACTTTTTTGTAGTTATGTGTACAGGGCTGTGTGAGGGCTTTCTTTTTTTTTTTTTTTTTTTTTTTTTTTGTGGTATGATCTGTACTTTTCGGTGATTCCAAGTGTGTGCGACTTTTTGATCACTTTTTATAAAAAAAATATTGGGGAGTTGAAGTGACAAAAAATAGGGAAATAGGTGTTTTTATTTTTTTCACGTTACGCCATTTGCTGTATGCCATTAATATTGTTATATTTTAATTTTATGGGCATTTTCTCACACGGTGATGACCATGATGTTTGTTTGTTTTTTTTTTTTACTGTAAGGAAAGGGGCTGATTTGAATATATATATATATATATATATATATATATATATATATATATATATATATACACACACACACACAGTACAGACCAAAAGTTTGGACACACCTTCTCATTCAAAGAGTTTTCTGTATTTTCATGACTATAAAAATTGTAGATTTACACTGAAGGCATCAAAACTATGAATTAACACATGTGGAATTATATACTTAACAAAAAAGTGTGAAACAACTGTAAATATGTCTTATATTCTAGGTTCTTCAAAGTAACCACCTTTTGCTTTGATTACTGCTTTGCACACTCTTGGCATTCTCTTGATGAGCTTCAAGAGGTAGTCACCTGAAATGGTTTTCACTTCACAGGTGTGCCCTGTCAGGTTTAATAAGTGGGATTTCTTGCCTTATAAATGGGGTTGGGACCATGAGTTGTGTTGGGCAGAAGTCAGGTGGATACACAGCTGATAGTCCTACTGAATAGACTGTTAGAATTTGTATTATGGCAAGAAAAAAGCAGCTAAGTAAAGAAAAACGAGTGGCCATCATTACTTTAAGAAATAAAGGTCAGTCAGTCCGAAAAATTGGGAAAACTTTGAAAGTGTCCCCAAGTGCAGTCACAAAAAACGTCAAGCGCTACAAAGAAACTGGCTCTTATGAGGACCGCCCCAGGAAAGGAAGACCAAGAGCCACCTCTGCTGCGGAGGATAAGTTCTTCCGAGTCACCAGCCTCAGAAATCAGAGGTTAACAGCAGCTCAGATTAGAGACCAGGTCAATGCCACACAGAGTTCTAGCAGCAGACACATCTCTACAACAACTGTTAAGAGGAGACTGTGTGCAGCAGGCCTTCATGGTAAAATAGCTGCTAGGAAACCACTGCTAAGGACAGACAACAAGCAGAAGAGACTTGTTTAGGCTAAAGAACACGAGGAATGGACATTAGACCAGTGGAAATCTGTGCTTTGGTCTGAGTCCAAATTTGAGATCATTGGTTCCAACCACCGTGTCTTTGTGCGACGCAGAAAAGGTGAACGGATGGACTCTACATGCCTGGTTCCCACCGTGAAGCATGGAGGAGAAGGTGTGATGGTGTGGGGGTGCTTTGCTGGTGACACTGTTGGGGATTTATTCAAAATTGAAGGCATACTGAACCAGCATGGCTACCACAGCATCTTGCAGCGGCATGCTATTCCATCCGGTTTGCGTTTAGTTGGACCATCATTTATTTATCAACAGGACAATGACCCCAAACACACCTCCAGGCTGTGTAAGGGCTATTTGACCAAGAAGGAGAGTGATGGGGTGCTACGCCAGATGACCTGGCCTCCACAGTCACCAGACCTGAACCCAATCAAGATGGTTTGGGGTGAGCTGGACTGCAGAGTGAAGGCAAAAGGGCCAACAAGTGCTAAGCATCTCTGGGAACTCCTTCAAGACTGTTGGAATACCATTTCAGGTGACTACCTCTTGAAGCTCATCAAGAGAATGCCAAGAGTGTGCAAAGCAGTAATCAAAGCAAAAGGTGGCTACTTTGAAGAATCTAGAATATAAGACATATTTTCAGATTTTCAGTTGTTTCACACTTTTTTGTTAAGTATATAATTCCACATGTGTTAATTCATAGTTTTGATGCCTTCAGTGTGAATCTACAATTTTCATAGTCATGAAAATACAGAAAACTTTGAGAAGGTGTGTCCAAACTTTTGGTCTGTACTGTGTGTGTGTGTGTGTGTGTGTGTGTATGTATATATATATATATATATATATATAGTAACATAGTTTGTAAGGCTGAAAAAAGACATCTGTCCATCCAGTTCGGCCTGTTTTCCTACAAGTTGATCCAGAGGAAGGCAAAAAACCCTGTGAGGTAGAAGCCAATTTTCCTCACTTTAGGGGGAAAAATTCCTTCCCGACTCCAATCAGGCAATCAGAATAACTCCCTGGATCAACAACCCCTCTCTAGTAACTATAACCTGTAATATTATTACCATCCAGAAATACATCCAGGCCCTTCTTGAACTCTCTTAGTGAACTTACCATCACCACCTCCTCAGGCAGAGAGTTCCATAGTCTCACTGCTCTTACCGTAAAGAATCCTCTTCTATGTTTATGTACAAACCTTCTTTCCTCCAGACGCAGAGGATGTCCCCTCGTCATGGTCACTGTCCTCGGGATAAATAGATGATGGGAGAGATCTCTGTACTGACCTCTGATATATTTATACATAGTTATTAGATCTCCCCTCAGTCGTCTTTTTTCTAAAGTGAATAACCCTAATTTTGATAATCTTTCTGGGTACTGTAGTCCACCCATTCCAGTTATTACTTTAGTTGCCCTCCTCTGAACCCTCTCCAGCTCTGCTATGTCTGCCTTGTTCACAGGAGCCCAGAACTGTACACAGTACTCCATGTGTGGTCTGACTTGTAAAGTGGCAGGACTATGTTCTCATCACGGGCATCTATGCCTCTTTTGATGCAACCCATATTATTATTATTTTTTTTTACCTTAAGTCACCCTGTTTGACTAACTGGCAATCATTAGATTGCCCATTGTAAATTGCCATCATGGAACACTTAATTTTCAATATAACAATACAGTGGCATGCATTGGTTTATTCAGCTAATAGACTCTGAAGTCTGCTTGAGGCTTCCGTCTATTAGATCAGTGTAACAGGTTCCCCGACCTAAGCCGGGGAACGCTGTTACCGGAGTGGAAGCATGCGGCTTCCGCTTCTGGACTGCTCGGATGCCGTGGTCACTTTTGACCACGGCATCTGAAGGGGAAAATGTATGCGACCAGCAAAATCTGCCTTCCAAAAACCATATGGCGCTTCTTTCCTTCTGCACCCTGCCGTGTTCCCATACAGCAGTTTATGGGGCAGGCTAAAAGAGGTTGAGTTTGGTTTGGCTGTTGACCCTTGCTGTATTTAAGAAAAAAATTGATTAAAATAGAAAATCTGCCAAAAAAGTGAAATTTAGAAATTTCATCTCCATTTTCCTTTACTTCTTGTGGAGCACCTAAAGGCTTAACAAAGTTTGTAAAATCAGTTTTGAGTAACTTGACGGTGTAGTTTCTACAATGGGGTCATTTATGGGGGGTTTCTACTATGTAAGCCCCACAAAGTGACATCAGAACTGAACTGGTCCTTCAAAAGTGGCTTTTGGAAATTTTTCTTAAAAATTTTAAGAATTGCTTCTAAAAGTCTAAGCCTTCTAACGTCAACAACGTTAACAAATTTTTCAAAATTTGTTTTTTTTTTTTTTTTTCATAAATAAAGGTGAAATATATTGACTCAAATTTATGACTGTCATGAAGTACAATGTGAAAATCAAACTATCTCAGAATGGCTTGGATAAGTAAGTGTTCCAAAGTTATTATTACATAAAGTGACACTTGGCTTTGGATTAACCCTTAGACAACCGCTGCCGTACATATGGGGGATGTTGTCATTTTGACTGCTGGATTTCTGCTGTTTTAAACAGCAGAGACCCGGGGTGTAATACCGGGGAACCAAGGTCATGTACCTCAATGGTACCTGTGATGCTGGGATTTCATCCTGTAGTAGTGGCAGTGGGTAGAACTATGTACTGGATGTTTGTAGGTTGAGATTTTTCACTTCTGCCTGTTTAATGTGCTTGGATTTCAGATGTATCCTGCATGACTGTAAGACAGGTTTCATTATGGTATTTTATTTTACTTAATGTCTTCTTGTATAGGGATATTCTCGAAAAGCTGCAGCCTTGGAATTTCTTAACCGCTTTGAGGAAGCCAAAAAAACCTATGAAGAGGGTCTAAGACATGAGCCAACAAATGCGCAGCTTAAAGAGGGCCTGCAGAATATGGAGGCAAGGCTAGCAGGTGAAAGTTCAGTTCACGTCAAGCTTTAAAGAACATCTCGTTCTCTTTTATCTGTTACTAATTTTACTTTTATCCATTCTGTGTAGAGAGGAAGTTTATGAATCCTTTCAACTCCCCTAACTTATTCCAAAAATTAGAGTCTGACCCTCGTACACGAGCCCTCCTTAGTGACCCCAGCTACAAAGAACTTATAGAACAACTGAGAAACAAACCATCTGATCTTGGCACGTGAGTACACTTCCATTTATTTTAGCTTTTTTGCTGTCCTAGATCATAAACTAGTGACCATCACCCTGATTCAGAGTTGATTCCCTGTTGAGCAGTGCAGAGAGACCTAAGCGCGAAGGTCTGCCCAATGCAATCCATGCCCCCGGGAGTCTTTCTATTCCTGAGCAAATAATGAATATGTGAATTTTAACCCCTAGACGCTAACAGACGTTGTGCTTGCTTGATCAGTAGCAGGGCCCAGCTGTCACGAACAATCGGGCCTCTGTGGTATCTGCCAGCATCGCTGACAACTCTGATGCTTGCAGATTAACCCCTTAGATCAATGCTGACTGCTGCATCTAAGGGGCTTCACCTGTTTTTCCATCAGCTGCCAGCTACAAAAGCCTATGAGACTGTTTCCCCCCCCCCCCCCCCCCCCCCCCAGGCTGGATCTCGTAGGCAACTGTCAGTGTAATACGGACAGTTTCAATGCATCACAATGCACTATGTATTGTAATCCATTGTAAAAGGGATCAGACCACCAAGAGTTGAAATTCCATAGTGGGACAAAAATAAAAAAAAAAAAGAAATGTGTTTTATACAAAGAAGTTTCAAGTGAAAAAAGAAAAGCGCCCTGTTCCCCTCATCATGCCTTATAAGACATATAAAGGTATTGTCATGTCCGTAATAAAGTTCATCCTTATAGTCATTCAAAAAGATGAAATTAAGTCTGTACGTTGCTAAAATTAATTTTAAACGTATTTATTTTTTTCTTTTGTCATCCAGAAAGCTCCAAGACCCACGAGTTATGACAACACTAAGTGTATTACTTGGGGTGGATCTTGGAAGTGGTGATGATGAGGAAGAGGAACCACCTGCACCACCTCCCCCTCAGCCCAAGAAGGAGACTAAGCCAGAGCCAATGGAAGAAGACCTCCCAGAAAACAAAAAACAGGTAAACAGGGATAAATACTAATTATTTTTTATATTCTGTATTTTTCCAACTATAAAACGCACTTTTTGGCAAGAAAAAATCTTGCGTCTTATAGTCCGCAGTCAGGGTGGTTCAGCAGTGCCAGACCCCCTGACTGCTTCTTTAAAGAACTCCCGCAAAAAAAAATTATTCTCTGTCCTGCTAGAACGATACATGATGTAATAATGTAGTGAATGTCATTTTCTTACCAGTAGCTGTATTTGTGAGTTATATCTCCCTGATGTTTCTCATCTGTGTCATGTGATCAGCAATCAGACTCGCCAACTCACGCAGCATCTTATGTTTGGACAGGAAGTCTATTTCTCTATGTATTCCTATGGGAGCCTCACTCTGGGTCTCATAGGAATGAATAGAGAAGTGACTGGCTTCCTGTCCTGGGTCAGTTGGAGGTCAGGGAGTTGGTCACATGACCCAGCTATAATAAGAAGAGAGGGGCTAACTGCATTCACTACAGATTATATCATGCACCTTTCTAACAGGTCAGAGAATAAAAATTTTTGCGGGAGTTCTTCTTTAATCATTTGGCAGTTGTGTGCGTCTGCACACTTTTCTGTCTCTCTACCTGACCTTGATCTGTGTGAGATCAGTACAGACAGGAGAGGAGAATGAACCATGATGCCACCAGATGCCGCTCAGCCGAGGACTGTGAGTAAAAAGAAATCTAGGGCTGAAGGTCTCTAAACTGCAGTTACTGAGATGACTGCTCCTAATTGCACCTTAAGTACCTTCAATAATCTGGACGAGTTTTTACTAAAGATATACCCTGTGTCTGTGTTGCAGAGCTGTGTTTGTTGTGTGCATGTAGCAGACAAATAACTTATTTAATGCCATGTTTTCTTATAGTCTGGAAAATACAGTAAATCATCATTGCATCCCCTGAGCTGTAGTGCTTTCCTCCCTGGCATGCTTTCTTCTCATGGCTGGGGGTGATGACAAGGGCATGCTGGGTGTTCTTTCCCTAGGCACAGTGCCACTCTTAGGCAGCATCTGGTAATGAATAAACCCTCTTCCATCTCTTTTCAAATGTTCTTATCTATCTAAGGCTCAAAAGGAGAAAGAGCTTGGCAATGAAGCTTACAAGAAGAAAGATTTTGAAACTGCACTAAAGCACTATGCTCAAGCCCGTGAACTTGACCCAATTAACATGACTTATATTACAAATCAGGCAGGTAAGTTCCAAATGAGGTCTTCCTTTTGAAATATTTATTTTTTAAC
This sequence comes from Rhinella marina, assembly GCA_900303285.1. NCBI lineage: Eukaryota > Metazoa > Chordata > Amphibia > Anura > Bufonidae > Rhinella > Rhinella marina. The sequence goes on from ONZH01013485.1 coordinate 45,071, forward strand.
CCCTTAAGGATATCCGCCATACATGATGTCATCAGGCCAAAATACAGAAGTAACACATAAAGTTTAGGAAAATACATACAATACAACGGCACACTGCTAACCAGATAAAGCACAAAATGCCATAGACATATGAAGTATTCTGGAGCTAATGCTATGCTTGTTTAGTAAATTAGAGATTCTTGGCAAATATATTTTGTACAAAATTATCTGGGCCCGTCCACCAAATCGTCAAGGTGATCTCTGTAGAACGGGACACTATTTCCTCTCAGCAGCCTGCTCCTACAGGAAGTTACATTCTGTCTGGGGCCCCGGATGGATTTAATGTAATCCACCATTGAACTGACCTGTCTTCATCTGTTATCCAGCTGTATACTTTGAACAAGGAGATTACAATCGGTGCAGAGAGCTATGTGAAACAGCCATTGAGGTTGGAAGAGAAAATCGTGAAGACTATAGACAAATTGCCAAGTAAGTCCTTATCAAGTCATTTGTGATCCTAAGTCTTTGATAATTGTTTTTTTATTTTACTCTGTCTATCTGGTCTTTAGTGTATGCAGCATGCCCATAGACTGCAGTACGGAGTCTACTGCGAATATACAGATGTCACATGTAAAATTTGCTTTCCCGCTTCTGAAGATCTGTCAGCACTGATCTACATTAACCCCTTGAGGACTGGGACCATTTTCATTTTTGCATTTCCATTCCAGATTCTGTCGCTATGCCTGCTGAGCTGTGCCTTGTATGCAGCTTTGCAGGCAGATTACCATGATGGGCGTGGGTACGGATCGGAGCCCTTGATTTCACTATGGGGGCTCTGTTCGGAAGCGGCTTCCTCTGCCTAACTCCACAGATAGAGGGGGGAAAAAAAGGGGGAAAAAATGTGAGGGTTATTCGAATCTTCAGAAATATTATTCCAAAGATTAGAGTAACTGGAGGCGCCAGTGGAGGAGAAGAGAAAGATTAAGGGTGTCGGCAATTCCCAATGATAAATTCGCTAAGTAGACAATGGTCACAGAGGGGAGAGGAGGCAGCTGGCAAGGCAACCATGTGAAACAGAGTTTTCTACGTGTGAAACACAATGCTAAGTAGAAAGGAAAGTCTGGAATGTAATGCGTACAATAATTTGCATACAGATGCTCAACTTTCTTTTTAAAAGCCCAGAAAAGTGCACATAAAAGCACCTCTAGTCGATATTCAGAATAGATGGTGGTATGTGGGTGACAAGAAGTATGTCATACATAAATCAATAAATGAACAGATGACTAAAAGATAAACAATGTAATTCCTTGCACTATTAAATGTAATCATCTAAAACATCTTTAAAATTCCTTCCAAAAGGAAAGTTAAGTACTCACTTCACTGGGGGGTAGTCTGTGGGATAAACTCAATACATCCACAGATCCAGTACCCCCCGAGCCAGAATCACTTGTAGAATTGCAGAAACTGATGGCAGCAGGATCAAGGACTTCTTCTTATCAATTTCTTTGTTTAGATAGTCTGCTCAACGCGTTTCGGGGTCAGTCCCCTTCTTCAGGAGCAATACAATATAAACTTAAAAGCAATATATAAATTAAACAGCCACAGTATATACCTGGGACTTTTATAACTAGTAAGGAATGGCACCAAATTCAAAGCACGTGCCAGGAGGTCGATGGGGGTGGATCTTCGATGGTGCATACTTCCGGTGCCTCTCAGGGTGGAACGCTCCGGAGAGCGCACTATGGAACTGTATTTTAGAACATCCGGTCTCCGATGCGTTCAGACATCTCCGATCAGCAATGCGCTCCACCCTGGAACACGCTGGACCCTGTACAGAGCGATATCAACTCATGTTATTGAAGAAGAGATATCAACTCATGTTATTGAATTTGTGTAAATTGAACCTGGGCACAATTAGACTATAATCATAGCTTGTATATACGGGAGGAAAAAGTGAAAATAAGTGAACAGTTTCACTCCACAGATGCCACGATTGCTATTGACAGCGGCATCTGAGGGGTAAATGACTGGGTGCGACATCATCACGATCCCAGTCATTGTGCCTGGGTGCCTGCTGTATTATACAGCCGGCACCCGCCATGTATGGAATGGGCAGCAGCCAGCTCCATACATTTTTCCTCAGCCACTATGACATACAGGGATGTCATGGTGGCTGAAGGGTTTAATGAATACTTTACACTGATTTCTGATAAATTACAAATAAATGTTCCTTTTGTGAAACATGGCAATGTTTTTATATTGTAACGTCATGAAAACGCAGTTACTCTTGGCATAGGAAATTGCCTTTTCTTTTAAGACACCTCTTTACAGAAATTTTACAGTGATTAGATGAGAAGAGCATTGAGTTCAGCTTTCTTGTGTGCACTAGTTATAACGGTTTCCTTTTGTCTGCAGAGCTTATGCACGTATTGGAAATTCCTATTACAAAGAAGACAAGTACAAGGAAGCAATTCAGTTCTTCAACAAATCTCTGGCAGAGCACAGAACACCAGATGTTCTTAAGAAATGTCAGCAGGTCAGTACTCACGGGAGCAGAAGTAAAGAACTGTGTAATGTGTACAGACGTAGGATAAATGTTTAAATTTGAGGAGCTTTGTGCATAGACCATTTGAGCAGTGCACTGATTGCAGTGCAAATTAGGTCTTGTTGCCATTTTATTGTCATGTCTCCTCCAAAAAATGCATCCAAAACGCCCAACTTTTTGTAGTTGTTTTTTAAGTGGTTGTCTGGGTTCAGGGCTTCCTCCTTTAGCATGCAGGATAGGAGCATCGGATCATTTTCTTGCTCCGATGCTCCCCTTGCCTTGCGCTGCAGGGCAAGGCCAGTTTGTTGTGAGCCGGTAGCGTACTGGGCTTCCGCCTAGCAGGGAGCCCGGTGACGTTACCGTCTCAAGTGGGTGGTGTATAGAGCTGTTCTGGTTGTTTTTAGAGACAGGTATCACTAGTATCCGCCTCTTTAGTTTGTGGATCCTTAACAGACTGCAGAATGCATACGGTCGTCTGCATGAGGCCTGAGAAAATCTCTCACTAATGAGTTGGGCTTGCCACCTATCTTGCAGGAGCTTCAGAAACATGAGTTTTGCCCAAGTGTGATATGTTTCAGTTTGTTTATGCCAGAAGAGTGACCTAAACACATTAAAAAATATATGTCCTAGTAGTGGAACAACCCAGTGCACTTTGCTGAAATGTTCCAATCAGGTTTTATATGTTGTAAATTGGAAATAACTCTGAAATGATGTCCATGAATTATCTTTAGTTTTACATTGAGAAATATGAACTGTAGTATAATGTTTTTGTTTTTTAATCTGTAGGCAGAGAAAATCCTAAAGGAACAGGAACGCCTAGCATATATAAATCCTGAGCTAGCTCTGGACGAGAAGAATAAGGGCAATGAGGCCTTCCAAAAAGGTAACATTTTGTCTTTCCAAGGATTTCGGTCCACAAAGTACAGATGCTTTCTGTGTGCATTCTGTATTTTTCTCACATGAGTGCAGAGGACTATTCTCACCTGCAAATATGGACAAGAATAGGACCTGTGCCGGGATTTGCACAAGAGACACAGGGATCTGCAAAAATTACTGATGTGTGCATAGCCCCATAAAAAATGAATGGTTCAGTAACATAGTTTATAAGGCCAAAGAAAGACATCTGTCCATCCAGTTCGGCCTGTTTTCCTACAAGTTGATCCAGAGGAAGGCAAAAAAAACCCTGAGGTAGAAGCCAATTTTTCCCTACTTTAGGGGAAAAAAATTCCTTCCCGACTCCAATCAGGCAATCAGAATAACTCCCTGGATCAACGACCCATCTCTATAACTATAACCTGTAACATTATTACACTCCAGAAATACATCCAGGCCTCTCCAATATGTTATAAAAAAAAAAAAAAAAAAAAAAAAGTGGGTAGGATTATAAGAAAAGAGAAGCCGTGTATGTCAGAAACTTGGAAGTTGTTCATCTGTCTTAAAGTTTAACTTCGACTAAACGTTAAACATTTTTACATGGCTTAGTAGATCTTTTTAAAGCAAAATGTTCCAAAATGATTTTGTACGTTACTAGTGGCCAGAGTGATGCTGCACAATTGCTTGAATACATACCTGCTCCTAATTGTGACTTCAGCTAAGGGAACTGTGCCCACTATACTTCTTAGTTTTCATGCTGCCGAGCAGGTGTTCTCCTTGTCAGGCTCTTTCTGCAGTGCAACAGATGAGACACATTGCATATAGGAAGGGTAAGCATTGTACCATTTACTGTTGCTGGTACCATCAGCGCATTCAGAAATGTCCACGGTGTCACCAATTACATTTTTAAGCGTGACAACTCAAGGGTCCCTCAGCTATCTGAGAACTCATCTGCTGTCTAAGATGGTTGGCACACTTTGAGAAGCCACTTCAACACTATAGATTTGGGTGCAAACTGGCCACAACCTGCTTTCTTTGTCATCATCCAAAGCAAACAGGTGGTCACATCACAGTGCACACTCCACAGTTCCAAATACAGACAGTAAATTGTAGACCATCTGGATACTAACTACACAGTCGTTTGTACCTCCCTACCATAGTGCAGCCTACTGGCACCACACACCAAGATCAATAGGTCATAGTTCATACCATATATGTGGTCCTGCAGCTCCCACAGGCCTTGGCACAGCTGGCTTCTTCCCCAGACCGGGAGCCATGTTGGAAGAGCTTAAACCGTATTTGACCCCTTCAGGACCTTGTGGTTGTTTTTTTTTTTTTTTTTTTTTTTTTTTTTTTTTTTCTTCCCATTTTTGCATTTTCATTTTTTACTCCTTGCCTTCCCAGAACCATAACTTTTTTTTTTATTTTTTTTGTTCACATAGCTGTATGAAGGTTTGTTTCTTGCAGGACAAGTTTGACTTTTTAATAGCACAATTTACCGTTTCATACAATGTAGTGGGAAGCTGGAACAAAATTCCATATTCTGTGGTATTGGGCAAAAAAATGAAATTCCAGCACAGTTTTATGGGGTTTGTTTTTCCGGCATTCCCTTTGTGGTAAAACTGACCTAGTCTCTTCATTCTCTGTTTCAGTACGATTACAGCAATACCACATTTATATTGTTTTTCATGTGTTTCATAATAACATAGTTTATAAGGCCGAAAAAAGACATCTGTCCATCCAGTTCGGCCTGTTATCCTGCAAGTTGATCCAGAGCCCTGTGAGGTAGAAGCCAATTTTCCCCACTTTAGGGAAAAAAATTCCTTCCCGACGGCAATCAGAATAACTCCCTGGATCAACGACCCATCTCTAGTAACTATAACCTGTAATATTATTATACTCCAGAAATACATCCAGGCCCCTCTTGAACTCTTTTAGTGAACTTACCATCACCACCTCCTCAGGCAGAGAGTTCCATAGTCTCACTGCTCTTACCGTAAAGAATCCTCTTCTATGTTTATGTACAAACCTTCTTTCCTCCAGACGCAGAGGATGTCCCCTCGTCACAGTCCTGGGGATAAATAGATGATGGGAGAGATCTCTGTACTGACCCCTGATATATTTATACATAGTTATTAGATCTCCCCTCAGTCGTCTTTTTTCTAAAGTGAATAAGCCTAATTTTGATAATCTTTCTGGGTACTGTAGTCCACCCATTCCAGGTATGACTTTAGTTGCCCTCCTCTGAACCCTCTCTAGCTCTGCTATGTCTGCCTTGTTCACAGGAGCCCAGAACTGTGCACATTACTCCATGTGTGGTCTGACTAGTAATTTGTAAAGTGGCAGGACTATGTATGCGACCCATTATCTTATTGGCCTTGGCAGCAGCTGGCTGACACTGGTTTCTACTGCTTAGTTTGTTGTTCACTAAAATTCCTAGGTCCTTTTCCATGTCAGTGTTACCTAATATTTTACCATTTAGTATGTACTGGTGACTTGCATTATTCCTTCCCATGTGCATAACCTTACATTTGTCAGTGTTAAACCTCATCTGCCACTTCTCTGCCCAAACCTCCAGTCTATCCAGATCCATCTGTAGCAGTGTACTGTCCTCTTCTGTGTTAATTACTTTACACAGTTTAGTGTCATCTGCAAAAATTGCTATTTTACTGTGCAGGCCTTCTACAAGATCATTAATAAATATATTGAAGAGAATAGGGCCCAATACTGACCCCTGTGGTACTCCACTAGTGAAAGTGACCCAATCTGAGTATGTACCCTTAATAACCACCGTCTGTTTTCTATCACTGAGCCAGTTACTTACCCACATACAGACATTTTCTCCCAGGCCAAGCATTCTCATTTTGTATACTAACCTTTTATGTGGTACAGTGTCAAATGCTTTGGAGAAGTCCAGATATACGACATCCATTGATTCGCCGAGTCTAGAACTTACCTCCTCGTAGAAACTGATTAAATTGGGTTGACATGACCGATCCCTCATGAAGCCACATGCTGATATGGAGTTATTTGCTTATTTTCATTGAGGTACTCCAAGATGGCATCTCTTAGAAAACCCTCAAACAGTTTACCCATGACAGATGTTAAACTTACCGGCCTATAGTTCCCGGGCTCTGTTTTTGGACCCTTTTTGAATATTGGCACCACATTTGCTATGCGCCAATCCTGTGGAACACTCCCTGTCAGTATAGAGTCTTTAAATATCAGAAATAAGGGTCTGTCGATGACATTACTTAATTCTCTTAGGATACGGGGGTGTATGCCATCCGGTCCTGGCGATTTGTCTATTTTAATCTTTTTAAGACGCCGCTCTACTTCTTCCTGGGTCAGACAGGGCACTTTTAATGGGGAATTTACTTTTATATTCTGCATTTCATCTGACTGTTTATTTTCCTCAGTGAGTACAGTGGAGAAAAAATATTTAGTAGCTTTGCTTTCTCCTCATCGCTCTCTGCAACTCCCCCCCCCCCCCCCCCCCCCCCCCCATTACTCTGTAAGGGGCCGACACCTTCAGGTTTATACTTTACCATTTATATAATTAAAGAACATTTTAGGGATAGTTTTACTCTCTTTGGTGATTAATCTCTCGGTCTCTAGTTTGGCTGCTTTTATTTGTCTTTTACATATTCTATTTTTTTCCTTTATAGTTTTTCAATGCTTCCTCGCTCCCCTCCTGTTTTAGTGATTTAAATGCTTTCTGTTTGTCATTTATTGCTTTCTTTACAGTTCTGTTTATCCACATTGGTTTTTTTCTTGTTCCTTAACCTTTTATTCCCATAAGGTATGTACCTCTCACAATTAGATATTAGGATGCTTTTTAAAAATATCTCATTTTGTGGCTGTATTTTTATTTTTGAGGACTTTGTCCCAGTTAGTTAGGCCTATGGCCTCTCTTAGTTGACTAAATTTTGCTTTTTTGAAGTTTAGTATATTTGTTCCTCCCTGAAGAAACGCTCTTTTGAATGACAGTTGGAAGGTTATTATATTATGGTCACTGTTTCCCAGGTGTCCCCCGACCTGCACATCTGTTGTTCTGTCAGGTCTCAGTGCTGAAAAAAATGTATTTTCCCATAACGAAAAATATTGACTTTTTTTTTTTTCCCGTTACGCCATTGGCCATATGGGAAGCTCATGATGTTTTAATATATATATTTTTTTTATTCTACTTTTATATTTTTGTTTAATTTTTTTTTTTTATTTATTTATTTTTTTTTTTTAAGCACTGGAAGCTGTGTACAGGCTTAGACCTATTACTAGTATGAGACGCCTTCCACGATCTCAGCCATGGGAAGGCAGCCTAGGCTGGCTCTCAGTATTGTCACTCCCAGATGCTGTGGTTGCGTTTGACCATAGTATATGAGAGGTTATATCACTATGATCGGCACTTCCACCGATCGCAGACATTAGACTCTGGCCTCTGCTGTGTAAAACAGCAGAAACCTGGTAGTTATGGCCATCTTTAAAGATCGTACATATGGCAGAGGTCCAAAAAGTGACCGCTTCAACCAGCTGCTAAGTAAGCCTCATTAACTGCCCAGTTGTGTGAGGAACCTTGTCTAGTCTCCTGCAGAGCATAATAGTTTCCAGTCTTTTGAGCAGTAGATTTGTGAGAGAGTTTATAATTGGGGTACATCTTGATAGATGACCATTGTGTTGGATTGTCAATGCAACCCTCTTCTCCCACTCTTCACACACTGATAGGAACACAGCAGAATATAATGGCTGAGACCGTCTCTGGCATAACCTGACACAATTCTTTATCTGACTCGCCTCATACCAGTTTCGGAGACGTGTCAAAACCCTGGCTTAGGAATACTCTGTAAATATATTCAGAACATTTGATAGCCTAAAACAAGGAGTTCCAGTTCCAGACTAGATTTGCTTTTTATCACTACCTTAGATAGCAGACTCTCTATGTAATTACACCTGCTCACCACTGCACTGTCAACAGCAAATGTGGCCTTACCTTCAAACAGCTGATGACGGGGGTGCCGGGTGTCGGACCCCCGCTGATCTGATATTGATGACCTATTCTGAGGATAGGTCATCAATATTAAAATCCCGGATGTATATCTATGTGAATGATTCCATCTAATTTCAGTGCCACTAAATGCATTACATCAGTGTTAATGTCTTCTTTTTTTTCCCCTTCATGTGCAGACATAATATAGATTTAATACAGATAGATGAAATGTTTTATTTCTCTTGTAGGAGATTATCCACTAGCCATGAAACATTACTCAGAAGCAATTAAGAGGAATCCAAAAGATGCCAAACTGTACAGCAACCGTGCTGCATGCTACACAAAGCTGCTGGAATTTCAGCTTGCACTGAAGGTAATGAATAATATTAATACTGCTGCAATGATAAATGAAACTGTTACCCAAACCAAGCATTTGTCCACTTTGGATCCAATATTTGGACACTGCTTTCTGATGAGGACTCTAACAAGGCCCTCCTCAATTATTAAAACCCCTTCTATAGTTTTGTACAGGACTTCTCTGAGAAACTCTATTAAATACTAATGTGTCCCAAATCTCTTCTCCTTCACTTCTGTCCTTCAGTACTGTGTAGTTGTCCAAAGCTTTCCTGTGATCTGTTTGTGGTAAGTGATCCTTCTGTACTTCTTTCAGGACTGTGAAGAATGTATACGACTAGAACCTGCATTCAGTGAGTGTCTTCTGTGTTTTACATGTCTACATAGTGAGGAGGGTTTTAGTTTTAGGTGGTCAGGAGAGTTTTTTTTATTTTTTTTACCTGGAGGATGGGTACCTAGAGTTTTATGTAACATGTCTAGCGTTTTCTGGACTCCTGCAGTTCTTATTGGTAGAGAACCCCAGTGCCTAAATAAAAGATCAGAGGATGAGTTAAGGCACTCAGTGATTGCAGAGCTTTAAAGGGGTATTCTGATTGTTTCAAGTTATCCCCTATCCACAGGATGGGGGATAACTATTGGATTGGCGGGGGTCCTACCACCGGGACCTCCACTGATCACAAGAATGGCGGCCCTCCTGAAATGAACAGAGCAGCCACTCCATTCATGTCTATGGAAGTTCTGGAGATAGCCGAGTGCTGTAATCAGTGATAGGACCCCCCCCCCCCCAATCTAATAGTTATCCCCTATCCTGTGGAGATAGATATAGGATAAAAGGCTATTCCAGTTAGAAAGGCGTCATTTAATTGTGTACACCCAATCTAGTCTCCTACAGAGCATAACGGTGGACCTGTCACCTTTTCCTGAGTCTTCGCTTCAGTCTCCATGCTCCCTCTGCCCTGCATTGTTTACAACCAACATTTCCAGGTTGTGGGTGTAGATGAGCTGCAGCCACAACACTTCCCATAGGGCTGTGTTCTGCGAGATGTGGCAGAAATGTAAATGTCCACTACACCCCTTCCTGTGCCAAAAACTCTGCCCAGCCCCATTCACTTGAATGGGATTGAGCGGCGCCTAGGCCACATGGCAGGTGTATGTTGAGGACTATGTGTTCACTGCTGTCTCTTCATACAGCAGACTGGCAGGGGGTTCCAAGTGTCTGATATTAATGACTTCTCCTGAGGATAGGTGATCAATATGAAATTCCCGGATAACCCCTTTAAACATGGCTGACTTCTTTTCATGATCGTTCATTGTTAAACTTCAACCAACAAACTTTGTTTTGGTTGAAATCATCCGTTTTGATCAACTTTACACTAATGTGTAGATCATATTCCCAATTGCTTACAAGGTGCTGTGCAGCTAAGAAAGGGAGAAGTACCTACCTTCAGTCTAGTAGGCAGGCTGCTTATGTGCTCAAGCCCTGACTGTGTCATCTGCTTTTGGGGTTGTATTTGATTTTTAAAATGATGCTAATGTCTTTAATCTATACATTATTTTATTTTTACTCGTCAGTTAAAGGCTATACTCGAAAAGCTGCTGCACTAGAGGCCATGAAAGATTACACTAAGGCTATGGATGCCTATCAAAAGGCACTAGACCTGGACTCTGCATGCAAGGTACGGTGCAAAAACCTGCCATAGGTTGCTATCTAATTGTGGATACTCTGAGCCTTTGTGCAACCCAAGTATATCATAATGCCCTTCAAGTATCATGGGTCATAGTACTTCTTTCTAGGCCCTATACATGCTGTTAAAGGGAATGCATATCACAAAATGACCTGTTTAAATCAAGCTTCTATGTTACACATATTTTTTGAGCATTTTTGTCAGTTTTAAATTTCCATATCACCTTATTAAAAAAAGAAAAAAAAAAACACACAAGTCATGCAAGTGTCACACTGGGTCCTAAGTCTTATATTCGGCTGACACTTCCTGTTCTGTACAAATCACTTTTCAGCAGTCAATAGGCAGGATTACATTGAAAGATAAAACCTCTGTATAGAGAACACAAGATGGTCACAGCTTATGTCCTATTCATTGTAATTAGAGATGAGCGAACGTGCTCATAATGAGCACTGTACCGCGCGGCTCCCCTGTGCTCGCATGGGCGCAGGCAGCCGCTTCCGTCGGGTGAGGATGATGGAAGCGGCTGCCTGAGCCCATGCGAGCGCAGGGGAGCCAAGCGGTACAGTGCTCGTTACGAGCACATTCGCTCATCTCTAATTGTAATGTATGATCCATGTAGCTGCAATAAAGCATAGCTGTAAATGCTGTTAACATGCTCATACACGATGGCTGCCCCATCATGTTAATGTTAAAAATGAACAGTCACAAAATAAAAACAGATGACTACACTCGGCTACATAGACAGAAAAAGATTTGTGACCTATAAATACACATGTCGTTTTACTTTATGTACATAGGAAGCAACTGATGGCTACCAAAGGTGTATGATGTCACAGTACCATCGAAATGACAATCCCGAGGATATAAAGCGCAGAGCTATGGCAGATCCAGAAGTGCAGCAAATAATGAGTGATCCAGCAATGAGACTTATATTAGAACAGATGCAGAAGGATCCACAGGCCCTGAGCGAGTGAGTAATTCACATGAGTTAATGAACATTTCAGTGTACTAACCTTTTACTTAAAGAGGACCTTTCACCACTCCTGACATTAATGCATTCCTCATGTAATAACAATTCTGGAGCATCTATTCTTATGTCTCTATGTTGTGCCATTCCTTTATTATTTGCACTAGAAGTCATGAATGAATTGCTATTTGCCTTCAGTAAGGGAACAGAGGGGCGGAGGGAACAAGTTGGGGGTGTGTACCTGCACAGACTGACTTTATCCAATCAGTGCTGCCATTGTGAGTCTGGGCAGGTACATACCCCAACATGTTACCTCCCCTCTGTTCCCTTACTGAAGGCAAATAGTAATTCACATATAACTTCTAGTGCAAATAATAAAGGAATGGCACAACATAGAGCCATAAGAATAGATGTTCCAGAACTGTTATTACATGGGGAATGCATGAAGCTATTAAAACAGTAATGTCAGGAACGGTAAAAGGTCCTCTTTAAAATTACTCTGTCATACAGGTTTTTTTTAGCTTATTTTAAAGACTTATTTTAAAGGGTTTCGACACCCGGGACCCCCACAGATCAGCTGTTCGAGAAGGCAACAGTGCTCGCAGTAGAACCATGGCCTTCTCACTGTTTACCACAGGCCACTGATGTCACGACTATTTTAGTGGCCTGGGCGTAGCTCGGCCCCATTCACATTAATGGGGCTGAGCTGTGCCCAGGCCACGTACATAGTCCTGAAGTCACTGGCATGCAGGAAACGGCAAGAAGGCCACAGAGGTCGCAGTAGCACCACTGTCTTCTCAACAGCTGACCTGCGGGGGTCCCGGGTTTTTGAACCTTTGCCGATCAGATGCAGATGATTTAGCCATAGTAATATAAAAAGGTAAAGAACCCCTTTAATAGCTGCTGTCAGCAGGATACACAGCAATGTATTCGTGCACTAGCTGACTTCTCTGACATTTCCAGAGCACTACTCACGCTTTCAAACCTTCGTTTAGATGGATTCTTTATCATAAAGTAGGATTTTGAAAAAAGATATTCTGGTTAATAGTGTTATCCCACCTGGACATTTTTGGCATGATAGGCCATGTTGTAAATCTCCAATAAGTGCGGGTCCCACGTCAAGCAACCGATCCTGCCTTAAGCACAGGGTCTTGCTGTGAAAGGAGAACATGCCACACATGCATGGCATCCTCTCCATTCACTGCCATGGGACTTCCTAAAACTGCTGGGTGAGCGCTGGCTGGGCTATTTTCATAAGTCTCATAGAGGTGGATGGGTGGCTGTGCATGCTATGGGACTCAAAACGGCAGCACTCACTTATTTGTCTATTTTGGGAAGCCCCATAGCAGTGAACATGGAGAATGCCACACATGCATGGTATGCTCTCTGTTCACAGCAAGGCCACGTTATTGACATAGGTGTGGATCCCAACTCTGGGCCACGCTCCTTTCGGAGATTTAGGCCCCTTTCACGCGACCGTATGCCCTCCGAGACATACGGTCCGTGAGCAGCATCATTGTAATCAATGATGGTGTGTGCTCCCGTGCGCACGGTCGATGCCGCTCCGGGACATATGGCCCGCTCACAGACCGTATGTTTCGGAGGGCATACAGTCGTGTGAAAGGGGCCTTAGGCATATCCTACTGATGTGCCATTAGTGTTCATATGGGAAAAACCATTTAAGCTACTGTATATATTCAAAGGGGCTGTCCAAGATTTAAACTTATCCACTAGCCACAGGATAATGGGATGTGTCTTATGGGTGGGAGTCTGACCACTGAGACCCCAACAGATCATGAAAATGGGGGTCCTGTGTCCACCCCTTTATGTAGAATTTGGATGCCTGACAATTTAAGATCCAGAGTAGGCTCCTTGTCTTGGTGGCAGTATTTTTATTTTTTATATTCTGTATAGGGTAAACTATGTCTCTTTGTTTTTCTAGACATTTGAAGAACCCAGTTATTGCCCAGAAAATTCAGAAACTGATGGATGTAGGATTGATTGCTATTCGGTGATGATTCCCCTTGCTCCTTCTTTTTCTCCAATGTTGTTATCCCTTCTGCTACTTCTTTATTGCTGTCCACCTGTGAGGAAGCACTTGAGTGCTGAAGGACATGCCAGAAAGTACAGGGGAGAGATCTGTGCGTCAGACACTCTAGTATTGCGCTGTTGTTCTGTCATTCTCTCCCATTTGCTAAGTTTATTGATCTGTAATAATGTTAATAAAGAGCAGCACGTGACAAGATTTGATTACTCATATAAGCGTTGTGTTTATCTTAACCACTTGCCTATCGTCCAACGATATTATCCATCATGGCCGTAGGTTGAGCTTGTTAACAAATGCAAAAACTGTTTGCACTAGATCGGGCAGCATCTTTAATTTCCCTTGGAGCTCAAGGTTGAGTCTATCCAGGTGGTGCAGCATGTCCACCAGAAATGCCAGATCCAAAATCCACTGGGAATCAGAGAGCACAGGATAGTCTTTGTGTTTTTCTTCCAGAAACAATTTTATTTGGCTCAAAAGTTCAAAAAAATGAGATATCACCTTTCCTCTTGAAAGCCACCTTACAGAGCAGTGAAGTGGCAGATCACTGGGAAGGTTCTCATCAAGGTCTGCAATGAGATTTCTGAAGCGTCTGTGATTAAGCGCATGAGTGCGAATAAAATTGACAATTTCCAGTACGGGCGTCATGACGTGGTCTAAATTTAGCTTTTTAGACACCAGCTGCTCCTGATGAATGATGCAATGAAATGTCCAAAATTCTGGAAAGCGGTCATCACAGAGCCCGACAAGGCCATTCACAGATCCTATCAGACGGTGCTCCATCTGTGGTTATGGCTGTGAGTTTTGATAATGGCAAATTTGCCTTTTTAACTACAGTCATCAGGGTCTCTTTTATATCGATGCCACAAGTTCTGTCTGTTAACGGGACAATATCAAGTAGCTCTTCTTTTATTGTACAGTTGTCTGATACAGACCATACAAAAATTGCTAACTGAGGGTTGTCTTGTATATCAGTAGACTCATCCAGTGCAATACTGAAATACTGGCATTTCTCAAGGTCAGAGTACAGTTGTGTTTCAACTGCACTGTTAATGTCTGATATTCTGTGTTCCACTGTATGTCGTGACAGTTGGAGATCTGATACCATTCGTTTCAAACGTTCATCTTCTGGAGACAAGATTGAAATGGCGTCACTAAGGCAACTTTTCACAAATTCCCCTTCGTTGTATGTTTGTTTTTTTTTTTTTTTGTTTTTTTTTGGCGCGAGCGATATTCCATGCCAGCTGATAGGATGCAAGTGTGACCGTTTCTGAATGTTTTGTAAGTTTCTTAAAGAACTGAGTCTGTTGTTCTGCCTGGCGTTTTAATGCATTTAGCTTGTGTTTGCGAAGTTCGGTACCTGTCGGAAAGTCGTGGTCCATTTTAGCATGCAGTGTGGCAAGTGACGCTGAAGATTTGAAGCTTTGAAATGTGATAGTGATGTCTGGCATACCAAACAGAATGGCTTTCCTTTCCTCTCAATGAAAAAATACATATCTTCCCACTCTGGTAGAAATGTTCTGTGTTCATCTTCATATTTACGCTTGGGTTTTATGTTTCCCAGACACTACCATGTTTAGTGGATGTGTGGTGACGTGCAGCGTACTCCTTACTGAGGGGTGGGGGCGGACTTTAATTTTGTTTGGATTCCTCCAGTTATTTTTTTTGGTCCTATTAAGACACAACTAGGTTTTAGAGGAGTAAAATATGGAAAAAAAAAAACAATCTTTATCAGATAAGACTCCCAATCCTCATCAGACCTCCAAATCAGACAACCAGACTTCCAAAATAAGACACCTAATTCTCATATGAGAAATCACAAATCAGACACCCCCATGCTCAGATCACCCACAATGCTCAGATAACTCCCCCCATGCTCAGATGATCTGACATGGGGGGAGGTGTGAGCATGGAGTGTCTGATGAGAGCACTGGGGGGGGGGCTTCTTTTGTGGGTCTGATGATTATTAGGTGTCTTAATCTGAGCTCATACTATACTACCCACATGTCAGATAAGGCCCCCATGCTCAGTACTGCAATTTAAAAAGAAAAATCTTGCCTCTCCTAATCCGTGCCCCTGTCCTGCTCTGTAGGACTGGGGATCTCTCCACAGTGACCTGACTTGTACATGCTCAGATGACACCCTCATGCTCAGATGACCGCCCATGCTCAGATCACCGGCTATGCTCAGATGACACCCTCTTGCTCAGACAACCATCCACGTTCAGTCGACGGTCCACGCTCAGACGATGGTCGGTCCATACTCACACGACACCCTCATGCTCAGATAACCATCCACGTTCAGACGACGGTCCACGCTCAGACGACAGTCGGTCCATGCTCAAATGACACCCCCATGCTCAGATCACCGGCCATGCTCAGATGACACCCTCCTGCTCAGACAACCGTCCACGCTCAGACGACGGTCGGTCCATGCTCACACGACACCCTCATGCTCAGATAACCATCCACGCTCAGGTGACTGTCTGTCCATGCTCAGATGACACCCCCATGCTCAGATGACATCCTCATGCTCAGACGACCGTCCACATTCAGATGACGGTCCACACTCAGACGACGGTCGGTCCATGCTCACACGACACCCTCATGCTCAGATAACCATCCACGTTCAGACAACGGTCCACGCTCCGACGACGGTCGGTCCATGCTCAGATGACACCCTCATGCTCAGATACCACCCATGCTCAGATCACCGGCCATGCTCACATGACATCCTCATGCTCAGACGACCTCCCACGTTCAGATGACGGTCGGTCCATGCTCAGATGCCCTGCTCAGATGATTTGATATAGGGGAGATCTGTCCATGGAGTGCCTGATTTTTTTAATGTGTGAGGTGAGCACTTGAGGGGGGGGGGGTTATGGGGGTTATATTGTGGGGGTCTGATGAGGATTTGGGGGTCTTATCTGATCTCATACTACCCTCATGTCAGATAAGACCCCCCCCATGATCAGTACTTTAATTTTTTTTTTTAAAACTTCTCTCCTCCAGGCATTTACCTTGGCGCTTTCTCCTCAGTGACCTGATGTGCACAGCGTCAGGTCAGAGGGCAGACCCTCCACATACTACGTCCTAACGCTGTGCACGTCAGGTCATAGTTGAAAGCGCAGCTGGGAAGAGCCAAGAACGAAATCTGGCCTCCCCTGCGATCCATTGTAATGGCAGAGCGGGTCGTGCCGCTCCCCTGCCAGCCGGAGCCAATGTAAAAGTAAAGCAGCACAGCGCTCCCCTGCCAGCGCTCCCACGGAGGTAAAGTGAAAGTAGAGCGGCCACGGCGCTCCCGTCCGAGCCGCATTTAATATTAACGTAAAGGGGCCGTGCAAGCCGCATGTGAAGTGGCAACGAGCCGCATGCGGCTCGCGAGCCGCGGGTTGGCCACCCCGGGTCTAAGGTGTCCTGTGAGTAATATCAAATACATGTAGGTTGGCTTAGAAAGGAGTTAATTACAGTTCTATAGGCCCATTGCTAAAACTTTCACCTGGTAAGTGGTTAAACAGCTAATGCAAATCTACAGAACTGATTCTATTCTGTTTTGCAATTCCACTTGTAATTGCTAGAGGTCACTGTAGTATAGCCTTCTATAGCATAAAGCATGTAATAGATCATATCATTATTGGCGCCATCTAAAATTATAATGTGGCACCAAAGAGATGATTTTCCTTCTTTCTAAACAAATAGATTTTGCATACTTTTCCCCTGTTAGAACGGTGTAAGAATCGGTACCTGTCTGTGAAGCTAGTTACTAGCTGCTTGCTATCCAGTAAGGGGGAGAATACTGTTATCTGCTGTTACACTGCATATCTGCAACTGATTATATAACACTGTCGCTACCAGTGGTTTCTTCTAGTTTTAAACAAAGTGGGACCCTTGAAGGGATTGTCTCACTTCAGCAAGTGGCATTTATCATGGAGAGAAAGTTTATACAATCCACTTACTAATGTATTGTTCCTATCCATATTGCTTCCTTTGCTGGCTGGATCAATTTTTCTATAACATTATACTATATATTAGTATATACATTATACTATATTGCACACACTGAATGCAATTGCAGACAAAACTGATTGGATTTGGATGCAAAACCATCAGCTTTTTCCTGAACAGGTCCTGACTCAATCTGTAACTCTCCTGTGAACGAGTCCTTGCACAACTTGAGAGGCAGGAAGACCAATTACAGCCACCTGTTGCCAGCAGCTGCCGATTTAAATCTCTCACCAGAAAACATGTGCCGCTGGCCCTGGCATCCCTGCTACCCCTTCTACGAGGGGCACTGGACTCTTAACCAAAGGAGCACGTTTATCAGGATGAGTTCCATGAAACCTTTTGATCAACCTATCAGCATGCATAGTCTTGACAGAAACCCACAACCTGTCCTCCGTGCCATAACCTTTCTAAAGGACCAGATACTGTACAGTGCTTCACACCTTTCTAGAGACTTTATACTCCAACTACCCTGTACCTTAACAGGAGCAGGAGAATTCTGAAGAGGTATCTAAAAAGGGACATATTTCTTTAGAACTAAAAAAGAACTATTAAAGGGAACCTGTCATCACCTTTATGCTACCCATACTAACAGCAGAATAAAGTAGGGACAGGTGAGTTGATTTCAGCGGTCTGTCATTTATAAGTTAAAAGTAAGTGGTTGCCGAGAACCAACATCACAAACATTGCAGATTAGGCCTGGAAAAGAGTCAAATCTTCATGAGAAGAGTCCTGGTTATTCATGAATTCCTGCTCTCCCTGCCCACCTGCTGATGATTGACAGTCTTCTACCTAGTTTTCTCCCTTTCTCTCTAGGAGAGAACTGCCAATCATCAGCAGATGGGTGGGGAGAGCAGGAGATTAGGAATAACAATGACTCTTCTCGGGTAGATTTGACTCTTTTCAAGGCCTGGGCTGCAATGTTTGTGATGTTGGTTCTCGGCAACCACTCACTTTTAGCTCAAGAGAGACACACCGCTGAAATGAGCATTTCTGTTACTAATTTATGCTGTCCTCAGTACTGTCAGCATAAAGTTGTTGACAGGTTCCCTTTAAGGGCTCTTTCACATCACCGTTAGGGATTCCGTTCTAGCTTTCCGTTATAACATCGTTATAACGGAATCCATAGGACGGAGATCAAAACGGGCATCTTTAAGAGGCATTCCGTTTTGATCCGTCATAATAGAAGCCTATGGGAAAGCATAACGGATCCGTCTGGTTTCCGTTTTGCTGGACGGAAAACAAAGTTCTGTCAACAGGACTTTGTTTTCCGTCCAGCATAACAGAAACCATAACTGATCCGTTATGCTTTCCCATAGGCTTCTATTTTGACGGATCAAAATGGAATGCCTCTTAAAGGTGTCCGTTTTGATCTCCGTCCTATGGATTCCGTTATTTTCCGTTATAACGGAAAGCTAGAACGGAATCCCTAACGGTGATGTGAAAGAGCCCTAACTTGGTTGTTTTATAGCTAATTCAGCCAAAGCTAAATGGGATACTCAGTCAGACTGACAGAAATATAACACCCTAAATATTGCTCTAAAGATTGAGTTAGGTGTTCTCTGACTGTTGGTTTTAGGATGAAAGGCTGATGAAAAACAAAGAGTAATACCCAATTTAGAACAAAAAGCCTTCCAAAATTTTTAAACAAATTACACACCAGGATCCAACACAATGTCTTCAGCGATACCTTGCAACCGGAATACATGATCAATGAGGAGAGAAGACAACACTTTCCCATTTGGCAACTGGCTGATAAGGACAACTACAACTACCCAGAAAACTGTTTTCTCCTGTGAAGGTGATAAATCAGTGATGAAATCTATAGAAAGGTGAAACAATGGTCTTTTGGGAATGGGAAAGGATAAGGCTCACCAGTGGGACATTTTCTGGGGGTATTTGAACAAGCATAAACCTCACAAGCAAATACGTATGCAGAAGAAATGTCTCGCGACATAGCGGGTCACCAGTAATACTTAGAGACAAATCTTTGCCAGAAATCCCAGGATGTTCACTTAACACTGAATGATGAAGCTCGCCCGGGAGGTGTAGACGAAACTGGCTAGGGACATATAACTTACCTTCAGGTCTATTGGACCTGATCCTGATTGGCTTTGTTATCAGATGCTAAATCAGAGGAGATAGTGGAAATGACGAGAGCTTCATGCAAAATAGGATCTGGCTGAGCCTGTCTAGAATTTAAACATTTTGCTGATTCTAAAAACATCAAATTCTTGTGATCAGTATAAGGACTGTTACACGATATTGAGCTCCCTGCAGAAAGTGATGACATTCGTCAAAGACACACTTAATCTCAAGGAGCTCAATGTCATAATTTCTTTCAGTCAGAGAAAATATATGGGAAAAAATACACATGGTCTAAGGAGAGTATGTGAAGACGTTCCCTGGGACAACACAGCTTCCACACCCATCTCAGACCTCAACCAAAAATGGCTTGGTCTAGCTGGATCCAAACAGGGGCTTCCATAAAACATTTTCTTTTTCTTTTTTTTTGTTCAGATGATTTTTATTAAAGTTTTTTCAAAACTCACGTCTTCTTTTACAAATATACAAGCGAGATACAGATTCTGCATACAGAAAACAATTATACATAGGCTGTATACAGACATTCACAGCACGTATAAAACATTTTCTTTTATTAAAGGCTGCAATCGCTTCTGGATGCCAATGAAGTACATCCACCCCTTGTCATGTCTTGCCCACCCTTGGCCTGGCATCCCTGCTTCCTTATAGGCTAGTTAGCCTGACTGCTAGTGGGGCTGGTTGCCACAGCAACGGAACGATCCCAGCTGTGCCACAACAGAGGGGCCAGGCTCACCATCAGAGCAAAGGCAGGTTACTATGTGACAACTGAAAGCTAGAAGAAAAACTGTTGAAGACCAAATTGAACTGTTTAATTTTTAATGAAGATCAATAGAAAAAATGATTTTAGCCCAACATATGTAGAATACAGTAATAAACAGAAAATGCCTCCAAATGTGTCCATAGACTTTAAGGCTCCGTTCACATCAATTTTTGTACTGGATTATGTTGTATGGACTAGAGAAGGCTACTTTGCTTTGTATACTGTTTATTATGCAGTAGCTGGATATGTTTTTGGCTTTCATCCTACTAATGTAACCCTATGGACACATGTTGTCACGGCAGGGAGCAATGAACCCAGTACTTCCCATCCCTCTGTCCCTACTTACTGGCATGATCTTCTCTAAGCAGCGCCCCACAACTGGACAACAGTCCTTTCCTAGATAAGGGCAGGTGCCTACAAGGAAGGAAAAACACCTAGGGACAGATCGATGACCACACTCTCAGGAGAGACCACTATAAGCCAAATCATAACCAAAGAGACAGAGTCAAAAACCGGATGTAGGAGTCAAAACCAGAATAGCAATTAGGGCAAATCATAATCAGAACCATTTCCAAGTCAGAAGGTCAGAACCAGGAGGTGGTGTCAGGATCCAAATTGTCAGCCTATAATCAGAGGTCAAGGTCCAAGCAGGCTCAGAATACCAGGAGAGCGGGGGCGGAGCTTCATGGCTGAGCCGGATGCATGCACTTGCTTGAGCTCCGTCGTTAGCCACCCATCCCAGGCTTTATCACAGCTTTAAAAACCCAAGAAAACGGGCAAAACTTCAAGGGAAAGATCCAGAGAACACGGGGGCACACCAAGAACTATTGCCACTCAAGGGGAAATTGAGTCTTTCATGAGAAAACCGTCGGCAATCTCTGTCACGGGAGAAGATGGCTCAGAACAAGAAGGAGACAATGAAGCCAACAACGCACAATCAAGGGACGAACAGGTTATATCTAAAACCTTTCTCAAAACCCTACTTACCTCATCTCTTGAACCTATTATGAAAGAACTAAAAGACCTGAGACAGGACCTGCGCCACATGCATAATAGAATGGAGGTCTTAGAAACTTCCCAAACGGCAGTAATAGAGTTCAACTCTGCTGTCTCATCGAACCTAGATAATTGCCAGGCGCATGTTAACTATCTATACTCCCTAGTAGAAGACCAGGATAATCGTGGTTGCCGAAATAATCTGCGTCTGAAAGGTTTACCGGAATCTATTACACCGGACGCCATCATGCCTACACTGCACGCCATCTTCAGCGCCATGTTGGGCCCAGATCCAGGAGATCTCTCTATGGACCATGCTCACAGAGCCCTTCGTCCTCTCCCTAAGCCCCATGAGGCACCTAGAGACGTCATATGTCGGATGTCTAACTACCAAGCCAAAGAAAAAAATTTTAATGGCGTCACGAAAGCAACCATAATTGAACATGAAGGGGCTGCCATTACCATTTTTCAAGATTTATCTCCAATGACACAAAGGAAACATAATTGCTTGAGACCGCTATTGGAAATCTTGAGACGTAGAAATATAACATACAGATGGTTGCATCCATTTGGTTTATTAGCAAATACTCCAGGTAGAAAGATGGTCATCAGATCCCATGCAGATCTACAACAAGCCTACAAGACTTTGGTGCGCTAGATATTCCAGATTGGTGCCAAGCGCAAAATATTGCAGATTTGCCTCCACTGCCGCAGATAACACCCTGGACACCAGTGAGCTCCGCAAAGACACAGTGTAGAAGACATACACCGAACAAAATGACTCCGAAGAGGCTCCAAATCAACGACCTTCAACAGATGGACATTGAATAACTCGCTGCTCAAATAGTTCAAGTATCTACATATGTTATTTTACCTTTGCTTTTCTATCCTCTTTTCTTCCTTTCTATCCTTGAAACTAGCTATCCTATCTTTTAATTTGCTTCCTACTTCTTAAATTAATAGGGAGATGTCATCTCCTTCAAGTATGTTATATCTTTTCGTATCTATGTCTTTTGGTTTTAACAATGACCACCTATACTCAGTTGGGGTTAAATTCACACCCTTTACAGCAGGCCTGGGATGGGGCCTTAGGCTGACCAATGGAAGGTCTTCTCCCCTTACTGTTCAGAGGATGTATCTACTCCTTTTCCTCTCCTTGCACCTATATGCAGTTTTCATATTCTCTATACAATTTTTTGAACTTGTACCATCTTGTTCTTTCATATTTACCCTCCCTCTTTCCTACCTTGACCCTCTTACTCCCCCCCCCCCCTCCAAAGCTGTACTTTGCCACCTGGAAGCGGTCTATAACATTGTCTTCATACCCTAACTTTCTTATACTTTCCTCCTTAGCATACGAGACTCTACACATATATGAAGATTATGGCTGAACTAACTGTATGTTCATTCAATGTGAAGGGCATGAACGCACCGGAAAAGAGAAGCCAAATTTGCCGATTTTTACACAAGAATCAGATAGGAGTTGCCTTCCTACAGGAAACTCACTTTAGAGACAAACATGTACCACGCCTCAGCCATTTGGTTTATCCTCAATGGTATCACAGCACCTCTCCATCCTCAACATCCAGAGGCGTTAGTATAATTTTCCACAAAAACATCTCTTTTTCTCTGCGTTCTGCCCTTACTGACTCAAATGGGAGATACATATTCATTAAGGGTACGATTGAAAATCAGCTGTACACCTTTGGTAATGTGTATGCCCCGAATGTCAATCAAGCGGCCTGGATTTGTGATGTATTAGATATTTTTAGATCCTTCGCGGAAGGCTGTATTATATTAGGAGGTGACCTTAATATCTCTTTGAATCCAGAACTAGACTCCTCATCATCTACCTCATCACTCCCCTCCAAAGCTGTGCACAAAGTACAAAAGAAAATAGCTGACTTCACACTCGCAGATGTATGGAGATCCCTCCTTCCTCACGATAGGGACTACTCCTTTTTCTCACACCTACATAAAAACTATGACAGGCTTGATTATATTTTAGTCCCACCTGCACAACTACACTTGTGCCGCACGGCCAAAATAGGGAACATCATTCTATCAGATCATGCCCCTGTCTTTATGTCTTTCAGTTTAATTGGTCTTCCGAAAACAGAATATCAATGGCGTTTAAATAGCACACTCCTAGATAAACCATGTCACATTGAGAAGGCTAAAGCAGTCCTCACTGAATACTTTAAACTAAATGCTTCTTCAGAAATTTCAGATGGCATACTTTGGGAGGCACATAAACCTGTAATCAGAGGATACTTTATTGGACTAGGAGCACACCTTAACAGACTCATGAAAAGATTCAGCTGTTAGAATCAGCCCACAAAAAAATCACAAACACAGACATTGTGGGATCAACTAACAACCTCCCGAAATAATCTCAAAAACTTGCTAAACACTTATACAGCTAAGCTATTTTTATCCACCCAATATAAATATTACGCCCATGGGAACAAGGCCACTAAGCTACTGCTCTCTCAGATACGAAAACGTAAAGCAAAATCCTTCATAGCAAACATCAAATCTAAAGACGCTGAATATTACAATGAACTATACAACCTCGCGATTTCGCCTTCCCCTGACAATACGGTCGATAGAGAGACATATATTGATAAATGGCTTTCCACACTCAAACTCCCTAAAATAACATCTGATCAGGCTACTTCCTTATCTGCTCCTTTCAAACTTTCAGAACTGGAATTAGCTCTTGAGGAATCTCCAATAAATAAATCCCCAGGGCCTGATGGATTGCCCACTATATACTATAAAACATTTAGCTCCTCTCTTCTCCCCTTCCTCTTAAAGGTTTGTAACGCCGCTCTAGCAGGTTCAGCTCTGCCCAATCAAATGTTGATGGCACATATTACTATCATACCTAAAGAGGGCAAAGATCTGTTCCAATACGCCAGCTATCGTGGCTATATCTTCCATCATGTCTATGTACACTGTTCCTAAAGCTCGGATATGGGTAAATGGAATACTTTCCCCCACTTTCCACATTGGTAACGGCACTAGACAGGGATGTCCCCTGTCCCCGATTATATTTGTTTTAACGATTGAAACACTACTCCAAGCCTTTAGAGAAAACACTAGAATAAGAGGTATCCAAATTGGACATACAGAACATCAACTAGCCGCTTTTGCAGATGATGTACTATTATTTATATCCAACCCTTCTGAGGCTCTCCCTGCAATTATTTCTATTTTTGATCATTTTTGCAAACTCTCGAACTTTAAAATAAATCTAGCAAAATCTCAAATCCTAAACATA
Organism: Rhinella marina; assembly: GCA_900303285.1. Lineage (NCBI taxonomy): Eukaryota > Metazoa > Chordata > Amphibia > Anura > Bufonidae > Rhinella > Rhinella marina. The sequence goes on from ONZH01013485.1 coordinate 69,651, forward strand.
TCTTTACCTAAACATACTAGTTTGGAACTACAGAGGAATTTCCCTTTTGTATGGTCCACAACATCCATTAAATTCCTAGGGTAAACATCACCCCTGAAATATCTTCCCTATACAAAGCCAATTTCCAAATCCTCCCCATGAACATTTCGTCTCTAACACAATCTTGGGACATTCCCTTTGTCTCCTGGTTTGGAAGACGAGCCCTAATAAAAACTGTGATCTTACCCAATGGTCTCTATTACCTGCAGGTCCTACCCATAAAATTACCAGATCTCTTCTTCACTAAGGCTACTTTCACACTAGCGTTTTAAAATTCCGGTATTGAGTTCCGTCATAGGGGCTCAATACCGGAATAAAACGCTTCAGTTTTGTCCCCATTCATTGTCAATGGGGACAAAACTGAACTGAAGACAACGGAATGCTCCTGAAAGCATTCCGTTCCGTCTTCAGACCGGAGAACAAACCGCAGCATGCTGCGGTTTGCTCTCCGGTCCAGGCATCCGCACCAAGACGGATCCGGAATGACCCCCAATGCAAGTCAATGGGGGTGGATCCGTCTGGTGTGACCATAATGGTAACCGGATCCGCCCTCCATTGACTTTCAATGGAGTCCATTACGGATCCGGGTACACATAGACACATACAGACATAAACATACACACACATAAAGACATACAAACACACATACATACTTACATGCTCCCCGGCAGGTCTTCGGAGCGTCTGGACGGCTCACACAGGTCACGATTCCCCACAGCGCCCTCTGCTGGGCGCCTGGTGGAATCGTCAGATGACGATTCCACCAGGCGCCCAGCAGAGGGCGCTGTGGGGAATCGTGACCTGTGTGAGCCGTCCTGACGCTCCGAAGACCTGCCGGGGAGCATGTAAGTATGTATGTGTGTTTGTATGTCTATATGTGTGTGTATGTTTATGTGTATGTATATGTATGTACTGTGTGACATGTGTGGGGCCGGAGCGCGGTTCCGGCTCCACACATGTCACTGCGGCAGGCCTGATCCGGCAGCACCCTTCACCTGCCGGATCAGGCCTGCCGCCAGTGTGAAAGTAGCCTAAATTAAAATCAATACTATCCACCTTTTTGTTGCGCAAGCAGACACCTTGATTAGCATATAAATACCTAATCCAATTCTCTATACAAAGCAGTTCATAGTAATAGGAGCCTAGATTTACTGAGAGCGCCTAGCGATAGATTAGAAGTGCAGGCTGAACTTGCAATGTCTGATATCCCTATTAGGTCTTTGCTTCTGTCCACAAAGCATATCTCACCTAACCTGTGCTTGATTCCAAATGTTCTGACTAAAAATACTCTTACCATGTGGCGAGTGGATAGTATTAAACACACCCTACTCTCTCACCCTTAAGGCTAGGGCTACATGGCGACAATAAGTCGCGCGACACATAGTGCACAACTACACGACAACAGTTGTTGCGCGACATTGATGTCGCCCAATGTCGCGCGACAATTTTTATAATGGAAGTCTATGGTGTCGCACTGCGACATGCGACATGCTGCGACTGCGACGTGACAGTCGCAGAAAAATCCATCCGAGATGGATTTTTTGCGACTCTCGTGTCGCAGTCGCAGCATGTCACATGTCGCAGTGCGACACCATAGACTTCCATTATAAAAATTGTTGCGCGACATTGGGCGACATCAATGTCGCGCGACAACTGTTGTCGTGTAGTTGTGCACTATGTGTCGCGCGACTTATTGGACTTATTACTTCTTGTTGCTCCAAAGTCGCTCGACAACTGTCGTCGTGTAGCCCTAGCCTTAGAGTTAAAGAGGACCTTTCATCACTCCTGACATTACTGTTTTAATAGCTTCATGCATTCCCCATGTAACAACAATTCTGGAGCGTCTATTCTTATGTCTGTATGTTGTGCCATTCCTTTATTATTTGCACTAGAAGTTATATGTGAATTTCTATTTGCCTTCAGTAAAGGAACAGAGGGGAGGTAACAAGTTGGGGGTGTGTACCTGCACAGTCTGAACATGGCAGCACTGATTGGCTAGAGTCAGTCTGTGCAGGTACACACCCCCAACTGGTTACCTCCCCTCTGTTCCTTTACTGAAGACAAATAGCAATTCATTCACAACTTCCAGTGCAAATAATAAAGGAATGGCACAACACAGAGATATAAGAATAGATGCTCCAGAATTGTTAGTACGTGGGTAATGCATGAAGCTATTAAAACAGGCATGTCAGGAGTGGTGAAAGGTCCTCTTTAATGCAGGTTAGAGATGCATTACTAGACTCCCCCCCAGCTTTCAGAGATACAGTACTTTGCCACTAGCAGGATGATCAAAAAAGACACCACTATTAGATATATGGGATCCAAACAATGTATCCCCACCTGAAACCCTTCTCACTTATCCCCTGTTAAAAGATCTTTCCACCTTTCACATAAACCACCTTTCACATAAACCAACTACTTAAAAAATCTTGCCAAGCCACTAACGAACCACAGTGAAAAGACAACATTTGAAAAATATATACTACAAAGCAAAGAACCAAAAAAGAAAATCTCCACTATGTATTCCCCCCTACTCCCTATCATACATAAACAGGACCATGGGTTCATTGACAAATAAGAACGTGACATTGGGAAGCAGTTCACTGCAGAAGATTCCAAAAATCTGCTATCACAGACAGGAAAAATTTCCCGTTGTGTCAAACTACAGGAGAATTACTATAAAATTCTAACTAGATGGCACTATACTCCTGTAAGCTTGGCAAAAATCTTTCCAGAATGTGTGGATATTTGCTGGAGATGCAAGACAGAAAGAGGATCGTATATACACATCTGGTGGCAATGCCCAATTATAGCAGATTTTTAGAACAAAATGACAACAGAACTGTCTCATATATGTTGCAGGAACATCCCTCTCTCCCCTAAACTGCTCCTCCTTAGTCTATTCTCAGACTTGAATTTACCCAATAAAACGAAAGCATTATTATACCCTTTAATAGCAACAGCTAGAATGTTAATTGCTCACCACTGGAAATCAGATAAACCCCCTGCTATATCACACTGGCAAACGAAAGTCGACCAAATTTTTCGCTTTGAACAATTAGCAGCTTGGGAAACTCATTCCATGCCCAAGTTCACAAAAACGTGGACACCCTGGATAACTTATAGGGGATACTCTGGCAAGCCTTGAAACACCCATATTCACCATGTATAGACTTATTCGCTATTTCCTCTTAACTTACTTATGCCGCTTACTTATCCAGGACCTTGGATTACATGACTTTTGGCCGCAACCCTTCCACCTTCCCCATACCCATTTTCCCCTACTTTTACCCCCCCCCCCATTTTTTTTATTATTCTGTTATTTTGTTGCTTGGTTAAATAATTATCAGTTACTACCTTGTAATTTGATACTCCACTGTTGTGGCACCTGAACAATCCACAGCAACTTAGTTGTAATAATTCTGATGTTGCCCAAATATGCATAATTTATATGACAATGTAATTGGACGAACTGTTCGCACTTTTGTCACTTGTTATTTTTACAATCCAGTGATTGAATGTAACTCTGAAAACATAAATATAAAAGTTGTTTAAAAAAAAAAAAAAAGAATACCAGGAGAGTCAGAATAATATCCAATATAAATGCTAGTGAGAAATCTGAAGACACCGACCACTGTGGCCAGCAGCTTGCCTGTTTAAATGTCCTGCACTTCCTGATCATGTGACACATCTGGTGTCACATGACCGATGACTTCAGCATGCTGAACAATGCCACATCTGATTGGCTGGCACTTTCTGAGGAGCGCACCTGCTGGCCGCAACACCCCTCTGTCACCCTGGAAACCGTATAATGGTGGCGCTGCATGCTGAAGAGCGCGCACGCTTTCCCAGCATACATGCTAAGCGGATCACCGAAAACAGAGATCTTCTGTCACGCGAGGTCGGCGTCGCGCTCCCTCTGCACGACGTCGCCGGACCTCTCCGCCCCCCTAGAGACGAGCAATAGGGAATTGAAGTGCTGGTCTTGTCAGCCAGCACTTCATGAGTTAATTCTCTGTTTGGGTTTAGCCATGTGGTGCTGATCACACCACATGGCTACTTTACATATTGTTTGGACAGCTTGCTCCACCTCAGGTCATGTGATGCTGGCCACATCACATGATCCTGGGCGGGCTACTTAAAGATGGCAACTGCCTCACTCAGATGCCTGTGATTAGTCTTCTGAGATCAGTGCTGTGTGTTGGACCTTGCTTTTGGATTATTGGTATATTGGATTTTGGCTTTGGACTTAGACTACGCTTTGGCGATTCCCCTCGGTATTTGACGTGACCTCCTGTTCTTGACTTGGCTTGCTGACGATTCTGCTATTGTGTTTGTTTCTGTCTGTGTTCGTCTTTCCCTGTGTTCCCTTCCCTACCCTGTGCACGTACTCAGCATAGGGACCGTCTCCAAGTTACGGTTTTGTCGCCTAGGGCATCTACTGTAAGTAGGCAGGGAAAGAGGTGGGGTTCAGACAGGGCACACTATCCCTTGTTTCCCTGTCGTGACATCTTCCATGAACAATTTACCACCTGCCCTCATGACTGTAGAGAACACACATTCTGATGAATTAGCTTCTATATGACATTTTTCACCCAAGAAAACTTAAAACTAAAAGTTGCGTGGCCGGTGTGGGAAGTACTTGCATTCTGTGTTTAGAGTCACACATGCCAATTGCCACATTTTTGCATAAAGAGTTCAAAGAGCACAAATGATTAAAAATGTTAAAAAAATCATACATTTCCACTCAATATCACCTTCATGCAACTTTCATCAGTTATGTTACTTTAATATGAAATTACCTGAACATCCTGTTGTGGCATCTTCCATTTTGCCTATTAAAGTGTACCTGTCTGCCCCCACCACGGGCACCATGAAATATGTCTAAAGCCTCATTCACACATCTGTGTTAAATCCTTGAAAAAGAGATCAGTGATCCCTCCATGAAGTTGTCCATGATGGATCCGTGTGTCCGTTTTTTGCTCTCCATGTGTCATCCATGTTTCACTAACACTGAACAGCTGAAAAATAATTTTCAAAGCATCTCTTCCTAATGATCTGTGAAACAAGGATGAAACACGGATGGCATCTGTGTTTTTCACGGACCCATAGACTATAATGGACAATGGATTCGTGAACACAGACAAAATATAACATGCATCCATGCTAAAAACACAGACCGTGGTAAAAAAAACCTGCTGTGCAAATACACAAATTAAAATGAATGGGTACATGGAGAACATGTACAGCACACATCCGTGGATCACTGACGTGAAAATGAGCCCTTACACTGCCATTCTGCAGCATTTCAGAGGAAACATAGGGAGGCTTTTATGAAGTGTTTTGTGCCAGTATTTTGCAAATGGTGGCACTTACCGTGTATGTCCCAGCAGGCACTCGCCCCCATTGATATTTTTTTTAATGAATTAGATTTAAGACTAGATATATGCAAATAAAGAGGGACCTTTCAATCAACATTAAATGCAAGATTGCCAAGTCCAAAAAAACTGGTGACTTTTTAAGTGTCTGTGAAAAAAAAAAAATAAGATGTGTCAGTAATTTTTTGAGGCTGGAGGTTCTTCACTAGATTGTTTTGGTGATAATTCTCATCGTGTTACAGCTCATAGTCTATGCTAATAATGAGTTCTTATCAGTATATTGAGCTATAGACAAGTATTACTTATAATCTTTACCATTGATTATGGTTTTCCAATTTTTAAAAAATGTCAGATGTCCGCGATTTTGGGATAAGTAGTCCAGAAAAAAGAAAGGTTCTACTTGGGACCCCTGATTGCATGTGACAATATTACATTAATTCTGAAGTGAGTAGATCCAGTGATAATGTATTTGGTGATAACATCACAAGAAATCCCCATTTGCTTATAACAGGTTGGAGTTTCTATGAAAGGATCAGTTCCTTTTCTAATAATAAATGAGGAATTTGTTTAAAAGAGGAAGAAGCGAATATTTCTATAGACAGTTATAAATAGGACGTAGTAATTGGTTTTGATGTTTCCAAGATGTCAATCCAAAATAAAAAATGAGGATTAAAAAAAATGATTTATATATAGGAACAAGAGCTTTAGAATCCTGTACTATACACTGTAAAGATAAAATGGCGCCACCATCATCTGCTGATGTCCATTAGGGGCCACTAAAGAACAGTACTCTAAATGTATCACAGTGAGAGGGTAGTACATGTAGTACAGGAGATATAGCGCTGTACTGCACAGAGACATCTTAACAGCGCATTCACTTGCTGCTTGCTGCAGCTTGGCCCCTAATGTCATGCACTAATTGGCCATTTACTATATTCAATCACAGACATTTAACAGTGATATGTAGTCTGATTGGCTTGCAATTTTCATGTGGTTTTAAGTTAAGATGGCCCAAGAAGAAAATTGTAAGTTAATGGGGTTATCCTACAGAAAATATTCTACAGTTTTCAAACCAGCACTTGGATCTGAATACTTTTGTAATTGTATGTAATTACAAATGTAGTATAGCCACTGTGTTATTCAATAACATGTATCTGTATCCAGAGAAAGGCAAAGAAAAACCCTGTGAGGTAGAAGCCAATTTTCCTCACTTTAAGGCCTCATGCACACGAACGTGTGCCGGCCGTGCCCTTGCTGCGGCCCGCAAACTGCGGTCCGCAATGCACGGGCACTGACCGTGGGGCCACCGCATGCGGATCTTGGACCCATTCACTTGGATGGGGTCCGCAATCCGCATCCGAGGGTCCGCTTGTGCTACTTTTTTGCGGTGCGGAGACACGGCCAGAAACGCCACGGAAGCACACCGTAGTGCTTACATAGCGTTCCGATCCGTGCCTCTGCTCCGCATCTCCCGGATCGCAGGCCCATTGAAGTGAATGGGTCCGTGATCCGTGATGTGGGCTACACACGGCCGGTGCCCGTTTATTGAGGACTCGCCGTATGAAGCCCGCAGCATGGGCACGGCCGGCATACGTTCGTGTGCATGAGCCCTAAGGGAAAAAAATTCCTTCCCGACTCCAGTCAGGCAATCAGAATTACTCCCTGGATCAACGACCCCTCTCTAGTAACTATAACCTGTAATATTGTTACCCTCCAGAAATACATCCAGGCCCTTCTTGAACTCTTTTAGTGAATTCACCATCACCACCTCCTCAGGCAGAGAGTTCCATAGTCTCACTGCAGATTGGGAAATCCACGCGGCAGGTCAATTTCTGCATGGAAAAAACTGCAAAGTGTACAGAGATTTATGTAATCTCATACACTTTGCTGATACTGTAATACTCTGCGGTTCCAAACAGTAATCCGCGCAGAAAAAACACGTATTCCTCAACGTACGCAGGTGGCCTAAGGCTGCTTTCACAAATAGGTTATCTCTGTTTTTTCTGCTCTCTTGTGTTTTTTGTAGTGTTTTTTTACAGCTGCATTTTTTAATGCGTTTTTGAGGTAAAAGCGCCAGCTCCAGATGTTAGCTGCAGGTCTATAGGAAATATGATATGTGGGAAAAAACAGTTTTTTGTTTTTTTTTTACTCTCATCATCTTTGGTTATTGGGTGGTGTTTGTTGTCTTTCTGGCTTTTAAAAAATGCAACACGCCGAAACCCTTGGATATTTTTCAGACATTTTTACATCTCTTCTGTAGGAAAAACAAAAACACCATAAAGAAAATGCCAGTGGTAAGACAAACTGGGGGAAATTTATCAGAAAAATGGCTTAGTTGCCCATAGCAATCAATCAGATTCCACCTTTCATGTTTCAGCGCTTCTTTGGAAAATGAAAGAGAAGAGCCAGAGCCCACCAGCCGCCTCCAGTCTGAGTGAGATGCTGTCATGTAGGAACTGGGAGTTCTCGTGAGATCACATTGCAGAGTCTCTGTAACAGGCATCATGAAAAACCTTTAGTGACAAAAAAAAGAGTAGTGACTGGTCACACCACTGTGGCTGTCACTTCTGATTGACATGTGTGGTGCTGTAACTTTGGGGGGACATAACTGAAGAATGGGGGGCAAGGTAACAGAGGAGCATGGTTAGTTAGATTATTCAAGTGTAGCGAGCCCGAGAGTAGCCTTTGTAGAGGATGGGAGTAGTAGTGGCTCTGATGAAGTGTTGTGTCACAGTGTACTACCTCAGGCCACTGTTCCCTAGGGATGCAGTGGAAATGTAGTTAGAAGAATGAGGCCAGAAATTAATGTAGAACAGTCTCTTTTTATTAAGTGCAAAGTATAACTTCTGGTACATTCTATAACAGCAAGTTCCAAATGCAATCTCTGGCACTAGTAAGGAATATGGATGCAGGTTGGATGGCTGCACCTTAACACTTGTATATATCCACTATCAGATCTAGACTTTAGCTTAAACTGGACTAGCAGTAGTCTGGGTAATTGGTGTCTGAGCCGTAGTCCTTCACTTTAGAACAGAGTCTTTAATGCAGGTATTCAGCTGTTCACTCGGCTGTCTGATTTATCTCAAGTCTCTGCTTGAGGATGAATTTAGTTGTTCTCTCTGGAGAGTCCTTTTTATGGGGCCCAGCCCTTTCTAGTTTGTCCATAGACCTTACAGGGAAATTTCCCAGTGGGTCGATGCCCATGGGGCCCTCCTCTCTGCTGCTGGCTGGGCACATAATGAGCTCTCAGCGGTAATTCACGCTATGAGAATCAGAAACTCATGTACCCCCCCAGCCAGTGGCATACTGCCAATATAGGCAGACCACACAGCTGCTATGGGGCCCGCGGCACAGGGGGGCCCGGAGAGCATGGAAGGCCCCGCCCCTACATATACTTTATTAATAACTAGTTAGTATGGCGCTTGAGGTGGCCTGCCTTCTTAAGTAAGAGTGCTAAAGGACCTTTCTGACCTCATCCGCTCATGTGACCAGTGGGGGCGGGGCTAAAGGAGCAGAGAGCTGTATTGCTGTACAGAGAGGAGGGAGGCATGCTGGAGTTTGGTGAGGCTTAGCTGTGTGTCTGTCTGTCCCTATGTGTCTGTCCTTCTGTGTCCCTGTGTTTGTCCCTGTCCCTGTGTGTGTCCCTATCCCTGTGTGTGTGTGCCTGTCCCTCTCACTGTGTGTCCTTGTCCCTGTGTGTGTTGCTGTCCATGTGTGTGTCACTGTATGTCCCTGTCCCTGTGTGTGTGTATCTGTCCCTGTCCCTGTGTGTGTTGCTGTCCCTGTGTGTGTCCCTGTCCCTGTGTGTGTCCCTGTCCCTGTGTTTGTCCTTGTCCATGTGTGTCCTTGTCCCTCTGTGTGTCCCTATGTGTCGCTGTCCCTGTGTGTGGGTTGCTGTCCCTGTGTGAGTGTCGCTGTACCTGTGTGTGTGTCTGTCCCTGTGTGTGAGTCTGTCCCTGTGTGTGTCAGTCCCCTTGTGTGTGTCTGTCCCTCTCCCTGTGTTTGTCACCATCACCATGCCCACAGTGTTCCTATGTCTTGACGCAGCTGCATCAGGACGTTCTGTGGGGGCAAGGAGAAGAAGACGGAAGAGGAGGCAGCGCCGCCAGCATGGAGTCCCAAGGGAAAGACAGAGAGAGGCACACTAAGGACGCAGGTAACACTACCACATGATCTACACCAGTGTTATCTGTGGTTTTACATAGGACTGCAGGTAACACTACCACATGATCTACACTAGTGTCATCTGTGGTTTTACATAGGACTGCAGGTAACACTACTACATTATCAGCACTAGTGTTATCTGTGGTTTTACATAGGACTACAGTCAACACTCCAAATTGGGGAAAAATGCAATTCCTCCACCGTATTACGGGTTTTGTTCCTACCGCGTTCCCTTTACAGCAAATGCGGGTGTGACAGGGGAGGAGCTAGGGCAGGAGGTGGGATGGAGCAGGGGTGGGTAGTGGGCGGAGTTAGGGGGCCCAATTCAGATTCTTGCTATGGGGCCCAATGATTTCTATGTACGCCCCCTGCCCCCAGCGACCACACATGTCCTCTGAATTCAACTGCTGTGGCCTGCATTTCACCTCCAAAGCCCCCTGCTCCATATCTTAATCAGAGACAACTGGAGGAAGACAAAAAATTGCATCTCTTGATGGCCAGAGCAGGACAGCTTTTGGGGCAATATATTGTGCTGCTCTGTGGTATATCGTTCTTCTGGGACAGCATTTTGCGCTATTGTATTGCTGACCCTACCTATTTGTGTTGCCCTTCCTTCTGTTAATTTGGACACCCCCTACCACATGGGGCCACTTTAAGTTCCCAGTCCGCCCCTGTATACTGGTATGATTTGTTCTTGTCCTATATGGACTATACACTTGGCACAGTTTTGGTATACTTGTCATGTAATCTGAGTCAATTTTGGACTATAAAAACGTTCCCTAACTCTCTGTCTTCTCTGCACAAAAATGTCCACTTGTATAATATATTTTTGTAGATCAAGGTCCTCATCTTGTTTCTGTCTCCGTTCTTCTTTTGTACATAATTCAAAATATCATTGAGTGGATAGCAATCAAAAGATGGCACTGGAGATACATGCAAGGGAGGTATTTCAATGTTCCCCTGTTCCAAGTCAGGCTCTCCTTTCATAGTTTCATTGTTGTTCCTTCCTGGTTTATAATGTTTGACATAATCGTGGTTCAAGAACACCTAATTTGACCAAATCTATGCAATGTGCTAATGGGTTGTTATCTGTATAGATGTTGATTTTGACTCCTGGTATTCTGCAAATCTCTCAGTGACTACCTACATGACAGCCAATTATTTCAATTAGAAGGAATTATAATTTTCAGGATTATGTTTGGTTGGTCTCAGGCTCCGATTTCTATATGTAATAACTCTTTCTTGTCTTTTGTGTAGCTAAAATAAACATCCACTAATCCCTGTAAACTAGCATCTCTGTGTATAACTGGAATGGGAAATTATAATCTGCATATGCCAAAATGGGTGTATTAACCAGAAACCTTTTCAACTCCTTCTTCTACCCAACTTGTTCTTCTACCCAGTATTCTACTAATGATGGGTTAACTTTTCCTTTCTATGTAGTCCTAGTAGTCCTGCCCAACAACAACTTGTGTAGTGGAGCAAAAATCATCTGTGGTAGTGATCAGTGAATTGATTAGTTTATCTGAACAAATTTACACTTTAGAGACAGAGTCCCCACGGCTCTGAACGCTCCCTCTGCTGGCAGATTAACATGGTCACAAATCTGGCGCTGCCTTGGTAATCTTGAGTTTGTGTCTTTACTCTGATTATTGATGCATGCGCAATGATATGCGTACAAATAGATTCAACAAATTTGCGTGCACCGCTAAATGAATTTTAGTGGCGCATACCCAATCACTGATTAATTTCAGTAGGCATATCATTAGTGCTTGTGCCAATACTCGAAGTAGCTGACCCATGTTAATCTGCCAGCACATTAGGAAATTGCTTGTAGAAGGACACTCCCTCATAGATGCAAAATTTGTTCTGATATGATTCGTACCAATCGTTTTGCACCGGTGAGTACTAGATTTCCTTCCGTACCAGTCGGCACTTGGCAGTTTTTAACTTTAGTCCTTTAGACTTTTAGATGTTCTTCAAAGTCAGTAGAGAATATATTATATAGATAAATCAAGACAGACTCAAATTTAAGGTCAGGTAGTCAATGCTCTATGCAAGGGATTTATCAAGGGTGGGTCTTTGATATCTCATGTGCTGTCGGGGGATGCTCCTAATTTATGGCAAGGCGCAGACCTCATCATATATTAGACACATCCTCCAGCAGTCCATCTGACCTACTGAAATCTACGGCAGCTTCAGGATGCTGTAGATTTCTGTCTTCATTTACACTAGAAACAGGTGTAAATGAAAATAAACGTACCAGGCTCGCTACAACCCCCCTCGCCACGTCCCCTTACTAGAAAGTGGCAAGGGCAGCATGAAAACTATTTTGTTGAAATGTTAAAAAAGTCGCAAGCACAGCGTTTATGATTTTCTTTCAACCATAAATATTTTACAGGATGATAAATCTCCCCCAATGAGTCTTTGGAATGTATTGGTGCATTAATTAATCTGAAACACATCTGATTATACTGAATGTACTGTATATATGCTGGTGTAATGAAAGTAGTCTTTTCTCTATATACTTCTTTGAGTGGCACTTCGCCAATATCCACTTGCATGATCTAGTGTGGTGAAATATTGTGCCTTTATTGATGATAATGATTCTTCTACTCTTGTCAATGGATTTGCATCTCTGTCTGTATATGCACTTAGTTTTCATAATCCACACAAAATTGGATAGGTCCGTGTTTTTTCGTATTAATTCTATTAGAGCTGCCCATGGACTGGTGTTGTTTTCTGATGGCATTGCCTTAGATCATGTGATCTACAAGTTATTTTACTTTTTGGTATAGAGGGTATATTCCTATTGTGTTCTCATACTGGAATGGAATCCCCATTATGTATAATACCATTAATATTAATAACTTTTGATTTTCTTCTAATTATTCCCTTCTACTTGTAATTGTTCCCAAAGCCAATTTATTTCTTGTTCCTCCTTTTGTGTTTTTGTATCTACTGATGATAAAGTGGCCATCGTTTCTTCTATTTCACCTCTTTGTGTGTACCTTTTCTATTTATGGCCTTGGAGGTATAGATATTTCTACATCACTTACATTTATTATTCTTATAGACACTTGTCCCCAACTTATCCAGCATGTACACTATTAGCCAATGTCATTGTGAATTGGGGTCAGTTATATTGTCCACATGCAGTGTACCAGACCGCAGGGGCATGTATGTGAGAGGTTGTGTTGTCACAGTAAAGATGGTGCCGGTGGATATACAGTATTACTCACAGTTTGGTGACTACTGCTCCCTGGGCCGGCGTGCAGGTGTGTGGAAGGGGGACACCAATTCCTTCGGAGCACTCTCTAGTTTCAGAGGCTCTGCCGGGTGGTAAGGTGAGGTGCCCTTGATGGTAGTGTATTAGGGTGTCAATCGGCAGGTGTTGGTTCCACTTGGGATGGCTGCAGCGGGGAGATGGGCTCCGGTTCTTTAATCTTTGGAAAGGTAGCAGCTTGTGATGTGGGCTCTGGTTACTTCTAGGCAACTGAGGCCGATGTCAAGGCCTTGGCGTACCGCTTGACGTCGTAGGTCTTCTTGCCAGGCCCAATGCTCTTCTTGAGCCCTAGCAGCGGCAAGTACCTCTGCCCGGTGCTGGTAGTCTGGCTGGCGTAGTGGCTGTGGCTCAGCGTCCATAGTAAAAGGCTGCCAAAATATGTTCTGTCCTAGGAAGGACGATTGATGTTGTATGTCGCCCTCCATCTTGCTGCTTGGAGCCTCTCTTTCCTGGCTCTCTCTTCCATAGCCTCAGCAGATGCAGGTGTTTCTGTATTTGAGGACACGTCTTCCTCTGCGATGGGCTGCAATTCTTCAGCCATGATGGTTTTCGCTAGAGGTTGTACGCACGAAGCGTGGTCTGACGTGTTGCTTCTCCACTCTGCCAGGCGTTCTCTTTGCACAAGCCCGCCCCCTAGGTTCCTTTGCATAAGGGGGGCGGCGCAGACGTTAGGAGACATAGTGCAAGTTAATGGTGACGCAGTAGCCAATCTTTTCCCGCTTTTTAAAGGGGTGGTACTTGGTTTTTCCCGCTTCTTGAGGGTGTCACATCAATTTCCTGCCGTTTGCAGGGTGTGGGCGCAATGATGGCGTAGTAGAAATAACAATAAGGCTCTTAGGCAGCCATTTTGGAAAAGTCAACAGTCCTTCACTGACAGCAAACAGTGGTATTGACACAAAAATGTCACCTTTTTCCTTTGGCACAATATCCTCAAGCAGTTTTCAAGCACAATAAACACTTTTTCAAGGTGATATGAGTATTTGTATTCCTTCACTGCCAATAAGGGGTTAAAGCACATTCAAAGTCTCTAGCAAAGCATATAGTCAATTTTAACAGAGGATTTTTATCCTATTCTTTTAAGGCACAGAGGAATATCCTGTTCGTGACGCCAAAATCTGCAGTGAACCATGCCGCAGGGGCAAGTATGTGAGTGTAATAGGGTTGTCACAGTGATGATGGTGCCAGTGGATAGATTACTCACAGTGCTGAAGCTGTTGCTCCCTGGGCCGGCGTGCAGGTGTGTGGAAGGGGGACATCAATCCCTTCGGGGCACTCTCTGGTTTTCAGGAGCTCTGCCGGATGGTAAGGTGAGGTGCCCTTGGTGGTATTGTATTAGGGTGTCGGTCGGCAGGGTTCCTGATGATTCTCGTGACACCATCACCTTGCGGTGCAAAATAAAGCTGATGGAATAAAGAGGAGGCAGCTTTTATCCAAAACAGTTGAACTTTACTTTTGCCTTGGAGTAAATCCTTCTTAAAGTACAGTTTACAGTTACTTCACTTAGCAATCAATATCAGTAAGGATGCTGCAAGAATTCCTTCTTTAGGCTGGTTGTTCAGTGATGATCTCACTATAGGTATTTCTCTTCTTGTAATCCAATAAAGCAATTTTCTTACTTAGTTTCTGGTTCCTTCATACCACCTGAACTAGTCCTGGCTCTGGATATTATTCAGTAAATATTTCTATTTCAATTCAGCAACCCACAGGGCGGTATCCCTGGACGGCAGGCATCACATCATCTGCTCCATTGTTTCTGGGTGCATTAAGTTAGAAACTTCCTCAATTCCCGGAGGGACAAATGTGGGTAAAAATACAATTTGATGTCAGGAGTTGTAAGATACGTGTGTAGGCGCCAGAGGCTACTCCTAATACACATGGGCTGGCAAAGTCCACTAAACCGTAAATAGGCATTTACCTTCACCAGGCTTGCATTATCCAGTTTGGCTCAGGTACCAGATGCTTAGACTTGGTAAAGGCCAAAAGATACCTGACTTGGCCAGGGCCAGGCTAACATGGCAGCTTCAGGGTGGTGAGGCATCTTGTTCTCTCTCTCTCCTGCACTAGCTTGAACTCACTCTGACTGAACTGGACTGACTTGGTTCTAACCAGCTACATGGTTATTTATATGTAAGGTAATAGCACCACCTAGTGGCGTGATGGTAAAATGGCAAATACCCAGCCTAAAAAGGTTCTTGCAGCATAGATGGATAAATACAATTTCAATGTGACATAGCTAGCATACTTAAACAGTTTTCGGTGTCCCTTTTCCACACACTAAGTGGGACACTGAACACATAATCAATGCTCAAGTTTATTATGAGTTCCTTCCATTAAGGGCATCGTTCTGAGGAAAATAAAATGTCAGATGAAATGCAGAGTATAAAAGTAAATTCCCCTTTAAAAGTGTCCTCTCTGACCCAGGAAGAGGTGCAGCAACGTCTTAAAAATATTAAAATAGACAAATCACCAGGACCGGATGGCATACACCCCCGTATCCTAAGAGAATTAAGTAATGTAATCGACAGACCCTTATTTCTGATATTTAAGGACTCTATACTGACGGGGAGTGTTCCACAGGATTGGCGCATAGCAAATGTGGTGCCAATATTCAAAAAGGGTCCAAAAACAGAGCCTGGAAACTATAGGCCGGTAAGTTTAACTGTTGTGGGTAAACTGTTTGAAGGTTTTCTGAGAGATGCTATCTTGGAGTACCTCAATGAAAATAAGCAAATAACTCCATATCAGCATGGCTTCATGAGGGATCGGTCATGTCAAACCAATTTAATCAGTTTCTATGAGGAGGTAAGTTCTAGACTTGACCGCGGCGACTCAATGGATGTTGAATATTTGGACTTCTCCAAAGTGTTTGACACGGTACCACATAAAAGGTTAGTATACAAAATGAGAATGCTTGGCCTGGGAGAAAATGTCTGTATGTGGGTAAGTAACTGGCTTAGTGATAGAAAACAGAGGGTGGTTATTAACGGTACATACTCAGATTGGGTCACTGTCACTAGTGGGGTACCACAGGGGTCTGTATTGGGTCCTATTCTCTTCAATATATTTATTAATGATCTTGTAGAAAGCTTGCACAGTAAAATATCAATTTTTGCAGATGACACTAAACTGTGTAAAGTAATTAACACAGAGGAGGACAGTGCACTGCTACAGCAGGATCTGGATAGACTGGAGGCTTGGGCAGAAAAGTGGCAGATGAGGTTTAACACTGACAAATGTAAGGTTATGCATATGGGAAGGAATAATGCAAGTCACCAGTACATACTAAATGGTAAAGCATTGGGTAACTCTGACATGGAAAAGGACCTAGGAATTTTAGTGAACAGCAAACTAAGCTGCAGAAACCAGTGTCAGACAGCTGCTGCCAAGGCCAATAAGATAATGGGTTGCATCAAAAGAGGCATAGATGCCCGTGATGAGAACATAGTCCTCCCACTTTACAAATCACTAGTCAGACCACATATGGAGTACTGTGTACAGTTCTGGGCTCCTGTGAACAAGGCAGATATAGCAGAGCTGGAGAGGGTTCAGAGGAGGGCAACTAAAGTAATAACTGGAATGGGTGGACTACAGTACCCAGAAAGATTATCAAAATTAGGGTTATTCACTTTAGAAAAAAGACGACTGAGGGGAGATCTAATAACTATGTATAAATATATCAGAGGTCAGTACAGAGATCTCTCCCATCATCTATTTATCCCAAGGACTGTGACTGTGACGAGGGGACATCCTCTGCGTCTGGAGGAAAGAAGGTTTGTACATAAACATAGAAGAGGATTCTTTACGGTAAGAGCAGTGAGACTATGGAACTCTCTGCCTGAGGAGGTGGTGATGGTAAGTTCACTAAGAGAGTTCAAGAAGGGCCTGGATGTATTTCTGGAGGGTAATAATATTACAGGTTATAGTTACTAGAGATGGGTCGTTGATCCAGGGAGTTATTCTGATTGCCTGACTGGAGTCGGGAAGGAATTTTTCCCCCTAAAGTGAGGAAAATTGGCTTCTACCTCACAGGGTTTTTTTTTTGCCTTCCCCTGGATCAACTTGTAGGAAAACAGGCCGAACTGGATGGACAGATGTCTTTTTTCGGCCTTACAAACTATGTTACTATGTTCTGATGACTCCTGCTTTTCCTTTTAAGGGTGTCTGCACACGATGCGGATGAAATCTGTGGCAAAATCACATCAAATTAGCACCAAAAACTACAGTTATGTATTTGTGTTATATTTGGCTTTATGTAAGTTAAATATGGCTGTAATTTCATATGCTTTTCATCTTGTAACTCCTCTTCTTCTCTAAGCCCATATCCTCTGTCCTGCAGTCTTTTCCTATATGTTAAGACATGCATTACAGAGCTGGAGAGAGGATTTTCGTTTGACCCCCCTCACATCATTTCTCAAGGTACATTCAGTAAATTACCAAAAGGCATATTGTATTTCACTGGAAATCTACATTCAACTTGTGTCACTAGGGGAATGAGTATAGCAAGTTCACTATCTTCCATTGCATGTTATTGCCACTCACATTTATCAGAGATTTCTCTCACATCCATCGGTCACAGAATAGTCAAAGAGAACCCTTTGACTGGGAAAGAGCTGAACACTCCACTCTTCCGGGTCTGCCACAGGCAGAGTCTGTTGGGGGAAGTGTCAGTGTAAAACTGACATGTACAATGCATTATAATACGGTATGTATTTTAATGTATTGTACCAGTGAATGGAAGTGGAAGTCCCACCAATGTACTACTGTCTGCATGAACAATTGTTTCACCTGACAAAAGAGTCTTTTGCTTGTTCATTGGGTCATCGGCTGCTACTTTAAGAATATCGGGAACGAGTGTTCGTATGATCATTCATCCCCAATAATCAGCCTGACAATTGGGCAGTGTAAATCCACCTTTTAACTTGTCACAATGGCTAACTTTGCTCCCATATTACTGGGAAAAAAAAATGACAAACATACATACAAACACAAAATACGATACCACAGTTACCTGGATTATATTCTTTTTATATATAGTTTGTGCAGATTCAGTCTGAGCATCCTTTGCAGCATATATGAGACAATTTCTTGAATTACAATTTCAAGTATATTATCTTTATCTTTATTTTATTTATTTTTTGTTTACATACAGAGTAGATGAAGTTGGAAAAAGCCACGGGTCCATCATGTCTAACCTAAAGTCCTACAGTGTTGAAGGCAAAAACTTATATGAGGCCTATGCTTGATCCTGACTCCAAATATGGCAGTCAGAATAAATCCCTGAATCCCATCTTCAGAAATCTAGTATCCATAACTTGTATTTTTACCTCATAGTTCCACATAGAGTTAATGTGAAGAAATAGCTTGGTCATTAGTGACTAATTTGGATGTGCTGTGTTCTTGGGATAAAGTATAATGTAAGGTAATTATAAGATGTCTTCAAGGACTTCCAGTTCCGGCGCGCACATGTAAGGAGACAGAGAAAAGAGCTCCGGATTCCACGGCCCGCGAAATGGGGAGATACTGCGAATTGGGGAGACTCACCCCACCACAAAACACCCAACATCTGAAGGGGTATCACATGGATAAATTCCTGCTAAAAGGCGGCTCCCCAGCACTAATCTCAGCGCTCCCGCCGAGAGATGACAAGCAAGCGCGTGGCAAGATGGCGACAGCGCTTGAAAGACCGCACAGACTTACTAGATCCTCTTCGCAACCCCCACACCGCTAGATGGAGGAGACTAGTGATATAGCGGGGGAAGAACACCACCAACAATCTCCTGACCAAGATCTTACCATTTCATGCAAATCAATGGCGGTAGAGGTAGCGAAACTATTGGCGCCAGATATCAAATCCACCCTCGAGGCCACAGTCTCTGCAACACTTCAACAACTCCAGGGAGAGGTGGCGCAACACACCACTAGAATCAACGATCTGGAGCACAGAGTGAATCTGATAGAGGATGAACTAGAAAAGGCCCAAACTCAGGTACGCGAAGTCCTCAGAAACAACCAAGCCCTTAAAGATAAAGTAGAAGATCTGGAGAATCGCTCCAGAAGGAGCAATTTAAGAATTGTGGGCTTACCAGAATCAATAGCGTACAACCAGTTGTCTCAGATATGTGAGGGGGGAGATACCTCAGGCCCTAGGGCTGACTGGCGCATTTACGGTGGAAAGGGCACACAGGATTGGGCCCCCAAGAACTGATGACCAAGGTATGAATAACCCGCGGCCAAGAGCCACTATCGTGAAATATCTGAACTATGCAGCAAAGGAGACTATTCTTAGCAAGTACAGACGTACAGCCCAACCACTTATGATTCGGGGACATAAGGTGCTATTATTTAGTGACTATTCTGTGGAAGTAGCAAAACGCAGGAGGGCCTTCTCGACTATCTGCTCCATGTTGGTTAAGAAGAAAACGAAATTCGCTTTGATATACCCAGCAACGTTGCGAGTGTTTCAACCAGATGGGTGCACAGAAACATTTCTTTCACTGAAAGAGGCCATGGAGATGATGGAGATGGATGGAGAAATCCCCTCTTCCCAAGCTAGTCCACAACGCAGAGGAAGTCCCCCTGGAAGAGGACATCGAGGAATAGATTCTATGAGACGCAGTTCCCCAAGATCCTCCTTCAATCAAGGGCTTGTCGAAGACTCTCAAGATCACGGATCTACATGGGACTGACGTTGATGATATTTCCATCTAGACACGTGAGACCACAGTTGTGCACCATAGCAATATAAGGACTCTCTTATGTGGTTGAAGATATCGATTTATATATGATGTTATGTGCTGAGATGTATACATTTTCAGTTGATGGGGAGGGACAGCAGAGGAGGAATAGATTGTTATAATGGGAGTACCTGTGCGCCGAAGAACTTTATATGGGAGGATAATAGAGTGAGAGGGTCGAGGCGATGAAGGGAGAGGAAAACTTAAGGTAGTAAGAGAGAAAAAAAATAAAAAATTTTCCTGGCTGATTAATAACAACAAATCAACCAGAGAAGGTGTGAAAAAAGTGAGGTCCATAGAAATGGAAATGTTGTTGTGGATACTGTGTTGGGGATTGGGGGAGGGGGGGGGATGTTAGTTGGGGATATTTGTTTTTGCTCCGTATTGCTACTGTAAAGTCAGAGGGGGTTCTGGGAGGAGAGGTCCTTTCCCGTCTGGGTGTGTCTCCTGCGGAGTTCTGGGTGACAGGTTTAACATGAAGATAGTCACTTGGAATATTAAAGGTCTGCGCTCACAACATAAACTTATGATGATTCTAAGACATCTTAAAAAGCTTGGGGCCGATATATCACTCTTGCAGGAGTCACACCTGGAGGAACAGGATTTTTGGAGACTGAAGAAACAATGGGTTGGACAGGTGCTAGGCTCCCCCTCAAAGGGGAGAAAGGCTGGGGTAATATTGCTTATACATAAGAGGTTACAAAGTGATATCAAAACTCTCAATGTGGACACAGAAGGTAGATTGATGAGGATAGAACTAAGCCTGATGACAGGTCCCCTTATTCTATACAATGTATATTCTCCATATCAATCCCAACAAGGATTTTACGGTGATCTGGAGTCTCAGATACTTCAGGAAAGAGAACACCAGGTCATTGTAGCTGGCGACTTTAATAGAGTGCATAATGAGTTGGAAGATAGGCGCTCCCAAGGGACTAAGATTAAACAAAATCCTATGGGACAACAAACATTAAGCCCCTTTTTAGCCACAATGCGACTAGTAGATGTATGGAGAAACCATCACCCGATAGAGAGAGAGTATACACACTTCTCCCATTCACAGCTCTCCTGGTCTAGGATATATTATATTTTAGTCACCTCTGATCTACTACCCAGGATATCACAGGATAAAATAATGGACATGGTGATCTCTGATCACTCTCCTATACTGATGGAAGTGAGAGATCAAATACCGAGAGGCACACATATTTGGAGACTCCCGAGGCATTTAACATCTGATTTTGTAGACACCCTTAGGGGATGGTGGTGGGAATACTCACAGGATAATGAGACTCATAAACAAAACCCAGAGTTATTTTGGGAAACTGCTAAAGTAGTCCTGAGAGGACGAATCATAACATATACCATAGGGAAGAGGAAAGATACACAAAAGAAATATGATGCAGCAGCTTCAGTGGTGCGTGAGGCTTATAAATCATACCTAAATGATCCCACTGACTCCAATAAAGTTCGTTGGGTAACAGCTAAACATAACTTTGACTATTACCTTGAGGGTAAGGAAACATGGTTCACTGACCGTAATAGAGCACATTTCTTTAGAAAGGGGAATAAAGCTGGGAAACTGTTGGCGAGCTTGGTGAAACCATACCAACCCATTTACACCCCCTAAAAGATGATAATGGCATCCTACATAACCATCCACAAAGAGTAGTTAAAATTTTTAGGGACTATTTTACTATACACTCTGCTAAAGAACCCTATGACAGAGAGCGTGCCAACGATCTCCTGAGTAGAATAAAACTCCCATGTTTATCAGAAAAACCTCTATCTAACATTAATGCTGACATTACTGTTGAGGAACTGACCAATACAATTAAAACGTTATCCAATGGAAAATCCCCAGGGCCAGATGGGTACCCGGCAGAATTCTATAAAGCAATAGGGGGAGAGATTGCAACAGCATTGACGTCACTTTACAATACCATGTTGAAGGGAGGGAGAATTCTGCCCTCAGGGGAAATGGCATATATAAAGGTTCTCCCAAAACAAGAAAAAGATCTAGTCTACCTCGATTCTTATCGTCCAATTTCTTTAATTAATCAAGATATTAAACTCATATCCAAGATCCTAGCTAACAAGCTTGCTCTTTATTTGCCTACCCTAATAGGAGATCATCAAGTAGGCTTTGTTAAAGGTCGTTCTGCAGTCACAAACATAAGGAAGGTACTAGCAGCGCAAGATGGACAAAAGAACATGGGAAAAGAGTTCCAACCAGCCCTATTAGCGATAGACGCCGAAAAGGCATTCGATAATGTTAATTGGGAATGGTTGGGGGCAGTACTTGATAAGGTGGGCCTACAGGGTCCCTTTAGAATCTTAATATCACATACAAAAACTCTTAGGCTAGGGTATACATGCCTGGATTTTTATCTGATGTAATTAACCTCAGGAAAGGAACAAGACAGGGCTGTCCCTTATCTCCACTCTTGTTTAACCTAGCTCTAGAGCCCCCGGCGCAATTGTTCTTGCAATCAAACATTTTTGAGGGTATCGGAGTGGGGAAACAGGAGATCAAATTAGCCTGCTTTGCTGACGATCCTCTGATCTATTTGCAGCCCCCTGAACAACACCTGATTAAGATCTTGGATACTTTTCAACATTATGGCCCGTTTACAGGGTACAAAATCAATGTGAAGAAAAGCCAAATGCTGTTTCTACACCAGAATATATCCATGTATTCAAACAGGTTTACAGTGGAAGTAACCAAAGACCACCTTACCTATTTAGGAATCAAAATAGGGAGATCTCCTTCATCACTTTACTCGCTAAATTACCCTCCTCTAATACAAAAAATAGTAAGCGAACTAGAGAACTGGAGAGATTTGCCATTGTCTCTGAGCGGTAGAGCTCACTTGATCAAAATGATCAGTTTTTCTAGGTTATTATACCCCTTACAAACCATACCATTGCTCCTTAAACATAGAGATGTCATGAGGTTGCAGTCTGCTTTCACCACATTTCTCTGGGAAAAAAAAAGAGACCGCGAATTGCATATAAGAAATTATGTATGTTGAAATGGGAAGGTGGATTACAACTGCCTAATATTAGACATTACAACCTGGCAGCCCTATTCAGACATATAAAAGATTGGATTTGGGGAACCTCTTACTTCTCAGCCAGTCACCTAGAACGGGAACTAGCACAACCATGGGATTTACCAGCCCTACTTCATACCAAATTGAGAGATATCCTAACACAGATTAAATATTCAATCCTCCTGAGAGATATGATAATGTCTTGGACACTGAGGAAACTATATAAACTTCCAATATACATATCCCCGAAAATACCACTATGGTCTTTACCGGCCTTCCCTCAGGGTCGATCCAACAAAATGTACACTGAATGGAGGAAGGGGGGGATCTACAAATTGCAAGACATTTTGAACGATGCTGGACATTCAATATTAACATGGGAGGAATTCGGACAAGAGTATCAGTTGACATCAGCTCACTATCTCCCATACTGTCAACTACGTTCCTATTGTAAAACATTATCGGAAACGCTGGGGGAAACCAATAGACTATCATGGTTTAATGCCCTCCTGGGATCTGATAAATCATTGATGCCCTTATCGGAATTGTATTGCAGAATACATAATATACAAACAATAGGACTGGTCAAAGGAGCATTTAAACACTGGGAAAGGGAATTAGATGAAGAAGACCTGGCAAAGAAATTAAGGGAAGGACTGGAGTGTGTTAGAAGAGCGACTTTGAATGAACAGTGGCGAGAAACCCAGATGAGATTATTACACAAGGCAACGTATGCCTTTGACCTATCTTATAGAGATGCCCCGTCGCATTACATTAGAGAATGTCCTAAATGTTCATTACAGAAAGCGGATTTACTACACTGCTTGTGGGGATGCTCTAATCTACAAGCTATTTGGATGCAAACCATTCAATATATACAGAAGGTATGGGAGATTATAGTATTACCTACACCAATACAATATATATTTCAATACATCTCAAAAATCCAAGAAGGCGATTCTGGATCCCATATAACCGAAGGGGGGGGGGGTACATGTTCTATTAATGTCAGTTAAAAAATGTATCTTGAGACATTGGTTAGAAGCAGCAATCCCTACATGGGAGGAAATTCTGGGCACAATGAAACAAGTGTTGTATATGGAAAGACTTGACACAGAGACAAATAAAGAAAAAACAGTAGGCAGGTTTATAAAAAAAAATGGAGAAAGTTTATTGAAGCCACATTAACAGATGTAGAGATCCGGGAACTGATGGCCTCTTTTGTTCATACTAAATAGTATTTGGAAGCCCAACTAAGTGACAAATTGGGCAAGCTATGTTTATAGGAGACAGCTTACCCCTCTGACAACAGAGGTGACTTAGACAGGGGCGGAAACGGAGCATGTTTTTGGGGTTTGGTTGGGTTAGGGTTAAGGACAAAAGGATTCTGGAAAAAAAAGGGCCTTAGGTATGGGGAAATAAAAGAAAATGTTCAGAATGTTGTCTCATTTGTATATTTCTGTAATCATTTTTCATTGCATTGCATTGCATTGCTACGTGATATGTATCTTTTTCGATTCCTGATTTCAATAAAAATATATAAAAAAAAAAAAGATGTCTTCAAATGGGATTAGATATGTGGTGTTAGTGGACATAAAGGGTTGTAAAACTTTTGGTGGAGTCTTAATCTTGTATTAGACTGGCAGATAGTCTGCCAGATTCCTAGTAACACTATAGTAACACTCATTAGCAATGATCTGGCAGTGTAATGCTGCCACCGATTACCCAATGAACAAGCAAGCTTTTGTTCATCGGGCAATTGGAATCTTTCAAAAGGTTTAAAACTAATTGTTTGACGGCAGAAGATCATGCTGTGTAATCAAATAGTGATCAGTATGGAGACGAGTGATGGCATAAGCCACCTAGTATAGATGAGAAGTATTGTATTAATGCTGATCTACGTTTCTGGGTAACGTGGGATTTCTGGGAAAGATATTCAAATTAGTTTTTAAAAAAATAAGACTATCTGATGGTAGCAGAATTAAGATATGTTAATTTGCATATATTTTCTCCAGTAATGCAGAGCAGCGTTGGCTGGACTACAATACTCCTCGTTCATACTAGGTGGTCCCCCTAATGAGTAAGAGGACCCCCAAGACCACTCAATATTCTCTTGAGACACTGGCTTGCAGATCTCATTCAGAGAAGTATAACATGGGGAAATTCAGTACTCTTTTGGAAGGAGAACTGACTTGCATATTTCTTTTCCAGGGGAGGCATTACATGTGGGTCTACTTTTCTCTCTCTTTTTCTTTTTTTTCTTTATTTTTGTGTTCTTCTGGTGGATCAGAAAAATGGAAAAATAATGGTGATGTGAACTGTCCCTTAGACTGCCACAGCTTCTAACAGTAGAGCTGGCTGGTGGTAGTTGAAGGATGGAATAGTGCGTCCATCTCAGGGATGTCACTGAAGAGGACAAAAAAAATAGGCAAAGGAACAAACAGCAGGGGGTGCGATACAGATAGTTTTTAATAATCTAGTGTCTATACAATTTTTTTAATTACATGCAGTTACAAAAATATTGTGATGCAGGTGCTGGTTTGAAAAATGTAGACTATTTTTTGTAGTACAATCCCTTTAAGATTCTGCAACTTAAGTTCCTGTTTAACTGTATGCCTCTTACTCCGAGAATCAGTAATTCCATATATAAAAGAGAAGTTATGGTTAGAGAGGAAACTGAAGGAGGAAGAAGAGGAGGGCATTTTATATTTCTGCGTAAAGACACAATGAGGGGACAGAGTAGGAAGACAGTGTAGACGGTATAGTGCTTTTAACTATATATAAAAATAGACAGACATGGAGGATGACTGCAGGTAATGCTGCACTTTATACAAAGACTAGGTAAAAACTAAAACACTAAGAATAGACAGTGATTTATGGTAAGTAGAGAGTAAAGTTAGGGGCATGGTGCAGGAACAGAGAACATAAGGCAATACAACTTGAGTAAAAAAAAATCCATTACTTAAGGTATCCTTAAGTGTGCAGGAGTAATGGCTACCGACAGGAGGCGGAGAGAGCAATAAAGTGAACTTAAGAGGAAGCACTGTAAATCTAGAGTGACAGGAAGGAGAACATCTCACAAAAGGGAGGGGACAATGCGCAAGGGGTAGCGGTAAAGTAGTGACTACATGAGCTCTGTACTACAGCAACCTGCGAAACAAAAGGAACAAGAAAATCCCCCCAAAAAACAGAAGGCAAGTGATAAGGTAAGTCAACTTTCATTGTATAGGGGGGGGGGGGGATGTCAGTATTGCCGATAGCAATATAATAGGAAATACTATAGCAATTCTTAGGGCTTTCATAGTCCTTTGAGACTTTTACAGGGCTTTCATGGTCCTGGGCAGAGAATGGAAAGCATCTCATGATTTTGTAATGCACGTTATTTGGAAATAAGTGGAGTTGGTTTTAGAGTGGATATATTTGCCACAACACATGTAAAACTAGGCTGTATCAGGAAGGTGAAAAGATGACTGCGAAGTGTCTACAGATACCAGAAATTCACATCAAACCAACTATCACAGGAGATCAGATAACTATCTCCATTTTTACTTAATACTTTAAGCAGAACTAGCAGAGATCTCCACCCATATGGTTTGAAATTAATTTGCCTTTGTGTTTTGCGGATCCGCAAATTTGCGGATCTGTAAAACACGGATAGCAGCCCATGTGCGTTCAGCAATTTGCGTAACAGAGCAACGGATGTGAACAGCACACGGTGTGCTGTCTGCATCTTTTGTAGCCCCATAGAAATGAATGGGTCCCCATCTGAGCTGCAAAATATGCGGCTCGGATGCCGGGAAAACAATGGTTGTGTGAATGTAGCCTTAATTGATGTTTTTTCACCAACATGATCATCCAAGGTTACATTTGTGTAGTTACTGTAGACATCTACCCCACTTCACCTTTGCACAGAGTCACCCCTGAATCCCTACTTTCCTACTATATCATTTTACAAAATGTGGTGACCACCCTTAGGCTGAGTTCACACTTCACTTATTTGATCAGTTTTTTCCATCAGTTATTTTTGAACTAAAATCAGATGTGGGTGAAAAACACAAAACAGGAGGAAATCTTTGAATTACACTATTTATCTATATACCCTCCACTCCTGGTATTGGTTCACAATAACTGATAGAAATAACTGACCAAATAACTGACATGTGAGCCTTACCAGAGACATGAGAGAGAAGAGCTGGCTAGGTGTAGAGATTCAGCTGTGTCATCTAGAGGTTATAGGTGGCACCTCATACCACTGCCTTGCGAGAGCAATTCTTGCACATGTTTTTATTAATAACTTTATTAAAGGGGTTCTCCGGGAATTAAAAAAATGAAAATATGCAAATACTACTTCATTATAAATATATTCCCAAATATTTTTTGTTAGGTATAATGGCTTGTTTTGTCTAGGAAGCAACCATTAGGAGAAACAAAATGGCCGCCGTCCTGTTAGTGCACACAAAACCTGTCCTGTCCTCACACAGGAGGACAAGTTACTTTACAACATTGAGAGAAAGAGCTGCCTCATCCTCCTTTCTTCTCTGACTGTCAGAGATTATGATTCTGACTACAGTTTAATATGATATTTAGCTGAATATTTGTGGGAATGGTGATCATCAGGAGACATGAAATACAGAGAGGACGGACAGGACAGACTGTGGTAATGGAGACTGCAGACAAGTGCTGCTTCTTATAAGCCACATCTCCTCATAAACTCCATTCCTACAGAGATTCATCTGAAGATCTTATCATCTGTATTCGGGATCATAATCCCTGACAAGCAGAGCAGAGAGGAGGATTAGGCATCTCTTTACCTCAGTGTTGTGAAGTAACTTGTCCTCCTGTGTGATTAGGACAGGTTTTTTGTGTACTAATAGGACGGCGGCCATTTTGTTTCTCCTAATCATTGCTCCCCAGACAAAACAAGCCATTATAACTAATGAAAGATATTTGGGAATATATTTACAATGAAGTAATATTTAAGTATTTTCATTTTCTTAATTCCTGGAGAACCCCTTTAATGTTGTTTCTATGGAACAAACAAAATCATTTTTAAATGTGGTTTTCAATGCTGCTGAACGAAAAGGGAAAATGCATAAAAGAATGCAACAAAAACAATATTCTGAAGTTTAGGCTACATTCACACGGGCATTGTTTTCCCGGCATATTCTGCGGCTCAGATGGGGACCCATTGATTTCTAAGGGGCCGCAAAAGATGCAGACAGCACACGGTGTGCTGTCCACATCTTTTGCACCGTGCCGCGGCCCGCAAAAAGAATAGAGCATGTCCTATTCTTGTCCGCAATTGCTGCGGCATGTGCGGTCCGCAAATTGCAGAATGCACATGGGCTGGTATCCGTGTTTTGCGGATCCGCAAAACACAACACCCGTGTGAATGTAGCCGTATAAAGACAGAAAACTATTAAAGTTGTGTATTTTCAAAACGCTTTATGTTAATGAGATGTTAGTAAATCCCATTCGCACAAATGGAACATCTGGACGCTGCAGTTTTCAAACTGAGCTAAACTCCATGAAACATGCACACTGTCCTATTATAGCTCCATCCACTTTTTTCGGTTCTATATCGCCGTAGTGCAGCACATATAGAAGTCTATGTGCTCATACTCTACCTTTGTATGCATCTGGTTTCATATGGAATTTGCGTCTCTGTGATAATAAAGAATTGACTATATAAACAAATTGCTGCACTTTCCATATGATGCTGTAATGATACAATGCAGATTTCCTCTATAATACAATGCTGAATGGAGGCAGCACAGTCACAGAGAGTACATACATCTCCATAGTATGGAAGCGCTCAGACTCCATGTATTGCCATATTTCATGTTCTTGGCTCTACGAATGAGGCCAAAAGGTGAACCGATTAAAGTACCAAGCCAATTATTTATTAATATATTATTTAGCATTTTAAAAGCTGCATTTAAATTGACCATGCTTCACATAGTGCATATAAGGCACCACACAGTGCCAGATCTGTGGAAACATGGATATGACTGGTCCTCAATGGACTCCACTGGCGTCCAATGTCATATCAGTTGTTTGGATGCAGTGCTATTTCTACCATCAAACCTGTCAAAATTTGCAAAGGATGTAACCTTTGGCATTTCTTAGTGGATCCACTGCATTGCAAGTCAGATTACCGCCCTCATTCTGTTCCTTCTCATTGTACGCTGCGGGTACAGTACTGAAGGCTTCAGTGTGCCGAATAGATTACCCAGAAACTACTAATACGTCTAGGCTAATTTTGGCTGCAATGTATATCATCCTCATGTCAGCAAATGCAGAATTTCCTGTGAAAGGTGTGGCCATGTGCATGCTTATGACAATTTAGTGAAAATTAAAATAAGATGCTGTGTGAGGCTAATGGGCCACTTCTGAAGAATTGTCAGAGGATTGCCAGAAATATAGAAAATACTAAATAGATGATCATGTTTGAAAAAAAACAAAAAAACTTTCATTTCTTGTGATCAAAAGCACTTCCTGTTCCTGCTTGCAGAGGTGCAAGAAGTAGGGTCACACCGTCAGGTTTCTGCATGCAGTACTGAAAGCCAAGACCAGGAGCGAATTCAAAAAGAAGAGAAGTCGTATCTGTGCTGTACACTTTTTTTTTATCATCCACTTCAGATTTTGGCTTCCAAAACTGCATGCAGAAACCTGACGGTGTGGCTGTACCCTTATAGAAAAGACTAAAAGACCTCATGATATTACACAGGTCACAGAGTGCCAAGGTGACTCCTACTACTCAGCAGGTGTCATTTATAGTACCCGGGGGCTCTGCTCCTTATAACACACAACAGCTGCTGCAGAACCTCTCATTTCTGCACAAGCTGGGCTGTATAATAGCACTAGTCAACAGCAGTGCCAACAGCAATGAATCCCATATGACTGCACAGTGACCCCTCTTCACATTTTAAGGGTCCATTCACACGCCGTGTTTTTCTTTCCTGATCTGATCCGCATTTTTTCAGGACCCATTGAAATGAATGGATCAGCATCAGGATCGAATCAGGAAAGAAAAACAGGACATGTGAATGGAGCCTAACTTTCATATTTCCCATACCATGGACAGCAGACAGTTCTCTATTATTGTCTTATGTCCTCAAGTAATTTGGGGTGTTTAGGTTGGGGATAGGGCTGTGGATGGGTTCAACAGGGCACTGTATATTTCCCTGGATAATGGATAAATCTGCACTGTATTATGACAATCATAGTTGATCTTGGTCTGATAACAGCTGGGGCGCTGTGATCCCCCTAAGTAGCATTTAAAAAGGTTTTCTAGGACTAGAAAAAGATGGCTGTTTTCTTCCATAAACAGCTCCACACCTGTCCACAGGCTGGGTGGGGTATTACAGTTCAGCCCTAATCACTTCAATGGAGCTGAGCTGCAATACCAGCCACAACCATGGACAGGTGTGGAGCTGTTTCTGAAATAAAGCAACCGTGTTTTTCTAATCCTGGAGAACCCAGAGTTGCTTATCATTGCTATACAGAGAAGACTGTCATCTTTATACTTTTGCCAAACTACGTTCAACCCTATGCACTCCAACCAAAGTGTATGTGTCATGCCCATACTTATATAGCAGTGGTTACCTGAAATAAAATTGCTTTAATGCTCCCCCCCCAGAAATGGACTTATTGTTGTCCATTGTCTCATATTGCGGCTGAGCTCTATTCAATTGGATGAGGATGAGGTGTAAGAGCAGACACAGCCCTTGGATGGGAGTAGTAGTGTTCAAACCATAAATTTTCTATGGTGCTGTATTACATCTCTCTACAATTCAGAGACTGAGCCCATAAAAGAGTCTGTCACCACTTTTATGGTGTCCTAACTAAGGGCGATATTAACTATTGACATCTCCTTAGCAAAATGCACGGTCACTTTCTTTAATTGATCCAGCCATTTACTAAAATCTTGCTTTAAACAGCTCGAGTGCATGCAGAACGAGCCCCATGTTCATGAGCTCCTGGCTTTCCCCGCCCACCTGCTGCTGATTCATATGGAAACATCTGTCAATCAGAGCTAAGTGGGCAGGGAGAGCCATGAGCTAATGAATATGGGGACTCATTGGTATGTGCTGAAGCATAAAACTGCTGACACAAGGCACAATGGGGGAGATTTATCAAGACTGGCGCTTTCTGCTCATGTCTTGTCATAAATTAGGCACATCCTCCTGCGGTCCGTGCACCTAACCAGAAATATGATTTCTGGCTTCATTTACATCAGAAAACTGGATTAATGATGATAAATTTGTCGCTGTGGCTGGCCACGCGCCCTTCCCCATCCTTGCCATATCCACTTTTAGAAAAGTGGGGAGGATGGCGAAAAAGGGTATTACTGTATTTATGGAGGTATTCTCTCCTAGCAGCATAGTAGAGAATTTCTCAGTAAACACCGCATCCAAACAGGCAATATGGCTCTGTACTAATGAGCTGACCTAGATGACAGCAGGAACATGCATTGTTTTTTTCGCGATTTATTATAATAAAGGATTTTTATTTACAACACGCTGGACTCCTTTTCTACCTTCAAATAACTAAGGAGCTGTACAGGCTCAGTACACTTCCCTAGATGCTCCATGCATATGGAAACTGGTGAGGCAGAGCCATGGATTTTCTGGATCAAAGGAAGCATCGATCACTATTCATTTTAAGACTGACAAAATGGAAATATTGTGCAAGTGCAGTTTTATAGTATATTGACATCTGGCAGATCTGATTAAGAAAATTCTACAACAGTTTCTATCATCATGTACGGTGGCTTGCAGAGATACATGCACAAGCTGCAGAACCAACCCCATTCAGATATATAAAATGACCTTTTATTAGTAGCAGAAATTTCTGGGGTGAATTTGCCAAGTTTGAACCTAGTAAATAGTTTGTAAGACTGAAAAAAGTCCTATGTCCATCCAGTTCAGCCTGTTATTTTGCATGTTGGTCCAGACAAAGGCAAAAAACCTTCATCCGGTAGAGGCCAATTTTTCTCACTTTAGGGGACAAATATTCCTTCACGACTCCAATCAGTAAAAAATTTGTTCCCATCTCCAATGTGACTGTGATCTACAAGATACAGTTAAAGATAGGAAAAGTTCTATCTTTTGTAGCACAGAGGCATGAACCATGAAGCACATGGAACCCTTCCATGTTCTTCCTTTGACTTCCATGAGTCCACACTGCAATGTAAGGTGCACATAGCCTGTGCCACTGTTTTACATAGTTACATAGTTTATAAGGCCAAAAAAAGACATCTGTCCATCCAGTTCAGCCTGTTATCCTACAAGTTGATCCAGAGGAAGGCAAAAAACCCCTGTGAGGTAGAAGCCAATTTTCCCCACTTTAAGGGAAAAAATTCCTTCCTGACTCCAATCAGGCAATCAGAATTACTCCCTGGATCAACGACCCATCTCTAGTAACTATAACCTGTAATATTATTACACTCCAGAAATACATCCAGGCCCTTCTTGAACTCTTTTAGTGAACTTACCATCACCACCTCCTCAGGCAGAGAGTTCCATAGTCTCACTGCTCTTACCGTAAAGAATCCTCTTCTATGTTTGTGAACAAACCTTCTTTCCTCCAGACGTAGAGGATGTCCCCTCATCACAGTCACAGTCCTGGGGATAAATAGATCATGGGAGAGATCTCTGTACTGACCCCTGATATATGTATACATAGTTATTAGATCTCCCCTCAGTCGTCTTTTTTCTAAAGTGAATAACCCTAATTTTAATAATCGTTCTGGGTACTGTAGTCCACCCATTCCAGTTATTACTTTAGTTGCCCTCCTCTGAACCCTCTCCAGGTCTGCTATGTCTGCCTTGTTCACAGGAGCCCAGAACTGTACACAGTACTCCATGTGTGGTCTGACTAGTGATTTGTAAAGTGGCAGGACTATGTTCTCATCATGGGCATCTATGCCCCTTTTGATGCAACCCATTATCTTATTGGCCTTGGCAGCAGCTGTCTGACACTGGTTTCTGCAGCTTAGTTTGCTGTTTACTAAAATTCCTAGGTCCTTTTCCATGTCAGTGTTACCCAGTGTTTTACCATTTGGTATGTACTGGTGACTTGCATTATTCCTTCCTATGTGCATAACCTTACATTTGTCAGTGTTAAACCTCATCTGCCACTTCTCTGCCCAAGACTCCAGTCTATCCAGATCCATCTGTAGCAGTGTACTGTCCTCTTCTGTGTTAATTACTTTACACAGTTTAGTGTCATCTGCAAAAATTTATATTTTACTGTGCAAGCCTTCTATAAGATCATTAATAAATATATTTAAGAGAATAGGGCCCAATACTGACCCCTGTGGTACCCCACTAGTGACAGTGACCCAATCTGAGTATGTGTCGTTAATAACCACCCTCTGTTTTCTATCACTGAGCCAGTTACTTACCCACATACAGACATTTTCTCCCAGGCCAAGCATTCTCATTTTATATATTAACCTTTTATGCCGTACAGTGTCAAATGCTTTGGAGAAGTCCAGATATATGACATCCATTGATTCACCGCGGTCAAGTCTAGAACTTACCTCCTCATAGAAACTGATTAAATTGGTTTGACATGACCGATCCCTCATGAAGCCATGCTGATATGGAGTTATTTGCTTATTTTCATTGAAGTACTCCAGGATAGCATCTCTTAGAAAACCTTCAAACAGTTTACCCACAACAGATTGTAAACTTACCGGCCTATAGATTTCGGGCTCTGTTTTTGGACCCTTTTTGAATATTGGCACCACATTTGCTATGCGCCAATCCTCTGGAACACTCCCTGTCAGTATAGAGTCCTTAAATATCAGAAATAAGGGTCTGGCTATGACATTACTTAATTCTCTTATGATATGGTGGTGTATGCCATCCGGTCCTGGCGATTTGTCTTTTTTAATCTTTTTAAGCCGCCGCTGTACTTCTTCCTGGGTCAGACAGGGCACTTTTAATGGGGAATTTACTTTTATATTCTGCATTTCATCTGACAGTTTATTTTCCTCAGTGAATACAGTGGAGAAAAAAATATTTTGTATTGTAGTTGCTTTTAAAAGTATCCCATTTTGTGGCTGTATTTTTTATTTTCGAGGACATTGTCCCAGTTAGTTAGGCCTATGGCCTCTCTTAGTTGGCTAAATTTTGCTTTTTTGAAGTTTGGTATTTTTGTTCCTCCCTGAAGAAACACTCTTTTGAATGACAATTGGAAGGCCATTATTTTATGGTCACTGTTTCCCAGGTGTTCCCCAACCTGCACATCTGTTGTTCTGTCAGGTCTATTGGTTAATACTAAGTCCAGTATGGCTGTCCCTCTAGTCGGGTCCTGAACCAGTTGGGAAAGGTAATTGTCTTTGGTTATTTCCAAGAACCTGTTTCCTTTATGAGGTTTCTTTTATGAGGTTTTTATGAGGTTTCAGTTTCCCAGTCTATATCTGGGTAGTTGAAGTCCCCCATAATAATGACCTTATTATGATTTGCCGTCTCGTCTATTTCGTTTAGAAGTAGATTGTCTGTGGACTCTGGTATTAGGTGGTTTATAATAAACTTCTATTAGTATTTTCTTATTGTTTTTTGCTCCATTTATTTCTACCCACAGTGACTCCACATCTTCATGTCCCTCACTTATATCTTCCCAGACTGTGGGCTTTAGACAGGACTTTACATAAAGGCAGACCCCTCCCCCTCTCCGATATTGGCGATCCTTTCTAAATAGACTGTAACCCTGTACGTTAACTGCCCAGTCATAGCTATCATCCAGCCATGTCTTAATATATTTAGCCATAGTTATTAGATCACCTCTTAGTCATCTTTTTTCTAAAGTAAATAACCCGAATTTTGATAATGTTTCAGGGTACTGTAGTCCACCCATTCCAGTTATGACTTTAGTTGCCCTCCTCTGAACCCTCTCCAGCTCTGCTATGTCTGTCTTGCTCACAGGAGCCCAAAACTGTACGCAGTAGTTGATGTGCAGTCTGAAGACTGAGAAGGGGTATGTACATTGCAATCATGATGTGGCTGAATCTGTAGTTAAAAGCATTTTCACTGATAATGGCTGCACAGTTATCAACAAAATGGCCATTTACACTGAAACGGCTTTTAGCTGCAGTCAGTTATAAAACTCAGACCAACCACGTTTCAGCTGCATCATGGGCGCACCACACTTGCGGTGCGCTATCAATGCGTTAAACCAGCCTGTAAATGCAGCCTTTATAGGTTGGAGCCTTAATAGCAATAGACTGATATTTCATCAGCTGCTAGTTACATTATTGCACATTCCCTACATCACTGGTGTTCAATAAGAACGTCATAAGAAAACTTGTGAAGCTTGGTCTCTCTGGCACTTCTGTACCAGTATTAAAGTTCAATAGGTCAAAAATATGTTCCCTAACAGGAAATTTTTCCATCACTAGAATAAAGAGAAAATTTGACAAAGGCCACTCCCCTCTTTTCCTCCTGAGGGCTATGTTCCTGGGTACTGGGATCATTCCTTTACAACTTTGGGTCTTTAGGTTTTTCAATCTATATGTTTTGGTGGAATATCGGTGGCATATTTCTTACTTAATGTTGAACAGCCTTTTCCATTTCTTGTATAAAATTAATATTTTGAAAAAGGTACATGTTACAATATGTTTTATAGCCCAGAGCAGCATTCATAATTATATAGGTGACACACATATTATGGAATCCTAGGCATTCAGTCCACTACTGTTTCGTCCCTACGTACAGCAATGTATTCTCCACTGGAAGTAATGCTTCAGAAAAGTGCCACAACTATTGTTCCTTTGAATCAATGAAAATAATCCTCTTGCACTCTACGGCAATACATTAAAAGCAGTTACTTCTACCTATTTTTTTTACTTGGACAGCAGGTGGACTGAAAATGGCTGGAATTCAGACCGCCAGTGGAGAATATATAGATTCCTCCTGGGAGCTGAAAGTCTATGTGGAGGACCTAGGAGAAGAAGCAGAGCCAATAACACTCCGAGTGACTGGAGACCAACACATTGGGGGAGTCATGCTACAACTTGTGGAGAAAATTGGTAATTAAACTTCTGACGATCCTCTATACCAATGTCATTTATATATCTTGGAGGTCCACGTTTGTGGTATCTGCTGAGTGTTCCTGTGCTGTAATCTTCTTATTCCAGGCTTCTCTGTGGTTCTTACTTCCTCCCATCCCTGTCAAGCCCTAACACTGTAGAAAACAAAAATAACTACATGAGGGGAAAGAGGAAGATGGGTTTTGCAAGTAGACACTGAAGAGGAGTGGTAGCTAAAACTCCATGACTGGACAGAATGACTCAATAGAGAGAAGGAGAAGCTGTTATAAAGGATTGATCGGACTTGTGACCAGCTTACTGGCAGTACTCTGGAAGATCAAATGTACCGCTTTAGGAAATGCTACATTACAAAGCCATGTATTCAGAATTCTAAGCTTTTAGGGGTAATGCCCTTCCCTGTGGGATCATCTGGGTGTTCTGGCCTTGTAGGTCTTACTGTCACGCCTGCCCTTTTCAGTTTATAATTATTAAAGAAGATCTATCAGATGTTCTGACTTGTCTACTTTAATAAATACTTGTACCCTCCATAAAATAACAATTCCCAAGCATCTTTTCTTACAACTTTGTGTTGTGTTCCTCTGTTATTCACCCAGAAAGTGTATGAATAAATTGACAACTAGGTATTACCCTCCCTGTACACTCTGCACAGTCCAATCTATGCTGACCGTGTCAGACTGTGTAAAGGTGCATCTTATTAGTGCGGGAATGGTAACGCACAATCAGCAATTTATCAACAGAAGGATTAAAAAAGAATATAATGCAAAGAAAATGTGCCCACAATTGTTGTTTTATGAAAAGCTTGATTAACATAGTAACATAGTTTATAAGGCCGAAAAAAGACATCTGTCCATCCAGTTCGGCCTGTTATCCTACAAGTTGATCCAGAGGAAGGCAAGCAACCCCTGTGAGGTAGAAGCCAATTTCCCCCACTTTAGGGGTAAAGATTCCTTCCCGACTCCAATCAGGCAATCAGAATTACTCCCTGGATCAACGACTCCTCTCTAGTAACTATAACCTGTAATATTGTTACCCTTCAGAAATACATCCAGGCCCCTCTTGAACTCTCTTAGTGAACTTACCATCACCACCTCCTCAGGCAGAGAGTTCCATAGTCTCACTGCTCTTACCGTAAAGAATCCTCTTCTATGTTTATGTACAAACCTTCTTTCCTCCAGTATATACTAATACAGGAGAACTGACTTGTCCTCCTAAATTACTAATATTATAAGCTTGTTTTTAAGCCGTTTTGGCATCTTTTTTCTTGTTCCTTTCTTGAATGTAGGTATTGCCAAGGACTGGTCTGATCATGGCTTATGGTGGAAGCAGAAGCGTCAGTGGTTGCTTAGAACTAACTGGGCTTTGGACAAATATGGTATCCTGGCAGATGCCCTTCTTTATTTTATGCCCCAGCACAAGCCAGTCATCTTATCATTGCCCAACCAGCGTTCACTTAGGATCCGTGTTTCCTTCTCCAGCACCACGTTTAATGCATGTGCTGAGGTCTGTAAGATACTCGGTAAGTACGATATTCAGTATCACACGTTACATCATGCAAAATATTTATTTAAAGGGGTTTGCCTATCTCATACATTGATGGTACATCACTAGGATATTGTCAGTGTCACATAGGTGCAGGCCCCATCTTACATCTTACTTACAATCTCCTCACTCTAGTGATTGGTGAGGCTCTCGGCACTCTGACCCTCCCACCGAATAAAACTTTTTTTTTATTAAAAGAAAACTCAATGAGCCTTTCATTTCAATCTACCAGGTATCAGACATCCAGAAGAACTTTCTTTTTTGAAAGCACCTGAAGAACGAGAAAAGAAGAAAAAAAAATCCAAGGATCCAGTGACACAAGAGATCTTTGACCTTACCTCCTTCCAGCCCACAGCTGGTAATATAACTCATATAACTGTATGGGCTAATCTGTAGACCTGTGATTTCCAACTCCTGAAAAATGTTTGTGCTCCAGGGGGTCACATTCTTAAGTCTGTATTACACTGGCAGATTTTCTGCCAGATGATCGCTAACTGGGGTTCATAGTAACACTTCTTAGCGATCATTTGGCAGTCTAATACTGCTGCCAATTACCTGATGAGCCAGCGTTTGCTGAAAGATCACGGTTTGCTGGCGGCAAATAATTAAACAGCATGGGGACGAGCAATGGCATAACGATTGCTCCTCCCCATACTTTAAAGGAGACCGCTGTATGTAATAGCTGCCGTCTCTTCCGCTAGCGAGCAAGCGATTACCAGGAAGGAATGTTTCCCTCCTGACAATCGCATGTAGAATCGGCTGGTGACAAGCCATTACTTGTCACATTGTTGTGTCTGGGCAGGTAAATCATTCTTCTGAACTAGTCCCAAGGAGTTTTAATTTCTTGAAATGTATTCCATTCACCAATGTGATACAACTGAAAATGCATCGATACATCAGCTCAATCATTTTATAGTATTCCATAAGACACAGCGGCTGTTGTGAAACTACAACTCTCAGCATGGACACTCGCTAAGCTGTTGCTCCTGTTTTCTCTTTCTTTTCATCGTTCCTGTAGTCCTCCTAATTTTACATCTTAATTTTCATGCTTACAGCCAGAGAAGGGCAGGCACAGTTTGGGGGAATTCCACCCCACTTTATTGGTAGTCCTGAGGGACAGGAGTGTTACAGAGCGTTATCTGTCTGCCAAACCGGATTGACTCCTGAAGATATACAAAAAAGATACAAGGCTACATCAGTGACTGATAAAACTGCGGTGCATGCCAGGTACGTACTGCAACTGTAACAGAGAAAGCTAGTCAGTGCAAAACTACTCCTGACCTACTGCACCTTCTCTAGAAGCCTCATAATCATGTAGAAAGGAGACTATATGTGGTAAAAAGGATGGATCCACAGGAGATGTCTAAGGCCACTTTCACACCATCAGTGCTTTGGTCAGTGATTTCCATCCATGATTGTGGGCCAAAACCAGGTGTAGGCAAAAACACAGAACATCTACAAATTTCTATTTTATACCTTATCTCTTTGGAGTATCCACTCCTGCTTTTGGCTCACAATTACTGATGGAAATCACTGACCAAACACTGACATGTGAAAGAGGCTTAATTAAGAGGTTCCCTTTCCTTGATATCCTTAAAGGGGTTGTCCCATCTAACCATTTCCACAGTGAGATGGGATTATGCACCGACCATACTGAAACAGCAGAGTAGGTCGGTGCTCCATCGCTTCTGTAGCTCCCATTGCAGTGATGGCATACTTCACAAAAAATTCTCAACCAAAAATATTCTGATCCCTCTACAAAAAAAAGAGTTTTCCATTTACCATTCTAAGATTATTTTGCAAATATCTTAAAGAGGTTCTCTGGGCTTTTTATAAAAACTGGCCTTTCTTGTAACCTGGGGAAGATCATTGATTAATGCTTACCTGTCCCTCGCACTGCATACCCAAACAGGCTTCAAGCTCTTGCGCTTGGGTCCGGACCAGATGTGTGCCCTTCTCTTCCTGTTCATCCTGAATTACTATCATGCAGCTGAAAAGGAAGACTAGGGGACACATCCAGTCAGGACCTGAGCACAAGAACCCACAGCCTGTGTCAATGCAACAGAGACAGCGGCATCAGCTGCGCAAAGGACAGGTAAGCATTAACCAAACAATCTTTCTTCCACAGGTTAGAAGAAAGGCCAGTTTTTATAAAAAGCCCAGAGAATCCCTTTAATAACTTTTTTTAGCCATGGTCTTGTTATCCTTTTATTCTACCCTATATACTCTATAGATGTTTTCACATTATTGACTTCTAGGTGGCTTGATTCCTCCAAGTCTCTCATGCAGCAAGGAGTCCAGGAAGGGGACAGACTATGGCTTCAATTTAAATATTACACTTTCCACGACTTAGATCCAAAGGTGAGAGACATTATACCATATCCTAAAAGAATGTTTTCTAGAAGAATAGAGATCTACCTAGAAAGGCATCAATACAATAACTAATTCAATAACATGCGTCCCTCAGATGGATGCGGTACGAATTAACTTGCTGTTCGAGCAAGCGCGCTGGGCAGTTCTCTTAGAGGAAACAGAGTGCACAGAAGAAGAGATGATGACATTTGCTGCTCTACAGGTATCAGATATTTCATCAGTTTTTCGATATATGTGATGATGTATCAGATGACATGGAAAACAAAATCCACATCAATTCTTTAGGGCACGCTACACTGGAAATATTATCTCCTTATTTACTGACACAACTGGAGTTTGCTGAGATTTTTACTCAACTGATATCAAGCTGGTGAAACAGAGGGCTGCTAACATATTTCTAAAGTGGTTTATAAAACATATATTATCAGATGATTTTTGGAAAATACATGGTGGGAAAGACATATAGAAAGAACAGTGCCACATAGTATATTAAAGTTTTTATCCCAAAGAGACTTGTATGACATAAAAGTCAGACCCTCAATGGAGAGGCTGCAGCTTATTTGTGGTTAATATACATTTAAAGGGGTTGTCCCACGAAAAATATTCTACAGTTTTCAAACCAGCACCTGGATCTAATTACTTTTGTAATTGCATGTCATTAAAAATTTTGTATAGCTACTGAGTTATTCAGTAAAATGTATCTGTATGGTACCAGTTCATTTCTTATTTCTTTGACCTGCTTACTGAAAAGGCCGCACATGCTCAGTTTCATCCTTCAGCTGCCTCCTGAGCTGTGATAGGGAGAGCTGAGACACGCCCCCTTAGCTGCAGTGGAAAAGACACTCCCTGAGCTGTCATCTTGATATAAATCTAGCAGAGCAATGAATGGGGAGATCTCTGGATCCATGTGAGTTACAGGGCTGGTTCTAGCTTTGTTAGAAAGAGGTAGTCGTGTACTATATAATGTCTGATTTTCATTTTTTACATTATTCATGGGATAACCCCTTTAAATGAGTAGGAAACCTATTAGTGAGAAGACTCACATTTTACAGTTATGCATTTTGTTGAGACATTCCATCTTACTCTCTAACAGAACTTATGTGGAAAATACAGTGCCTTACGAAAGTATTCGGCCCCCTGGAACTTTTGAACCTTTTGCCACATTTCAGGCTTCAAACAAAAAAGATATAACATTTTAAATTTTTGGTGAAGAATCAACAACAAGTGGATCACAATTGTGAAGTGGAACGAAATTTATTGGATCATTTAAACCTCTTTTGTAATAATAAAACTGAAAACTGGGGCGTGCAAAATTATTCGGCCCCCTTGCATTAATACTTTGTTGCGCCACCTTTTGCTGCGATTACAGCTGCAAGTCGATTGGGGTATGTGTCTATCAGTTTTGCACATCTAGAGACTGAAATTCTTGCTCATTCTTCCTTGCAAAACAGCTCAAGCTCTTTGAGGTTGGATGGAGAGCGTTTGTGAACAGCAGTTTTCAGCTCTTTCCACATATTCTCAATTGGATTAAGGTCTGGACTTTGACTTGGCCATTCTAAGACCTGGATACGTTTATTTTTGAACCATTCCATTGTAGATTTTGCTTTATGTTTGGGATCATTGTCTTGTTGGAAGATAAATCTCCGTCCTAGTCTCAGGTCTTTTGCAGACTCCAACAGGTTTTCATCCAGAATGGTCCTGTATTTGGCTCCATCCATCTTCCCATCAATTTTAACCATCTTCCCTGTCCCTGCTGATAAAAAGCAGGCCCAAACCATGATGCTGCCACCACCATGTTTGACAGTGGGGATGGTGTGTTCAGGGTGATGAGCTGTGTTGCTTTTACGCCAAACATATCGTTTTGCATTGTTTCTAAAAAGTTTGATTTTGGTTTCATCTGACCAGAGCACCTTCTTCCACATGTTTGGTGTGTCTCCCAGGTGGCTTGTGGCAAACTGTAAACGAGACTTTTTATGGATATCTTTGAGAAATGGCTTTCTTCTTGCCACTCTTCCATAAAGGGCAGATTTGTGAAGTGTTCGACTGATTGTTGTCCTATGGACAGACTCTCCCACCTCAGCTGTATATCTCTGCAGTTCATCCAGAGTGATCATGGGCCTCTTGGCCGCATCTCTGATCAGTCTTCTCCTTGTTTGAGATGAAAGTTTAGAGGGACGGCCGGGTCTTGGTAGATTTGCAGTGGTCTGATACTCCCTCCATTTCAATATGATCACTTGCACAGTGCTCATTGGGATGTTTAAAGCTTGGAAAATCTTTTGGTATCCAAATCCGGCTTTAAACTTCTCCACAACAGTATCACGGACCTGCCTGGTGTGTTCCTTGGTCTTCCATGAGGCAGAACCCTGAGACTATCACAGAGCAGGTGCATTTATACGGAGACTTGATTACACACAGGTGGATTCTACTTATCTTCATCAGTCATTTAGGACAACATTGGATCATTCAGAGATCCTCAATGAACTTCTGGAGTGAGTTTTCTGAACTGAAAGTAAATGGGCCGAATAATTTTGCACTCCCAACTTTTCAGTTTTATTATTACAAAAAAAGTTTAAACGATCCAATAAATTTCGTTCCACTTCACAATTGTGACCCACTTGCCTGACATATGGCAAAAGGTTGAAAAGTTCCAGGGGGCCGAATACGTTCGCACGGCACTGTATGTCATTCTTATAAAGAATTTTTTTTCAAGAAAAAGTGGACTGCTTGGAATAGGGCCAGAAACTTATGGCTGTGGTCTATGACCATGACACAGGACTCTGCTCAAGGATGGCGCAGAGTAAATTAAGCAGCGGTGTAGTCAGATTTGTGCAACAAGCATACAGTTACAGTCTTTCGGAGAGAGGACAGACTTGATGGTTATACACAGAGGTGAAGCACAGAGCTTGTGTATTATTGTGGGATCCAAGGTTCAGGAAAAAAATAGACTTAACACAACAGGTGCATAAACAGTTTACTAAAAGCTATAAGATATCTATCTATCTGTCTATCTATCTATCAATATACAAAGATAAAGATAAGTAACAGTCACCGAGAGTCGTGCAAACAAGTGAGCAAGCTCCCATTGACCCATTGAGGTAGTATAGCATCTTACCCTGATGATGTATTTACTGGAGTTACATAGTTAATACAGTAAAAAAAAAACATAATTCCATCAAGTTCAACCAAGGGATAGGTGGGGACGCGAATCCCAGAAGGAAATGAGACTCAGATTTCTACACATTTTTATAAGCATTAATGTCATTGTAAGAATTCATCTAAACCCTTTTTAAAACTGTCCACTGTTCCTGCTGTGACCATGTCCTGAGGTAATCCATTCCACAGATTTACTGTTCTTACAGTACTTTACAGTTCTTTGATGCTTCTGGAAACTGAACTTTTTCTTCTCAAGTTGGAGGTAGTGTTGAGCAAAGCAAGCCTCGGATGCTTCATTTGAAGTCGCTTCAAAACTTCGGAATAATACTGTACAGAGACTTGTCTCGGTAAAGTATTAGAATGTATGTACTCCGATGAGCTCGGCTTTGGTTCTGACTAGTACCTTGGAACAGAAGCCGAGTTCGGTTTCAAGTTTTAAAGTGGTTTTCCACTTTAAAAATTAATTACGAAAGTTATTCAACAAAGTCACTCACAACTTCGTGAATAACTAACTTCGGCTCATCGGAGCCCATATATTCGAATTTGGATGAAGCATTCAAAGCTTGCTGTGCTCAGCACTAGTCGGAGTCAGTGCCCCCTTGTCTTTTGAGGGAATTTTACATGGAACAGCTTTTCACCGTATTTATTGTATGGCCCATTTATATATTTGTATAGGTTAATCATGTCCCCCCTTAGACGTCTCTTCTCAAGACTAAATAAATTCAATTCTTTTAATCTTTCTTCATAACTAAGACCCTCCATGTCACTTAGCTTTATTAATAGAGATTGCAACTGATAAGTGTTTTCTAATCTCCTAGCCCCACCTAAAGGTCAGTAGGCATGTACAGTTACTTCATACTGTATGAAAGCGGCCAGTTACTTTAAAAGGAATTAAAGAGGAAGGACTAATTAAAACCTTTGCTTGACATTCCACCCCTGGTTCTTCCACTTTAATTCATTTCAACCAGTCACAAAATAAAAAAAAACCAAATCAATATATGTATAAATCTATGCAACGGCTATTACACCATGGTATGCTTTAGTTCAGGCATGGGATTCAGCCGGTTCCCTCCAGCTCTCCAGATCCAATTGTTAAAATTACAACTGGATATGTATATGGTGTATTTATGTGTGTTGCATATATATGGTATATGTATATGTAAACATGTGTCATGACGCTGCATGTCTGCCATTGAGTAGGGAACCTGTTGTTAAAAATTTTAATTCCACCCCTGCTTTAGTTGCAAAGCAAATTCCATAAAGGTATCTACAGATTAAGTGACCTATTCCTCATAAATCTATCAACACTATTAGATAAAGAATACTGCCCCTAATTGTTTAACAAGAAACCACCTTGGCACCACTGGGCTTCTAAAAAAAAAAAAAAAAACTAAAACAAATCAAACCAAAAACTCTATGGCCCTGATTTATCATACCATCACTCCAGAATTCTGGCATCAAAAAGTCGCAAAATAGGGCTTTTGCGACTTTTTTGCACTCCTGTGCGCAAAGTTTATGCATTGCGCAAAATTTTGCTACTTTTTTGTGCAATATTTTGTGACTTAGTGTACACCACTCACTCCAGTTTTGTAATATGGGTGGAAAAGTGGGTGTGGTTAGCTATGTTAATGAGTTTCACTCCAGATTTATCATTGCGACTTTTTCAAAGAGTCGCAAAATAGTCGCAATCTCACTCCAGGAGGAGGGTGGAGTAGGAAAAGTGGAGTAGCTTCTCTAGACAGAA
Organism: Rhinella marina; assembly: GCA_900303285.1. Classification (NCBI taxonomy): domain Eukaryota; kingdom Metazoa; phylum Chordata; class Amphibia; order Anura; family Bufonidae; genus Rhinella; species Rhinella marina. The sequence goes on from ONZH01013485.1 coordinate 114,180, forward strand.
GTGTTAGGTTTAAGGACAAGCCACATTTATCAAACAACCTGTGACATTTGATAAATGTGGCACAAAGTAGTCCAACACAGACTGAAGCAAAACTGACTTCAAATATTCTCCTAATGATAAATTCCCTCCTATATATGTTGAACTAAAAGAGTTTCTTTAGTTAATATCTTCTTTGCTTCTGATGTTCTTAAATGCTCAGTCTTTGCTGCTGTTTCTTAATCTTGACTTTAGAATACTCCTCTCGTTGACATCGTCTTTTCAATAAGGGCAGTGGCCTCAGCTCATCCTAATTAAAGGGTTCTCCCAACACTTACAAGTATCAAAGGCAATTCTCCTTTTCTTTGTGCTGTGTACACCAGACCAGGATATAGATGTGAACTTTCCAGGTTTTTAGACGCTTTTAAAAGTCCAGTGTTTGTGACTTTGTCTAGCTCAGTTCCTTACCCCTCGTTCCTCAGTGTTGATGTATGAGGGGATTGCAGGTGTAAAGAAATAGGAGATCAGTTAGGACATCCCAGTGCGCAGGTGCACACTGCCATGGCTAGAAACACTAAAACAGGTAGTATTTAGTGTTAGGTTCCTATCTTACAGAGATCGCCTTGACGTTTGGCAGACGGGCCCAAATAATTTTTTACAAAATTTATTTGCCAAGAATCTCAAATTTGAAAAATAAGCACAGCATTAGCACCGGAATATTTTCTATTACTATGGCATTATTGTACTTTATTTGATTTGCAGAGTGCTGTTGCATTGTATATTTTTCTGTGGGATTGCAGGTGTAATCACAATCCTAAATGCAGGTTTCAGAGCCTCTTTTCAGTGGTGGTAGGACAGTCCATAACCTTGTCTGTGGGAAGAGATGTGACACTGGGAGCTCCTCCCTTCACAGCCCTTGGTTGGTGTACTGCAGGAGGTTTTTGGCAGACAATTACTTTTGCGGTCCACCCCCTGCCAACAATAGTGTGAGCAGCAAGGCTTTCAGCATGGCAGATCAGTGGTTAAAGTCTTTTCTTGTTGTGTGGCAGGCGGGCCACCAAAAGCTGTGTCTTACCACACCAGGTGTTGTTAACTTGTGCAGCACCTGTACATTGCAGAGGTTGCCTGTCTTGGCTCTGCTAAACAGCTGATACAGCCTGAACTTAGGGAAGATGGAACTGAAGACAAACTTGCACAGTTTCATATATTCTAGCAGGAATAAATAACTCTGTTTCAAAATACATTTAGTTTAGGATTAACTTATTCCATAGGTTTCAACTCCATAATTCAAAACTTGAGCCGTCAATGCCGTGAAGTATATTTAAAAAACTTCCCACCACCCCCGCATCAGATGGATTAAATAAAACAAACAAATGTCTCATTATGACTTTTGTCGGTCCAGAGGATAGGTCATCAGTATAAAAAAATCTTGGAAAAACCCTTTAATAACTTATTTAACTCATCACTTCATTTTCTCTTATATCAGCATACTTTTAGTTAGTTTCCTCTCTCCCCACTTTTTTTTCCCTCTGAACAAAGAGATGTAACTCTCACAGCCTTGAAACCAAAATATGTGTGTATTTGTACCAACTCATATCATGCTCATAATCTGGGAGAGGCTGGAGGCTTACCTATGTGAACAGTGAAAGCCCCGCTTAAATCGGGACCCACAGTTTAAGGCATCTATACACTTTTCCCTTAACCCTTATTTTTCCGTAACTCTTAATATCCATAAATATTTCCATTTTTCCTAGTCTCTAGTGCAAGTCATAGATCTAAAGCTTACATGTTGCATTTTTATGATTTTCCCTAAACATCTGGGCACTCCTCTCTATTAGCTGTTGGATGAACTCCATTATCTACAATCAGCAGACTTTCAATTGCCCACGTTCCTGCAGACTATCAGACTGTGTCAATGATATATTTAGCCACTTGTAGGGATCCCATGTGACAGCTTATACTGTCACCCTTCCCTTGTCTAATGAATATCAGAGTCCACCCATAGACAACCAGACCAAACCAACTTTGTATCATCTTATAAACAATAAGTGTATTTTGCCCCAGCTAAAGGTTAGTACGCACATACAGTTACCTCATACTGCAGAAATGCGGGCAGGTATCAGACATCATTAACCAGATACATTAAAAGGAATTAAGGAGGAAGGACCAATTAAAAACCTTACTTTACAGCTTCACGGCTATCAATAGCAATGGAACAATTTCTGTATACAGTTTGCAATGGTGGTTGCCAACAGTAACTCCATAGATGGTTACTATCTTTGTAACTTCATTAACAGGAGGGTCTGTGTCAGCGGCTCACAGTGTACTCACAGCAGGTGTGATAGTAGCCTTTTTACACCGTAGTGTAGGTTATTGTGCACATCAACAGTGCCATCATACACAGTCTCCGGTACACTTACAACGGGCGGTTGTTGGGCTTAGCATTCTGGTTAGGTCACAATCTCTGGTCTCCAACTAAATCCAGGGTATCTGGCAGTGCATGGGTTCTCAATGCAGAGAGTGAGGCACATTCAGACATCTCTGGTGGCTCCCCTGAGTATATAATTATTGGGTATGTTGAAATCTAGTAGCCCACTTTTTTTCTTTTCTGCCAACATCTGCCATCAGGATCATGTTGGGACACCTCCATACACTTTAGATAGTTGACGGTGCCTCTGAAATTGGTGGGTTCACCTGAAGTCAGCCAAACTAGAATCTTTCCCACAAAGACACCCATTTACAGAAAGCTATTTCAGGGGTTTTAGCCTCTTGTCAGTACAGAGCAGGATACAGATTGGCAAAGTGAGAGGCCATAGATGTGGGTCTAGAGGTGTCAGCAGATTTTATCTCCTTACTGCAGTTGTTCTTTAATAAAATGCAAAATATTTTATTAAAAATAATATCTATAGAACCTGATTGCTGCAGATTACTTTAGCATTAGCAGAAACACTGAATACACTGATCATTTTATTCTTCCCTTGGTAATAATAGGATATTCATTAACTGGAAATGTTCCTGTTAAGACTTTATGTTCTAGATAAATGCCATTCCTCCTTCTGGAGTTAAAGATGCAATTTGACACGGGTAATTAAGTCCTCTTTCATTAATGTTTCCAAATCATCCTTACAGTATAAGTGCTCATAACCCATTTAAAAAAATGATCCAGAGACTAGAAAGTAAATTGAATTTAGGTAGAAAAAACATGTATATTTGGAAGTGTGCCTCATTAAAATGCATAGGAGATGGTGGCTTTTGTTAGAACAGTAAAATCTACCTGGTACACAGGACAAAATAAAACTTACTTGGTGCAACTTTTTTAAAGGGTTCAGGTAAAAACTTACATATTTAAAAATCATTGGGTAGAATGTACTGACTACCAGTCTTAATAACAAACCCCGCTGACGTACAATAAGACAGAATTATTAAGGTAAGTAATAATGCTGGTGCATCTTCTGGAGTATCATGTGCCAGGAAATTTTATGTACTACAGCAGTGGAGCTGAAGTTGTTTTTAAGTGTAATGTGTGCCAGTTTTGGGCGTGCTTATTGGTAAATATGTTGTGCCATGGGTGACCCACCCACAACCATCTTCTTCTTGTAAAAGTGGCAAGTGTGATGTAAAGTGCAAAAATGGACAAACTGTAGTGCAAAATGGCATTTGTAAAAAACAATCAGAAGCTCACAGTACAAGAATGTTATGTCCCCCATTGTTTCCATTAAAAATATGTCGATAGCTTGGGGACATGAACCAAAACGATGCCTGGGTCTGAGCTTCTGTCACATATGACTACAGAACAGCAGATAGGAAGGAGTCCCTCTGTATGGTGAAGTCCTTTTCTCTAGAGCTGAATAAAATCACTGCCCTACCGTTCACTGGTCCTAACATTACAATATTATTACTTGGCAGTGTAGGGTTTTATTAGTAGATGTCAGGGCGCTTTTTTTTCTTCAGATTTGCTGCTCCATTCTCCTGCTGTGCCCCCTCTTCTCTTTTGCTGCCCTGTATACTAATTAGTAGCATCGGTACAGGGAGGAGGAGATGACATGAGCTGTCCAATCACAGCTGAGATCATCACAGTCAGGGAGAAAAAGAAGCACCTTGCCATCTACTAATAAAACCCTACACTGCCAGGTAATAATATTGTAACGTCAGGACTAGAGATGAGCGAACATGCTCGTCCGAGCTTGGTGCTCGTTCGAGCATTAGGGTATTCATACATGCTCGATACTCGGACGAGCATCTCGCGATACTCGAGTAAATGGCATCTTCCACTTCCTGCACGTTAGGCGCCTTTTTCTCAGCCAATCAATATGCAGGAGAGTCTTTGGTACCCCCTAGCATCACGTGGAACCTCTACAAGTCAATAGCAGGGATTGGCTGTCCAGATTAGATGACCTGGGAATATAAGAATCTGGTCCCGCGCTGCTCGCCTCAGACTCCGCCTGGATGAGATTAGGGACAGAGCTGCTGTGAGGGAGAGTGTTAGGGCCTCAATTTAGATTTTGGTTAGGCAAGAATCATCCTCAAAGAACCAACAGCCCTTTTAAGGGCTACAAGCACCTTTTTTTTTGGTCTCCTTCTGGCTGTTGGCTGGGACTTGTAGTGCAGCTACCACCATCTTGGCTGCACAACGACTGGTGGCAGAAAGGGGACAGCACGTGGTCCACACAGACCCCAAAGAAATTGCCCAAAGTCCTCTCAGTACTCATTTTTGCTACTGCTGTACCTTGGCTTGCTGGGATCTGTAGTGCAGTCTAGGGAATACGTTTTTTCTCTCAGTTATATATACTACAGTGCAGTGAACAATTCAGTAGTGTGCTGTATAGTAGCCGCAGTCTAAAGAGTAAGTTTTTTCTCTCAGTTATATATACTACAGTGCAGTGAACAATTCTGTAGTGTGCAGTACAGTAGCCGCAGTCTAAAGAGTACGTTCTTTCTCTCAGTTATATATACTACAGTGCAGTGAAAAATTCTGTCGTGTGCGGTACAGTAGCCACAGTCTAGAAAATACGTTTTTTCTCTCAGTTATATACACTACAGTGCAGTGAAAAATTCTGTCGTCTGCGGTACAGTAGCCACAGTCTAAAGAGTACGTTTTTTCTCTCCGTTATATATACTACAGTGCAGTGAAAAATTCTGTCTTGTGTGGTACAGTAGCTGGAGTCTAAAGACTACGTTCTTTCTCTCAGTTATATATACTACAGTGCAGTGAACAATTCTGTCGTGTGCGGTACAGTAGCCGGAGTCTAGAAAATACGCTTTTTCTCTCAGTTATATATACTACAGTGCAGTGAAAAATTCTGTCGTGCGCGGTACAGTAGCCAGAGTCTAAAGACTACGTATTTTCTCTCAGTTATATATACTACAGTGCAGTGAAAAATTCTGTTGTGTGCGGTACAGTAGCCGCAGTCTAAAGACTACGTTTTTTCTCTCAGTTATATATACTACAGTGCAGTGAACAATTCTGTCGTGTGCGGTACAGTAGCCGCAGTCTAGAAAATACGTTTTTTTTTCTCTCAGTTATATATACTACAGTGCAGTGAAAAATTCTGTTGTGTGCGGTACATTAGCTGCAGTCTAGAAAATATGTTTTTTCTCTAAGTTATATATACTACAGTCCAGTGAAAAATTGAGTGGTGTGCGGTTGTCAGACAGTGACGTTGTTGTCAGGGCAGTAAGTCCGAGGGGGGAGCAGAGTGAGGAATCGGAGGAAGAGCTGGTGGATGATGAGGTGACTGACCCGAGCTGGGTTGGTAAGCCTAGTCAAGACAATGCTTCTGAGGGGGAGGCAAGTGCAGCACCAGAACAGGTTGGAAGAGGCAGTGGGATGGCCAGAGGGAGAAGCAGGGCCAGAGCAAGTAGATCAGCAACTGTTTCATGGAGTGAAGCTCCCGTGCCGAGGCCTAGATGTTCGCAAGTCTGGAGGTTCTTTAAAGAAAGTGAGGATGACCGACGGACTGTGGTGTGCAACCTCTGCCACACCAGGATCAGCAGGGGAGCCACCACTACCAGCCTAACCACTACCAGCATGCGCAGGCATATGAGTGCTAAACACCCGACTCAGTGGAACCAAGGCCATTCACCTCCTGCGGGTCACACCACTGCTCCTTCCCCTGTGTCACATGCTGGCTCTGCGAGTCAAACCCCCGGCCCAGGACCCAGGCACGAGCGCTGACCGCCCTACAACCACCCCTTCACCTCCACATTCTTCCACACCCTCCACCAATGTGTCCCAGCGCAGCAGTCAGCTGTCTTTACATCAGACATTTGAGCGCAAGCGCAAATACAATTCCACCCACCCACATGCACAAGCCCTAAACGTCCACATCTCCAAACTGCTGAGCCTGGAGATGCTGCCCTATAGGCTGGTAGAGACGGAGGCTTTCCGCAACCTGATGGCGGTGGCTGTCTCTCGGTACTTGGTCCCCAGCCGCCACTATTTTTCCCGATGTGCCGTCCCAGCCCTACACCAGCACGTGTCAGAGAACATCATCCGTGCCCTTACCAACGCGGTTACTGAGAAGGTCCACCTAACCACGGACACGTGGACAAGTGCTGGCGGGCAGGGACACTATATCTCCCTGACGGCACATTGGGTTAACTTGGTGGAGGCTGTGACCGAGTCTGACCCTGGGGCCGCTCATGTGCTGCCCACACCGAGGATTGCGAGGCCTACCTCAGTCACGGTTTCTCAGACTTATTATGCCTCTTCCTCCAACCCCTCCTCCTCTCAATTACCATCCGTGAGCACGGCACCTTCAGTCGGTAGCTCTAGGCGCAGCAGCACTGCCGTGGGTAAGCGCCAACAGGCGGTGCTGAAACTGCTGAGCTTAGGTGACAAGAGGCACACCGCCCGAGAGCTGTTACGGGGCATCACAGCGCAGACCGATCTTTGGCTGGCGCCGCTGAATCTCAAACCAGGCATGGTTGTGTGTGACAACGGGTGTAACCTGGTGGCGGCTCTGCAACTCGGCAGACTCACACATGTGCCATGCCTGGCCCACGTGTTCAATCTTGTGGTTCAGCGGTTCCTCAAGACCTACCCCAATTTGTCTGATTTGCTCACCAAGGTGCGACGCATCTGTGCGCATTTCCGCAAGTCAACCACAGATGCTGCCACTCTCAAGGCAGTGCAACGGCGCTTACAACTGCCAGCTCACCGACTGTTGTGCGACGTGCCCACGTCATGGAATTCCACATTACACATGTTAGCCAGGGTTTACCAGCACCGCAGAGCGATTGTAGACTGCCAGATGACAACTTCCACGAGAACTGGTAGTCAGGTTAGTCAGATTCCTCAAGTCTACAATGAGGAGTGGACGTGGATGTCTGATATCTGTCAGGTGTTAAGCAATTTTGAGGAGTCAACACAGATGGTCAGCGGCGATGCCGCCATTATCAGCGTCACCATCCCGCTGCTTTGTCTGCTGAAAAAGTCAATGCTCAGCATGAAGTCAGAGGCTTTGCGCTTGTCACAGGAGATGGGGGAAGAACATACGTTGCTTGATAGCCAGACCACCCTCAGGTCTGTTTCTCAGCGCGTATTGGAGGAGGAGGAAGAGGAGGAGGATGAGGAGGAAGAGAAGGAAGAGGAGGAGACTGTTGGCGAGACTGAAGAGGGTACCAATGCTCATTCCTTCTTATCTGTTGAGCGTGTATGGGCTGAAGAGGGGGAGTTGGAGGAGGAGGAAATGGAGAGTCAGACTATTGAGGAAAGGGAGTTCTGTGGGCCAACTAGCGGGGGAAAGGAGGGGAGCAGGCAGCTTGTCAAGCACTGGCAGGGGAACGCTCTCCAAGGCCTTTGCCAGTTTTATGTCTCCCCAGCAAGACTACGTTACCCGTCCCCAGTCTAGGCAGAGTAGGGGGGAGCTGTTCAGAAAGATGGTGAGGGAGTACGTAGCTGACCATACCAACGTCCTGCGTGATCACTCTGCTCCATACAACTACTGGGTTGCAAAGCTGGACACGTGGCCCGAACTGGCGCTGTACGCCTTGGAGGTGCTGGCCTGCCCTGCCGCTAGGGTGTTGTCAGAGCGGGTCTTCAGTGCAGCTGGTGGTATCATCAGTGATAAGCATACACGCCTGTCAACTGACAGCGCTGACAGGCTGATGCTTATTAAAATGAATAAAGCCTGGATTTCACCGGAATTCAAATCTCCACCAGGGCAAGGAAGCTGCTCAACATGAAGATTCTTCATGTATCCTCTCCTCTCCTCCTCTTCCTTCTCTTCTTACACAAACGCTGAGCCAACAGGCAATTTTTCAGAGGGCCAACTGGCTCTCTTTTCAAACATTGTTTAGGGAGGGCCACCTACAGGCCCTCTCTCCAATCAATTTTTTAGGAGCATCAACTACAGACACTCAAAAACAATTTGTCAGGAGGGTCAACTACAGACACTCAAAAACAATTTTTTTTAGGAGAGTCAACTTCAAACACTCTAAAACAATTTTTTGCGAGGCTCACCTACAGCCATTTGACTGCGATCTCGGTCTGACCAAGGCATTGGTGGTGTCACCGCCATGCTGTGTCAGGCTACATTTTTGGGTGGTTCACCTGCTACCTCAGTCTAACTTGGTCACTCTGTCACCGCCATGCTGTGTCAGGGTAAATTTTTTTGTGGTTCACCTGCTACCTCAGTCTAACTTGGTCACTCTGGGTTCACCGGCATGCTGTGTCAGGGTAAAATTTTATGTGGTTCACCTGCTACCTCAGTCTAACTTGGTCACTCTGGGTTCACTGCCATGCTGCGTCAGGGTAAATTTTTGGGTGGTTCACCTGCTACCTCAGTCTAACTTGGTCACTCTGTTGTCACCGCCATGCTGTGTCAGGGTAAAATTTTATGTGCTTCACCTGCTACCTCAGTCTAACTTGGTCACTCTGGGTCTCACCGCCATGCTGTGTCAGGGTAAAATTTTATGTGGTTCACCTGCTACCTCAGTCTCACTTGGTCACTCTGTTGTCACCGCCATGCTGTGTCAGGGTGAAATTTTGGGTGGTTCACCTGCTACCTCAGTCTAACTTGGTCACTCTATTGTCAGCGCCATGCTGTGTCAGGGTAAAATTTTATGTGGTTCACCTGCTACCTCAGTCTAACTTGGTAACTCTGGCTTCATCGCCATGCTGTGTCAGGGTAAATTTTTATGTGCTTCACCTGCTACCCCAGTCTAACTTGGTCACTCTGGGTTCACCGCCATGCTGTGTCAGGGTTAATTTTTGGGTGGTTCACCTGCTACCTCAGTCTAACTTAGTCACTCTGGGTTCACCGCCATGCTGTGTTAGGGTAACATTTTATGTGCTTCACCTGCTACCTCAGTCTAACTTGATCACTCTGGGTTCACCACCATGCTGTGTCAGGGTAAAATTTTATGTGGTTCACCTGCTACCTCAGTCTAACTTGGTCACTCTGGGTTCACCGCCATGCTGTGTCAGGGTTAATTTTTGGGTGGTTTACCTGCTACCTCAGTCTAACTTGGTCACTTTGGGTTCACCGCCATGCTGTGTCAGGGTAAAATTTTATGTGCTTCACCTGCTACCTCAGTCTAACTTGGTCACTCTGGGTTCACCGCCATGGGGTTCGTTATTCGAAACGAGCACCCAAGCATCCGGAAAAATTCGACTTGAATAACGAGCACCCGAGCATTTTAGTGCTCGCTCATCTCTAGTCAGGACCAGTAAAATGTCCTCTTTAATTTGTGAATGAAAAACAAGAGAAAAACAAAGAAAACTGCATTTTATATGGTAAAAAAGAAATAATGCAAAAAGCGTGTTCATTCAGTACAAGTTAAATTTTTAGAGGCACTAAAAAGAATGTCTGTCACAGGGACAGATACATGCAGAATGTAATAGCAATAATGAGTGTCAAGATAGTGTCCTATTTTTAGCCTTCAGGCATCCTCCTGTCACTATGTATTTATACATTAGACAAAATTTTATAGATATGGACATGTGTTCTGCTGCAGGTGATGATACCCATGGATGCATCTGTTGCTATGTGGTTTGTGTGGTTAGAATCGCTGATAGTGAAGGCTCTTCCTTTAAGAAAGTTTACATTTCTAACCAATGAACAGCTACAAGCACAAGACATTATAGAAATCCGTGTAGGTTGTAACTTCACCCTTTTGTGATGAATAATTGTGGACTTTTGTACATAAAACATAAAAATACATAAACAAACAGCAAACACTGGAGAAAGAAACAATGCAAATTATACAAGGAGGGTACAGCAGCAAAACCAGATCTTTTATATTAGTAAGCACAGTGGAAACTAAAATCATAATATAAAGCACTATTTCACAGCAACCAAGTATTGGTAACCTAATAAAGTATATACTGTCTATAATTTATGAAAGCTTTCAGATGTAATTCCTACATAGATTACCACGTACAAACACAGCAATGAAACTACAAACAGTAACACTAGGAAGGTTAATATATTTTATTCCTGGTGGTCTAGGGCAGTGAAACGATTAACAGCTTAGAAGCTGTCTTACATTTAGAAGAGGTGGTGGATCCGCTGAAGTTATGTAGAGGCCGGCGCCTCTACATATCTTCAGCGGATACACAGCCAGTGCAGTGCTTTATTAAGACCACCGCCTAAAATGCCGGTCTTAATAAATGTGCCATAGTTTGCAAGGCAGAAAAAGACATCCATCCAGTTCAGCCTGTTATCCTACAGAGTTGATCCAGAGGCGATTTCAGGAGACTAAATCCCCCATTTCCAACAAGATATTGTAATAATATTAATACATAGATTTTACTTTCATATCCTGCTTGCTAATTGCTTTTATATATATATGGACAATAGAAATGAAGATATAAGTAGAAAATGTATTACTATATGGAAACATTATTTTAGTAATGTTTCAAATGTATTTTCATCTCTAGTATCATGTGAACAAACTGTCAGCAACCTCAGATCCCATGCATCTGCCCCAAGACTCTGCTCTTCAGGACCTGGATGAGGCACTGTCACATCTGGAAGTTAAACTAGAGGCATCTAGTGCCAGCGAGGCTCTGGTAAGTCAGGAACGGTATTGTACAGTACCGCAAAGAATACATATGCTGTATGATCATAACTGACCATAATCAATATTATTTCAATAAAGATTAATCTAATAACTCCACAGTATGAGTGTTAGTGATGTCTATAATTTACCGCTATGTACATATACACACTATATTGTAGCTATTGTAGATATATGTTTTATGTACCTTTTGTTTTGCCAGGCAGGAATTGAACTTGAACCAGAGCTGCAGGAGTATCTGAAAGTCTTCAGGTGATTCCTCCTATCTCTATAGTGTGTGTGTGTGTGTGTGTGTGTGTGTGTGTGTGTGTATATACATACTTGCGGCATGTGCAGTATTAACAATGTAATGTTGTTCGTAGGCCACGGAAAATGACTCTTAAAGGCTACAAACAGAATTGGGTGATGCTGAAAGGAACGAATGTGTCGTGTTATAAAAGCAAAGAAGAGGCCAAAGGGGAACCATTGATCTTACTAGCACTAAAAGGTGAGTCGTATGAATAGTGTCGGGTACCTGCACACATCTCAGATTACACAGGTATTTTTGTGCAAAAAAAACGCAATGTAATACAGTACCAGTGAATGAGATTTGACAAATGTCATGTATACTTTGCTTTTTGTTTCCGTACGGATTCTAAAATCTGCAGCATGTAAATTGTTTGTGCAATTTTTTTGTGCAGATTTCACCCTTTGCAATGCAAAAACATGCATTCTTTTGGGTGAGGATTTGGCACAGAAACGCACAGAAATACGCACAAAAATCTGACATTCTGTTTCTAAACCTGCAACACTGTGAATATACCCTTAGACTTCTAGTACCCAAAGGCTAGTGCTCATCGCAGGAACAAAGCTGTGCTTTTTAACACCTGGGACAAAGATTCAGTTTGATGCCTTTCTCAAATGTAGATGTTTACAATGCAGAGTAACCTATACAACCAGGTTTGGACAGGTGAAGGCCCCAGTGGGTCCCTGAGCAAGGTGGGCCCCTAGTCACCCACACTCTGCACAAGTGGCACATAACACAGTAGACTTACTGCACTACATACATATATTCAATGTACAGCACCTCAACCAGCCTATGTTCATATAAAAACTTGATAGATTAAAGACACTCCCCAGTTTATTGTTATAGACACGATCAGAGCTGAGATGACTTCTAGGTATAGAGGAAAGCTACCAGTGTCCTCTTCTCCCCAGGACCTACCTTCTCAAAGTTGATGCAGGGACCCCCATATTCAATCATCTGGTAGCATCTTGCTGCTGTGTGCGCAGCTATTATTAGAATGTGTCCATACAGTGGGCCCCCAAAATAAATTTTACTGGTGGGCCCTAGGCACCCCAGTCCGACACTGTATACAGCATGGTTCTGTAGCTTAATGAACCAGCCCCAAACTACTGCCACTGGGTGGCTATCCTGTTCTCCACTATGCACCCCTATTATTATTAAACAGATCCTCTGTGAAAAAATACAAATGTGTTTCTTTGTGGAAGACGGTGACCTCCCCAACCCATAGACTGTTCCATCAGGCATCAGTTATTTTTGACAAAAGAAAAAGTCCTATTGTAGGAAATGATCACAACTGAGGCTCAAAATATGACAGATCAGTTATTTTTAATTTTTCTTTTATTCTCTACGGTTCAGAAGAATGGAAAGCCAAATGCAGATGTGAATGAGCCCTTAGTCCCTTACCATTCCAGAGATTCATTCTGGGTTCCTTTAGCTGCCTGTGCAGTTCCCGAACAGGATTGTCCAAACCACCTGGGAACCTATACAAGAATGAACTTTCTGTCACCCCATCCCTCAGCCACTGACACAAAGAACCACATTTTTTTTTCTTTCCAAGAGGGTCACTTTAACATACATTGTCTTTCAGGAAAAAGGTGCTGATCCCACCTGGATGCACCTCTAGCACATATCTGACCTGATAGTAGGAAGAAGAGTGCAGACCAATTGTGTTCCTAGGTTGTTTAAAAGCCACCCAAAAGGGTATATACACGCTGTTCGGGTGCGTTTAAACCTGCATTAAAAACTGTTCCTGGTACATCTGCATTTTTTACAGGTCAAGCACATTTATTTAAGATGTTTCACCTGTAAAAATAGGTTTTTTTATGCAGTTTTAAATGCAACCTCAACCACCACGTGTAAATTTACCTCGACTGTACTACACTGCATGTGCAAACTGGACGCTTTCAAGTTCCTGAAAAAGAGCAGTAGTGATGCAGCACAAACATTGTCAGAAATCACATGCCCTCACACTTCTTTCCAGGATGTGAAGTTATTCCAGAGGTCAATGTCGCTTCTCAGAAGTTCTGTATTAAGCTTTTGGTCCCATCCCCAGAAGGAATGAATGAAGTTTACCTGCGATGTGAAAATGTAAGTATAAATCAGGTCCTGGAAATCTTCATGTTGCAGGAACCAGAAACTAAACCAACACAATCCATTAATTGTTCTTAGGAGCAGCAATATGCCCGCTGGATGGCTGGTTGCCGCTTGGCAGCGAAAGGACGCACCATGGATGACTCATCTTATGACGGAGAAGTCCAAAATATATTATCCTTCTTAACTCTTCAGAAATCCAATGCACAAACGTCTGCATCAGCAGCAGAGTCCATCAACATGCTTTCCCTGGTATCACCAAGATACCAGAAAAAGCTTAAACTGAAGCAGGTGGGGAGTCACAGCCCATAGGGTGGTCCAGTACCACTTTCTAGAGCTACTTATCTACAGTTTCCATGAAAAGGTTTTGCTGAATGTATTTCTTTGTAATTTTCTCAGTTATCACCTCGTATACTGGAGGCCTACCAGAATATTGCTCAGATTACACTTATTGAAGCTAAACTGCGTTTTATACAGGACTGGCAATCTCTGCCTGATTTTGGAATCTCATACTTCCTTGTAAGGTTAGTGATTTTCCTCAGCTTGTCTAGTATGATAACATCATTAGTTTAAGGCTAGTTTTAGACAAGTGTATACATTCCAGGAAACACGTTCCGTGTGAGATGAACTTCCCGGCCTAAACGCTTCCCCTGTGAAGAGAACGCACAAGATTATAATGAATTATGAAGTTGTTGATTCCAATCACAATGTGTTAGACATGCGTATTAAAACAGGGAAACTCTCAGAAACACTCTGTGTGTGTGCGGGATTTCCCAGCCTGAACACTGCCCTTATGAAGTGAACTCACAACATTATAATGATTTATAAGATTGTAAATTTCAGTCTCAGTGGCAATCTACTGAACTGTAGTCATAGCATTAGGTGATAACAGTTCAGTTGGCAGTGAGAGTGGAATTCACAACATCAGAAATCATTATAATGTTGTGAGTTCACCTCACAGGGGCAGCGTTCAGACTGGGAAATACCACCCAAACACAGAATGTGTTTCCCGAAATGAATGCGCTCGTCTGAAACAGCCGTATTGTTCCCTGTACTGTCAGGCAGATCGCCCTGTGTAAATGATTGATCTATCTGACTATGGAAACCAAGAGTGGAGCGGAATGGTTTTCTACTCATATTTCAGGCTGCGTCTAGAGGTCCTGTGTCATTGGGGACCCCTAGAATATGGGGCCATGGAAGGGGTGGACATAGACAGCAGAAGGCCCCTGTGCAAAGATTGTGCCTGGGCCCCCCACCACCCATGCCAAATTCTCAACTTAACCTATTCCCTCCTAACTTTACATACAGCAATACAAAACATAGGGTGAGGCTACTTTCACACCTGAAGCACTACAATCCGGCTGGACACAAACCACAGCATGCAGCGGTTTGTGTCCCGCTGATTCTCAGCATTTTTGCCTGAATGTGGCCGGATCTCTGCCAGACCCCATTATAGTTAATGGGGGTGGTGGGCATTCTGTCTGCATCCAGCAGTGCCAGAGCCGGTGAATTCCTGTAGGCTGTTCTCTGCTAGAACCTTCTTCACCTTCTGAACACACCATCCTGCCACCTCTAATACTGAGACGCGGTGCTCCCCAAAACTATACTGCAGAAATAGTCCCCCTGATAATACTAGTACTACACAGATAGCGCCCCCTTCAATAATTATTGGCACAGAGTGCCCTAAAAAATAACTGCACCCAGGAAACAGTGTCCCCGACACTAATAGTAAAAACATAATGTCCCCCAAAAATAATGATACAACAAATGCCCTGTTGTGTGGTAGTAAAAATAACTTCTCTTAGTACCCCCAGTGGAGCCAATGTCCCTATAGTGCCCTCATAATGTGTGCCAGTGCCCATATTGTATGCCCAAAGAATCCTCTTAGTGCCCCCAGTTAAGGTCCCCATAGTGCCCCATAATTTGCACCAGTAAAGAATACTCCTATATAGTGCCCCCGGTAGATGCCCTCATAGTGCTCCTCCCCGTCCCATGGTGCCTGACATAATGTGCCAGTATAAAATGCCCCTATAGAGTGCCCCAAGTAGATGTCCCGATAATGCTCCTCTCCCCCCTCCCCCATAGTGCCCCCATAAAGTGTGCAACTATAAAATGCCCCTATAGTACTCATCACCACCCCCACATTGCACATATAGTTTGTGCCAGTATAAAATGCCCCTATATAATGCCCTCCAGTAGATGCCCTGATTGTGCTCCTTTCCCTCCATGTGCCCCCTAGTAGATGCTACCATAGTGCTCCCCCATCTGTGCCAGTATATAATATCCCCTTGTAGATGCCCCCATAGTGCTCCTCTCCTCCATGTGTGCCAGTATAATGCCCCGTAGATGCCCCCATAGTGCTCCCCCATCTGTGCCAGTTTATAATATCCCCTTGTAGATGCCCCCATAGTGCTCCTCTCCTCCATGTGTGCCAGTATAATGCCCCATAGATGCCCCCATAGTGCTCCCCCATCTGTGCCAGTTTATAATGCCCCCTTGTGGATGCCACCATAGTGCTCCCCCCATCTGAGCCAGTACATAATGCCTCCTTGTAGATGCCCCCATAGTGCTCCTTTCCCCCTCATGTGTGCCACTATCATGCCCCCATAGTGCTCCTTTCCCCCCATGTGTGCCATTAAAATGCTCCCTAATAGATGCCTCCATAGTGCACCTTTCCCCCCCCCATGTGTGCCATTATAATGCCCCCTAGTAGATGCCCGATACTGGGTAACAGCGTAGTGGTAATAAAAAAAATAAACACATATACTTACCTCCATGAGCCTATCAGCAATGCGATGCAGGCCTCTTCCGGCCTGTGTCCCGCGCTGTTCGGCTCAGGCAGCGCGATGACGTCATCGCGCCGACTGAGGCAGCCTCTTTTAGGCTGCAGGCACTAGGCATGCAGCCTATCAGAGGAACAGGTAAGGGAAACGCCTATCCCCTGCAATCATCTGTATCACCTTCCTTGAGGACGGAGATACAGATGAATATAGAGATGAGCGCTTCCACAATGGAAGCACTCATCTCTCCCTGCCGCCGAACCTCCCATGGGTCCCCTGCCGCACTAGGCCCCTGTGCGGCCGAACCGGCTGCACAGGCGGTATGTCCGCCCCTGGGCCACGGGTAAATTCCCACTTTGCAAAATTTGCCAATTTTGGCCTCTTTCAGACGAGCACCTCCAGTGCAGAAAACACGCCCTTTGTGGGAGCGTGATTTCCTGTTATGGGCGCTGGATTATATGGCATTATAAGGATTTGTAATGCTGTGTGTCTCTACCTGACCTTGAAATCTACCGAACTGTAATGAGATAATGTTGTCAGTATAATTCTGTAGAAGTAAGGTCATGTAGAGACACACAGCATTATAATGCTGTGTGCTCCTGAGAAACAAGCAGTGTCCATAACGGGAAACCACACTCGTCTGAAAGAGGACATTACCAGACTATTCTTTGCAGTAGCATACGCTGGGTATTCAGTCTTATCTCACTCTAGGTCCTTTTTTAGTCCTATAACCTGTGTGGCCTCTCCTATCCCATTGTTTGTGTACATACGATATGTCTATACTCTCATCCCATACTCGTATGACTTTTTTGTCTATATGTCTGATCAGTTACCTCATTCCCTTTTATCTATTTATGTCTTCTAAACCAAAACCTCCAGATTCAAAGGTGCTCGTCGGGATGAGATACTAGGTATTGCCAGCAACCGTTTAATAAGAATAGACCTGAATGTCGGAGATGTGGTGAAAACCTGGATGTACAGTAACATGAAGCAGTGGAATGTCAATTGGGATATTAGACAGGTAAGTGGCGTACTGGAAGAGGAACAGATGTGATATACACTGGTAGTGGGTGAAATCTGTATTTTCCTACATCTGAGATCAAGAAATATTGTTGGCTTTAGAAGCGATACAGACTAAAGCTGGCCATACACATAAGATATATTGTCTGGGGTAATTTGTGCAGACAATCCCACCAGCAACATGATAAACAAACCAGACAGATCAGGAAACCAGGTTAAAAAAATTAAACAGTGTAGCCTTGTGTTAACTGGCAAATGGATTGGCCACATTCAGCTGAAGATGCCAAACAAAGGTAGTTTCAGCCAATCACAACTGAAAGTTTCCAACCTGGCAAGTCGCATTTTCGTCAGACAGAAGTCTCCAGTCGGCCATTATGAACATTAGTCTGCGTAAAACTTTCAAATGATATTTGGCTGACTTGCTTTCCAAGACTTTTTTTTTACTGATGACCTATCCTCTGCATGGGTCATCAGTATCTGATCAGTTGGGGTCCAACACCCAGGACCTCCGACGATAAGGTGTTTGAGAAGGTAGCAGCACTTAGAGTAGCGCCGTGGCCTTCTCTTTGCTCACCAAACACAGTGCTGTATATTATACTTTTATGGGAATGAGCTGCACCTAGCCATGTGACAGATGAACATGACGTGGCATGGAGAAAGCTGTGAGAAGGCTGCAGCGTTACTGTGAGTGCTGGTGCCTTCTCAAACAGCTGATTGGTGGGGGTCCAGACTGTCGGACCCCCACTGATCAGATGCTGATGACCTGTCCAGTAAAAACTCTTGGAAGAACCCTTTAACTCAGCAGTTGGGGTAGATTTGGTATTGCAGTTTATCTGCACATTTGCCAGTCATGTATGGAAAATATTAATTATTTCTTTTACTGGTTTGCATTGCAGGTATCCATTGAATTCACTGAGAATATTAATGTTGCCTTCACGTGCGTTTCTGCTTCTTGCAAAGTTGTCCATGAATACATAGGTGGCTACATCTTCATGTCTACACGGGCAAAGGATGGTGGAATCAAAGGCCTCAATGAAGAGCTGTTCCATAAACTTACTGGTGGACATGAAGCCCTCTAGGAAACTTCTGAAATATCTACACAGTCATCATTTTCAACATAAAATGACTCTGCACTTCATGTCTAAATAGCAATCACATGAAGTATTTCCCAGTTTTTGACTTGTCCACATGATAAAGGCAAATGTAAAGCTGTGACGTTTGGTATTAGCCATAACTTTACATTTATTAGGATACTCAACGAAAAGGTGTCAGACTGGTAAGAGCAGATCTAGGTACATTTCATATGAAACTTGCAGTGTTTTGTAAATATGACACACAGGATGCAGCCATTTTCACAAAGTATGAGGTAATCTATATGGGACTAATACAGTGGGTGGCCAAGATGGCACCATCTTTTTCTCTACCATATCTTTTTATACAAGCCACTTAATATCTGGAGTTTAAGCAGCGGCAAGAGTGACTATGCCAGGTGTAAAGGCATGGCAAAGCCAAGATTATATATATCTACATTATTTCTATAGACAGAAATGTATTAAATCGTTGAAAAATAAACTAGCTATTAATGGATGGTATAGAAGTCCTTAGTAATGATCATTACACACACTATCCTTCTGTATCTTTATTCCATATCTTGTTATTCTGCTCTCCTGCCTAAGTGTCTGTCAGAATCACATGTGATTAGAAGTTGGGTTTCCAAGGTATTGATACAATAGTTAAAGAAACAAATAAAACTAATTTAATTTAAAAAAAATCCATGTTAGTCTTCACCTAAAGGTCCCCACAGACATTAATGAGGTCATTTATTCAGACCAGTGTTTTAGACACCAGTCTTAATAACCCTGCGCTGGCACTTGATGCGCCTCTACATAACTTAGCGGCATCCACCACTGGCCTATATCTACATCAGCTCTCTTGGCGTAGATTTAGATTCAACGCCTAAAACCGGTTTCGAAAATGATAAATAAGATGGGAGCTGCCCCCTTCACTGCCACATCGTTTTTTTTTTTAGAACTAGCGTATGTGGCGTGTATGGGGAAGAAGTCGCAGATTCCACCGCAAATCCCCTTTCTGACTGAATCTGCAACAGATATACACAAAAAAATTGACGTATATATATTCATAAATGAATTGGCTGAACCTTCAGATCTTGCTGGGACTGGCCAACTAGCCAATAGCAGGTGTGTGTAGGGGACAGAAGGACTGGCTTGTTCTAGTCTTCCCACAATTAACCCACCACCAGAATAAATTAAATTAAAGGAGCTCTCCAGAATTTACATATTGATGACCTATTCTGAGAATAAGGCCTCATGCACACGGCTGTTGATTGTCCGTTACGTGCATTGGTGACCACAATTTGCTGTCCCCAATGCATGGGCAAAATCCATGTGGATTCAGCAGACGGATCCAGACCTATTCAACTTGAATGGGTCCATGGTTGTCCGTCCACACCACAAAAAAGTAGTGCATTCACTACTTTTTTGCGGTGTGGAAGCATGGATAGAAACCCCACGGTAGCACTGCGTTCCATTCCACACCGACCTTCCAGATTATACACCCATTCAAGTGAAGTGGGTTATTCACTTTAGAAAAAAGACGACTGAGGGGAGATCTAATAACTATGTATAAATATATCAGAGGTCAGTACAGAGATCTCTCCCATCATCTATTTATCCCCAGGGCTGTGACTGTGACGAGAGGACATCCTCTGCATCTGGAGGAAAGAAGGTTTGTTCACAAACATAGAAGAGGATTCTTTACGGTAAGAGCAGTGAGACTATGGAACTCTCTGCCTGAGGAGGTGGTGATTGTAAGTTCACTAAAAGAGTTCAAGAGGGGCCTGGATGTATTTCTGGAGGGTAATAATATTACAGGTTATAGTTACTAGAGATGGGTCGTTGATCCAGGGAGATTTCCTGATTGGAGTCGGGAAGGAATTTTTTTTCTCTAAAGTGAGGAAATTTGTCTTCTACCTCACAGGTTTTTTTTTTGCCTTCCTCTGGATCAACTTGCAGGATAACAGGCTGAACTGGATGGACAGATGTCTTTCTTCAGCCTTATAAACTATGTTACTATGTTACCCAGGGAAGATACACTCACCGGCCACTTTATTAGGTACACCTGTCCAACTGCTCGTTAACACTTAATTTCTAATCAGCCAATCACATGGCGGCAACTCAGTGCATTTAGGCATGTAGACATGGTCAAGATAATCTCCTGCAGTTCAAACCGAGCATCAGTATGGGGAAGAAAGGTGATTTGAGTGCCTTTGAACGTGGCATGGTTGTTGGTGCCAGAAGGGCTGGTCTGAGTATTTCAGAAACTGCTGATCTACTGGGATTTTCACGCACAACCATCTCTAGGGTTTACAGAGAATGGTCCGAAAAAGAAAAAACATCCAGTGAGAGGCAGTTCTGTGGGCGGAAATGCCTTGTTGATGCCAGAGGTCAGAGGAGAATGGGCAGACTGGTTCGAGCTGATAGAAAGGCAACAGTGACTCAAATTGCCACCCGTTACAACCAAGGTAGGCAGAAGAGCATCTCTGAACGCACAGTACGTCGAACTTTGAGGCAGATGGGCTACAGCAGCAGAAGACCACACCGGGTGCCACTCCTTTCAGCTAAGAACAGGAAACTGAGGCTACAATTTGCACAAGCTCATCGAAATTGGACAGTAGAAGATTGGAAAAACGTTGCCTGGTCTGATGAGTCTCGATTTCTGCTGCGACATTCAGATGGTAGGGTCAGAATTTGGCGTCAACAACATGAAAGCATGGATCCATCCTGCCTTGTATCAACGGTTCAAGCTGGTGGTGGTGGTGTCATGGTGTGGGGAATATTTTCTTGGCACTCTTTGGGCCCCTTGGTACCAATTGAGCATCGTTGCAACGTCACAGCCTACCTGAGTATTGTTGCTGACCATGTCCATCCCTTTATGACCACAATGTACCCAACATCTGATGGCTACTTTCAGCAGGATAATGCGCCATGTCATAAAGCTGGAATCATCTCAGACTGGCTTCTTGAACATGACAATGAGTTCACTGTACTCAAATGGCCTCCACAGTCACCAGATCTCAATCCAATAGAGCATCTTTGGGATGTGGTGGAACGGGAGATTCGCATCATGGATGTGCAGCCGACAAATCTGCGGCAACTGTGTGATGCCATCATGTCAATATGGACCAAAATCTCTGAGGAATGCTTCCAGCACCTTGTTGAATCTATGCCACGAAGAATTGAGGCAGTTCTGAAGGCAAAAGGGGGTCCAACCCGTTACTAGCATGGTGTACCTAATAAAGTGGCCGGTGAGTGTAATCTACCAGAGGTGTCTCGCAACTGCTTCCTTCCCTCTCTGCACTCAGGACACATGCATGGTCACCCTGCGTTGGCATTCGTGTGGTCAACAACTATCTAGTGTGTAACGCCAGCCTGTGCAACAAACCTAATATCTGGGTCTAAATATATATACAGTATAATGTATGCAAACCATCTTGAAATTATACAACATCCATGTCTTTTAAAGTGTTAAAAATAATTTATTTGATTTTGGGAGGAGTTTTTAGACAGTCATTCAAGTTCAAGCAGTCTTCCTGCAAAAAGAAATAAAAGTATAGGCTAAAATAAAAGCAAAAACCCAAAATTATAAATGCTTATATCATGATTAGCACACATAATGTTCTGCTGATAATGTAATTTATATGAGCGCCATCAGGCTGTGCTGGAGGTTTATGATTTGTGTTGTTTTTGGAATTTTTTTGCCTATTTTTTTTATTCTGGATTAGAAAAGCCAGAAGTTTCTTGCAACAGCTCATTAAGGGCTCATGCACACAAATATATGTTTGATCAGCATTTTTTGCGGGTTGGATGCAGACCCATTCACTTCAATGGGGCCTCAAAAACGCAGACAGTGCACCATGGAATTGTCCGTTACATGGCATCCGCTGCAATACAGAACAAGTCCTATTCTTGTTCACATTACAGACAAGGATAGGACTGTTCTATTATGGGTCGAATGTTCCGTTCTGCAAAATGCAGAACGCACACAGCCGGCATCCGTATTTTGCGAATCTGCAATTTATTGACTGCAAAACAGGAAACGGTCATGTGCATGAGCCCTAATTCTGATATCTGTCTCGTAGTTATCTTCGTATGTCTGTATCTAGCCTTTCACTGTGTTCTTGGGCTAAGTCACATGAATACATATGGTTTGCAAGAAAATTGAAATCTTGTAGACGGGAGTGAGAGAGTTGGATTGTGGAATCATTGGCAAAGGGGAGAACATAGGTAGGACAGTAGACAGAGATGAGGGGGGAGATGTACGGGGTGCAGCATTGTGGAGAGATTTGTGGGTGAGAATGAGAAGTTTAAGTCGGATTCTGTACTGTGTACATAACCAGTGCAGTGACTGGCACAAGGAGGAGGCATTGGTGTAGCATCTGGACAGATACTGTAGATGAGCCTGCCTGCTACATTCAGGGTAAATTGAAGAGGGGAGAGTATAGTAAGGGGAAGACCTGTATTATGTGGTTAGTTTTTGCATGTGTTATATAGCATCTTATATACTTGTCATAATGTATTTAATTTAGTGATTATGATGTCTGCCCTTTCTAGCATATACGTCTCAAAAGATTAAGGATATTAAAACAAAGGCATAAGTGCAATACACAAGAAAGCCACCGGGTGTCTCTGTTGCTGCAGGTATTAGACACAATCACAGAGATAAACTATTTCATTGATGTCTACATATACACTTACTTCCCTGCTTGCTCCCAAAGACTTACTGTGAGGCCTAAGCTGAAGAACCTTTAGAAAATATTTAGGTAGGAGGACACCGTCAGCATTCCCAGGTGTGAGGAGAACACGGTTAGCAGACCAGAAGAATGGGATTTGGTCTGGAAAACAAAAAAGGATGAAATGCGTATCTCCAACCTATACAACAGTATCATGTGCACTACTTTTAATTCATTGTGCAATGTAACCTTTAAAAATCTTAACCCAATGTTCTCAGTGCAGCTGGAGCAATGACGTTTTAGCCTTTTAATTTCCAGGTCATTTATTGTAGGAGTAATGTTGTGTGAGAAACACGTCTGATTATGAGTGAAATATTGCACTGTTTGTATAAGAGAGAACAGACTCACCCGCCATAGCTTTCGGAAGGTCTATAAATATTGCGAGTTCACAGTCCCTACGCATGCCTGCAGAGAGACATATTGACCATTAAGTCAATTTACAACACGGACATGCATATCAGTTAATGAGCCAGGGACCACTTAACAGTGAGATTTGCCAGACACCACTTATATTGTGTCACAGCTCCGTACCACTCATGAGGTTCCTTCCCCGTGACTAACAACACATTGACAACCCCATGAGACCAGCTGAAAACGCACCCACTGCTGGGACAGTTAAGAGTTTGCACAAGATATTTCAAAACTGGTGCAAAGGAAAACTGGCTTAAATGTCCATGGCAACCAGTGGAATCCTGGCTGTGAAAAATATAAGGTGGAAGCTGATTGGTTGCTATGGGCAACTAAGACAGTTCTACTTTGCACCAGTTTTGATAAATCTTCCCAATTCTGTATAGTGGTGATTCCTCTTCCTATCCTCTGGTTAGGTAGGAGCCTGAATGTTACAGTTCTATATTTATTAAAGGATAACTCCTATCAGATGTACATAGGAGCCCCTCTGATTTGTCTGGTGTGATCTAATTTGCACTTTTTTCTGACAGAGCATTGCCTAAAAAGTAAGTCTCCATACACCAGTGTCTCTTCAGCCCCACTCCTCTAGCTGCATTTACAGATGACCATACACATTAGATGTGTATTGGCTGAACCTGCCAATTTGGATTCCATTTCCCTATCCTTTTCTTCTCTCTCCCTGTTCACTGCATATGCATGCACAGCCAAGTAAAGCATGCACATGTATGAAAGGATTTGGAGAGATAGCTAGCTGACGGCTGAATGTTCACTGCATATGCATGCACAGCCAAGTAAAGCATGCACATGTATGAAAGGATTTGGAGAGATAGCTAGCTGACGGCTGAATGAGCGTTCGGCTGACGTATCGAATGTGCATGGCTAACTTAAGCCTTTTCATCCACCCTGACAGCACCCTATGATCTACCGATCAGAGGCAAGTACACCACAACAGATGGGTGTCTGTGGTTTGGCTAGTATGATCTCATTTCCATACAAAAGTCCCCAGTAAGTGTTCTTCATAACGTGAAATTTATATGGTTCTCTGATGAGCTTCTCAGCGCCCATGATAACACTTCCTGCCTTGTGCTCATCAGTAGGACATAGTGTGGGTCCAAAACCTCCATCATGTAGTCAGGGGCGGACTGGACCGGGAAAAAATACTAAAAGGCGGCCCCCTGGGCATCGGCCCACCGGGAAATTTCCCTGTAAGGTCTCTGGCCAATCTGCCCCTGCATGTAGTAATGCTGAGGTATCCTACCTGGCAGCATAGATTTGTGGGGAGAATGAGGTGTTATATCATGGCACATGGAGTGCGTACAGGTTTGTAACATGGAAAAGTAAGGAACCAGTGTGCCTCAATCTCCTTGCACATGGCTTGGGTGTGTGCGTGAGGCTTAAATGGGATTTTATGCAAATGTAGTGGGGGTTCATATGTAGGCCACCTGCACAAATTAAGGGAATTGAGTTATAACAAACCTCACTCAAAAACAGCAGCTTATTTCACAGACTGCAAGGCAATGGGTAAACTTTGAGCCTAGTCAGTATCAAAATCCGCATGTAACATATGCTGACTTCATTGCATATTTTGGCGTGTATTTTAAGGCTAGTTCCACAGGGTATATTTTATGCTGCTATCTGTCAACACAAGAGTCAAGTTGCTTGAAAAGTACATCCTGATGACTGTTTTTGACACAAAGTAAATCATGTGTTGTCTATGTATCACATCTGGAACCAATATAAAGGAGAGTAAACTGAGAAGCATCTCCAGTGGTCTAATGTTACTATATGGCAATAGAAGGAGCTGGATTAAGGCATTTGACTGTTCTTTTACTTTAGTGCTGCTTGATCATTGTACACCTACACTGCACAGCTCTATCGAAGAATATATAGGATTCCTTGTCAAACCTGTGTGACATGAGGTTAATAACAGTAATAATCACTGACCACTGATCACACCCTCCCCTTCTCCTGGAAGCTGCGTCGAAAAGTGGATGTGTGCCCTGTTCATACGAGAGAGGCCAGAGCGGAGAATTGAAGGCCAGTGACGGAGATACGTCCCATGTATGGCTTGTGGAGGAAGTTCTGCTCCTAATGGAGTGAGGTCAACATCCACCTGCAAAAAGAAGTAAGGGTATTAACAGATCTTAATGTTTCCACTATGCACACCCAGGTAATCCAAGGAAAATGAATAGGATTTCACTTAGGAGAACATAATCACCAAAAAAGGGGATTTAATAAATTGCTTTAAAATGCTCATTGTCAACTGCTGGCAACACCAAGATGGAGTCATAAGAGGGACACAATTAGATATCTGTGGGGTACCTGAATTGAATGTCCTTGGTTAGCACGAATTTCCAGTGTTCCCTCAGGTTCAGTGGTTCTTATAGTAAATCGCTGCTTATCATTACATCGGACTACACGTTCAATGTCATTCTGGGAAAAGGAGTGAAACTGTTGAAGGTGAAGCAGAGAGGAAACTGGAACAAAGCCATCTAAAAAGGGGAACAGGAAGACAATGGGTTAAACTATAACCAATGTTTTACACTAATGGGTACCAGTAGTAACAACCTAATTCTTTAAAGGCGGTGATGCACATCGGGGGTCATCTGCATTTGTCTTTGTTTCCCCCCTACACTGGCGCAGAAAGCACCTAATTTAGGACGAGACGCAGGCCCTTTAACACATCTGATTATTACATATGATTTTTTTATGCTGCAGTAGAAAAGGTCTCAGAGATGAGCTCTTTATATCCTCCTTTATAGCCTATGAGTGAAATATACAGCACTCTGTGCTAGAGGTAATTATAACTTAAAGGGGTTGTCCGGGTTCAGAGCTGAACCCGGACATACCCTTAAATTCACCCAGGCAGCCTGCTGATCTTAGCATCGGAGCATCTCATGCTCCGATGCCCTGCCTTGCCCTGCGCTGGATTGCGCAGGGCAAGGGCTCTTCTGTTTACATAACAAACTGCCGGGCGGAAGCTTCCGCCCGGCAGTGTGTTCGGTGACGTCACCGGCTGTAATGGGCTGGCTTTAGCGCTGCCCTAGCCAGTTTACTGGCTAGGGCAGTGCTAAAGCCCGCCCATCAGCGCCGGTGACATCACCGGGCTCACTGCTGGGTGGAAGCCCCCGCCCGGCAGAGCCCGATTCGCCACCGGAACCGGGCTAAATGCCTTTATGTCTCTGAACCCGGACAACCCCTTTAATTTGACACATAAAGCACTAGATGTTATGACGTTATAGAATATTCTACATAGCAAAATCCATAATCACCCCATAATCAGAATACATTTCTTTATGCATAGACTACAGGACGGTGTTCCTGATAAACAGCGCCTACCTGACCCCATGGGCAAACCCAGCTCACTGGCTCCATGGCGCAAAGCATACGATAAAAGCTTTGATAACCGCACATCAGGGTCCTGGGGAAAAGAACTACCGTAAATGCCAATATTAAATTACAATGCAACAAACTGAAATTAAACAATACACAACATAATTAGCAGCTCATCATGGTCACCCTACTAAAAGACTATGTGGGGCTCCCACCGCATAACTGTGTTTTCCATATATTTGGATAATGTTCCCTTAATAAAAGCACCGATCAGCACTTTACATGCATCCGATAAATCAGGGTTGCCCAGCCTGCAGCCATCCAGCTGTTGCAAAACTACAACTCCCAGCAAGCCTAGACAGCCTACAGATATCAGCCTACAGCAGGGCATGGTGGGAGCTGTAGTTTTACAACAGCTGATGCAATTTTTAATGCCCTTATTTTTTTCAGATAAAGCCAGGAGACTATTTAAAAGGCAGATGATCCACTCCTAGCTTTAGCTCAAAAACTGCATATGTGATTTTAGCCTCAGCAGAATTACCCGCAACTATTGACACGGGGGGGGGGGGGGGGAGTAGATTTCTCAGAACTGGAAAAGAAACACTTCCCATAGAAACCAGCCATAATCCACATATCATTTCTTTAAAGGAGCTCTAAAAAATGAAGGGTGAAAACTGATTGGTTGCTATGGGGAACTAACCAGTTTTCCTTCACACCAATCTGGTAAATCTATCCCAGTGTGTATGATCCGCTTTATGAATAGGGCAGCAAGCAGATGGATTTCTACAAGCCCCATTCAGGTGAATGGAACTGATTTTCAGTCGCTGAAAATTCTGCAGCAAAAGTCACAGCGTGTGAAGGTTCCCTAAAGAGATTGTCAAATTAAAAAACTCCTTTTCATATGTATCGCAGAGGGGGTTCCTTGCTTGTGACACCCTATATCAGTGATGACTAACCTCCGGCACTCCAGTTCTGGTGAAACTATGACTCCCAGCACGCTCCATTCATTTCTATAGAGTTCTGAGAACAGCCAAGCAATTGTGCATCTTGGGAGTTGTAGTTTTACTACAGCTGGAGTGCCAGAGGTTAGCCATCACAGCCCTATATTATCCGCAATCAAAAACTGGTCTGGATATAACGCTGTAGATAGACTAAATAACCAGACACATCTCCAACCATAAATAGCAGCTGATTGCCAGGGGTTTGACAAGTGCTGCCCATGGCTGGTCGGCTTCTATACAGAAAGGTGGTATCTTTGTAAGACAACCCATTTGAATAATTTACTATACAGGCACAGCACCATACACATGAGTGTGGCTGTACCTGGTACTGCAGCTCATTCCCTTTACTTGGTCTATAAGGATCTTATAGTCAGCAATATTCCTCCATCTGGGGGTTATTCTCCTCTTCTACTGAACTATACGTTATTCATGTAATGCAGGACGAACTTCACGTTTCAACCCCATGCTGGTCTGGGCAAATTTTTGTGTCTTTGTTTTTTTACTCCACGTCTTCTAAGAGCCATAATTTTTTTAATTCTCCATCCACATAGGTACACGAGGGCTTGTTTTTTGCTTTTGTATTATTTTAATGGCACTATTTTGATTTACCATAGCTTATATTGGAAAATAGGAAGAAAATTATTTTTGAGGTTAAATTGAAAAAAAAAAAAAAATCCAACAAGGCTTTATTGGTTTAATGTTTACAGCGTTCACTGTGTGCCAAAAATGACACAACAACCTTATTCTGTGCATCTGTATAATTACAGCGATACCAAATTTAGTTTAGTTTATTTTCTCTGTAAAATTTGGAAAGGGGATCATTCAAATTGTGATTTTTTTTGTGTTTTTTACTTACTGTCTTGTACTGTACTCTTAAGTGCCCCCCCCCCCCCCCCCAGGGGACTTGTACATGCAATCTTGTGATCCCTTGTACCATAGACTGCAATAGAATACCATTGGAGTCTATGGGATTTTCACAGATTCCCTGGCAGGTCATGCCTCAGGCTCAGCTTTACAGGCAGCTCACTATGACAGTGATCGGAGTCCTGTGATTGACAGTGGCATCTGAGGGGTTAACTGACTGTGATCATAGTCTTCTCTGTTCCTGGTCACTATTGGCGGGTGTCATCTGTATTATACAGCCGGGAATGCTGTGTACGGAGCAAGCGCAGTGACAAGCCCTGATTTCCATCAGTGATCCGTGGTAGCGGAATCCATAACGGAATTCTTAACTAACTAGAACTTGAAAACAGAAGTTAACTCAACACTGATCTGCACCTGTTCTGTGTCTAGAGCCGCACCTGGTTTAGGCCCACAATCACTGATGGAAATCACTGACTGAACCCTGATGTGTGAATAAGAATTTGGTTTGTTTTGGTCCCAATGGACAAAATGACTATTTCCTGGTATCCCTGGAATACCCCCTGTATCTTACCGCTCATTCATTTACCTGGTTTCTCCCTCCTCTCCTCTTGTGACTTGCGTGTGATCCTTCCATAGCTGTCAGCGTCTAACACACAGAACAAAACTAACATAACTGTTATAAAAATAATCACAAAATCGGCTGATAATCTACATATTTCCTTCAAAGCCCAATGGCATTAACCAGCAGGGAGTTTTGTGGAAAGAGAGTGCCATTTCCCAATAGTCTTCCATAGTGAGGATCTACAGACTGCGCAGCGTGGCTTTTACACAGTGATCCCTTACACCAGGCAGTCTCAGGGCCAGTTAACGTGACTGCACGATACCGTCTTTTTTTGGGTGTTCACTTTGATACATTGCTACATTTTCAGCTTCAGCTTTTTGACACGGACCTGTAACAAAAAGGTTAGGCTGGGTTCACATCACATTTTATGCCTCAGTTGGACATATACGTTTCAAAAACGCAGCATACCACGTTCTTGTATCCTGCGCCGTCTGGTAAAAAAAAAAAAGTATACCGTACTTTTTTTTTTTACAATGGACCTCTTTGGTGAACGGATGCCACTGTATGGCATCAGTCTGAGGCATCTGTTTAACGTATAAGTTTTTTGTATACGTTAAACGGATGGGGAAAAAAAATGAATGTGAACCCAGCCTTACTGCTTCCTATTCATTTTTTTTAAACATTTTGAGGAGTTTTTTTAGCTAATTTTGAGCCAGAAATGTTCCAAAATTAGCACCAAAAACTCTGTGTGAACTGGCTCTAAAGGTTAGTCAAATTTATCACCATGCCTCTCGCTGTTTAATAAATGTGGGCCCCCTTGTCTCATGAGGCGCAGGGTTCAAACACATAATAAATATGGTGCCACTGATGCACAATTGGGGTGCATTTCGCTTAGTAAGGCTATATTCACACGGGCGTTGTTTTTCTTGGCATCTGAGCCGCATATTTTGCGGCTCAGATGAGGACCCATTCATTTCTACGGGGACGCAAAAGATGCAGACAGCACACGTTTCCGTTGCTCCGTGCCACGCAATTGTGGACAAGAATAGGCATTTTCTATGATGTCCGCAAATTGCGGAACTCACATGGGCTGGTATCCGTGTTTTGCAGATCCGCAATATGCGCTTGTGTGAATGTAGCCTAAGTCTGTGTTTCTCTGACATCACATCTGACACATTTTCCCACATAAACTGTACCTCACACAAGTCATGTTACAGTAAAATCTCCTGTAAGTCATCAAAACAACAAGAGGTGATTAGTGTAATCATAATATACATGAAATTACTTTACATATTACCCTTTCACTTCCTCCTTTCACGTCTGTGTTTCAAGCCTCGCTTTGTTACAGCAAACACTACTTGCATTACTGAGCATGCACGGTGACCTCTAGAGGGTCACTGCACATGTGCAAAGCCACCTTACAATCACTAGACGCCATGTTGAGTAAGGGCATCCTAACTAAGTGTAATACATATCTGCCCAGCACCCAGTAATTATATAAAAAGAGCTGCTCAGCAACTACCACTGTCAAATAAGGAGACATTACCGAAGATGAAGCGATCCACTGGGATGTAATACACATTCACACAGAGGAGAGCTGGTCCACAAGGACTATAGAGTTATGTACTGCAAGTTGCCAGGATAGTCAGTGCAGTCAGTCTTGCCACTTACACAAAGGCCATCTGCACACTTTATGGAACACGTACGTTTTTTCTGCCTGGATTCTTGTGCAGAAAACCGCAGTGTAGTACAGTACCAGCAAAGTGTATTAGATTACACAAATCTCATGTATCCTTTGCAGATTTTTTCGGTGCGAAAGTTGACATGCTGTGCGGATTTCAAATTAAATAGCCTGACAATTATGTATGCAGTTTTAACTTTGGATTTCACCCTTTTCCAATGAAGGGTGAGATCTGCGGAAAAAACAGCATAAAAATAAATAAATCACAATTGCAAATCTGCACCAAAAACCGCTGTTAGAAATTGCGGATTTTGTTGTGGATATGCTGCAGAACCGCACACAAACACTTATGTGCATTCACCTGCTTCATGTGCAGGAGGTCCCCCACCAAGTCCGACAGATGGTCGAGATGGGGGTCGGGGGCTCTCATGATTTACTTTTTTGCCATACCTATTGCAGGTGGTAGGCTTTCCAGGAAAGGTGAGTTTTCAGGTTACTTTTAAAGGTTTGAATGTTGGGGGAGAGTCTGATGTGCCGGGGTAGCGATTTCCAGAGTATGGGGGGTGCAAATGAGAAATCTTGTAAGGAACAGACAAGAAGAATAAAATGAAGGAGGGTCTGTGAAGATATTATATATGGAAAATTATAGAAATTATATGTGAAAAAAGCAGGTAAGGAGTTGTAAGGAGGGGACTGGTTGTGGACGGCCTTATATGTTGTAAGTATCTGCTGGGCAATGGTGAGCCAATGAAAGGATTAAACTAGATAAAGGATTATACTAGATGAAGCATAAAATGGGTGTCTCTCTCTCTCTTTCTCTCTCTATATATGTAACTGTGTCATTACGGAGTGCAGAGGGTACTATTCTAGGATGAGACTTACTGACAAAGGGGGATCAATCTTAAGGACCACAACATACTACTTAAACATCATATATAAATTGACAAGTGGACAGCACACATCTGCGTTGGAGACTCTGTTTGGCGCCTCGTCACAGAGTTTGTTAAAAAGAAATGCATTCATGAAGTTTTTTTTTTGTCTGCAAAAAAAAAAAAATTATAGTCAATGGGATCTGTTCTATTTTCATTGTTCTGCTCCGAGAAGGCGCTAGTGTATAAAATCACAAAAATGGCAGGCAGATTGCATGTGAATTCTGTGCAGATTTTTAGCAAAGATTCCGAAATTCCTGCCATATGAACAAGCCCTTAGTGTTGCCACCCATTTGGTATTACTGGCAGGAAGCTGGGACTAGTATTTTATCTGTACTAATAATATTAATTACCAGTAATCTTTAGAAACTATATGTGCAAATGCACCCTAATAAATTGCTTATTAAGGGCACACAGCCTAACACCAGGCAGTAACCCTATGGGATTGCCCTGAGGGTAGAAAGAGTGCGCCCTTCTTTTACTGTGCACGGCCCAGGGAGAGCAAGGGTGAATATTGCCACTGTGAACTGTGAGTACTACTACCATCATCACTTCCCTTCCGGGTCTCTGCGGCTGAGGCATGGTCTGGTGTGTCTTGAATCATGCAGCCATGCAAGCTGTGGCAGTATTCAACTACTTCATTAACAAGTGATTGTTTTTTCAATGTTCATTGTTGATGGTTGTGCAGTAAATCACAAAACCACATAGCCAATAACAATGAACAGGAGCGTGCCTCGTAATAATTGTGGTGCATCTGACACCAGTGGCCTTAATAGATGTCCTCCAGTTGTTTTTTTCTGCTGGAGACTGCACTGAGGACTGTGCATAATTGTACAGAAGGTTGGCAAGCTCGGTTCTGTGTTATGGCTGGAAGAAAATCTGCAACCATTTTTACGTTTGTTAAAGGGGTTCCAGGACTTAGATATTGATGACATATCCTGAGATCTGTGGGGTCCGACACTCCGCACCCTGCCGATCAACCATTGACAACAGATACTATATAGTATACGGTACTAGAAATAGACCACTCTGTATACTGTTTAGTGGCCAGAATGGGAGCTGAGCTGCAGTATACCGCCACTGAAATGTACTCAGTGTTTGGAGTTTTCTGTTTTTGCTCCATACATTGTAGTTTCCACAGATGCCCAAAACGGGTGTGGGGTGTCAGACCCACATTCATCTGATATTTATGACCTATCTTGAAAATAGCTCATCAATATCTGTTGCCTGGAAAACCCCTTACATTTTATATTGAAGCAACATTTTCATGACCCTCAATACTGTAGATCCCATTACCAGTTTTATCCCTGTCACTATGTAACTCTCGCTGTCTCTTTCATATTTGGCCTGTTCCTCTATAAACAACACAAATGGCGCCTCACCTAAAATGAAAGTAAAGAACACAGCTCTAAAACCAGTTCTCTAAACTACTGGTCATTGCTCCCTGCTTATTGACCTCTACCTTCAACAAGCACTCCACTGAAATTCCCACAGGATGCCTCCTCCACCAGCCTGATGGATGCCGCTCTCCCCTGCAGCCCCGTCATATCTCATAAACACACAGTACTACCTACTCCACTAACGGGAACCGAACACTTTAGAAGCTGACAATCTTGACTAGAAACCTTTAGAAGGCTGATTAATCTTAAAAAATGTACACTTCATCTCCAAGTGTTTATTTAAATATTATAAAAATGGTAATTTCATTTTCCAAGCTTCATATCTTTTCACAGGTCTGTCCAGTTTTTGCCAGAGACTGGGGGCAGTCAGCAGTCATCTCATCATCATTATAGGGAAGTATGAAACTCACACTCTGTAAACAATGAAAGAGTTCCCCTATTGGCTAACAATGACGACCCTCTTACAGAAATCTATATAACACAGGAGCGTAGCTAAAGGCTCATGGGCCCTGGTGCAAGGGTTCAGCTTCAGCCCCCGTTTCCTTATTGCTTTGTGGCCGGGGGCAGGGAAGCACATTGCCTTCGTGCTGCCTGAGGCAAAAATTGAAATGACCAGCATGCACTTTCTATAATACTGGTGTTTTCTTATGCGGCTTAAAGGGAGTCTGTCACCTCATTTTCACCTATATAGCTAACAGCAGTGCCCCACAGACGATTGCATACACATCTCAGACATACCTGTGTGCACTGTGTGTGTGTATTCCTCGTTCAGAAAAAGCACTTTTATTCTGCAGGAAAACAGCTCCCAAGTGCCCGGCTCTGCTGCTGCTGCAAACCAGGCTGGAGGGGGGAGGGCAGCTTTAGCTGCTCATATCTTGGGATTAGTAGCAGACAGAACAATAGTTCTGATCTCCTTTGAAAGCATTCCATGCTTTAAAATGATACCAATATCATAGCATTATATCCAGTATATCAGAAGATATAGCTGTTAGAAATCGAGTAAGGAGAGAAAGCTGTTTTTAGTTTCACTTTCAGCCGGGCACTTGGGAGCTGTTTTCCTGCAGAATAAAAGTGCTTTTTCTTGACATGTAATACAGACACACAGTGCACACAGGTATGTCTGAGATGTGTATGCAATCTTCTGTGGGGCAGTGCTGTTAGTTGTATAGGTGAAAATGAGGTGACAGACTCCCTTTAAGGGTCTTTGGGCCCCCTCAGACTTCTGGGCCCGGTAGCGACTGCTACCTCTGCACCCCTTATAGCTGCGTCCCTAGTATAACAGATTCAGAGCAACCTCTATGTGGTGGCAGTCAGCGTGACTCACACATCGTACTCCCAGGTGTGGCAGGGGTGGGATTCAAATTTTTAACAACAGGTTCCCTACTCAACAGCGGACATGCAGCGTCACAACACATGTTTTTTTATATATATATATATATATATATATATATATATATATACATATACACAACACACATACACATAAATACACCATACATACACTACACACATATACCACCCAACTTTTAAAAAGCCTAAGGAGCTAACCTATTGAATGGAAACGCTCATCTCCTGCTGCTGCTGCTGTAATTTTAACAACCGGATCTGGAAAACCTGAGGGAACTGGCTGAATCCCATGCCTGCCCTGAGTGCTTTGCATTTGCTGCTCTTAGGCTAAATTCACACTGTACTTGCAGTGTCCATTTGCTGTGTGGCAGGAAAGCTCCTGATGCATCAGTCAGATGTACATATCTATGGGTCTCCATTTACCTGACAGAAGCCAAAAAGACTGAGCGGGTACAACTCTGTATCTTTTCTTTGGGTTGTAAAAAAATAGCGCAGTTGGGGCGATTGTGTACATTCTCTAGGCCCATACAACACCCTACAATTTTTTTCCAGAGAACAAATACAGTCAAAATCAAAGGCATACAAAACTCAACCGAGCATTTCTGCCCTTTTGCTCCAGACTTAGGCCTCTTTCACACGACAGTATTTTTTTTTGCGGGCTCCGATCCGCATTTTTCACATGAAAAATGCGGACCCGTTAATTTCTATGGGGCCGCAAAAAATGCGGACAGCACACCGTGTGCTGTCCGCATCTGTTGCTCTGTTCCGTAGGCCGCAAAAAAAAATAGAGCATGTCCTATTCTTGTCCGTATTACGGACAAGAATAGTACTGTTCTATTAGGGGCCAGCTGTTCCGTTCCGCAAAATACGGAAAGCACACAAATGCCATCCGTTGTTTTTGCGGATCCGCAATTTGCGGACCGCAAAACACAACGTTCGTGTGAAAGAGGCCTTAGACAGAGGTCCCAGCATCCATGTTCCCACTGGTCATAACTTCTGACAATAAATTTACAGCAAGTAAAAGTACCCTGACCGAAAAAGTAATCAGAACAGAAGCAAAGAACAGCTACACTCTCAGATCTCATGGGACTCTCCTTCTTTGATCATTATGGGCCCAGTTTCTATAGCCACATTTTTATTTCTGCCTAGAGTTGACAGGAGACTTATAGGCCATTCATGCTCCTCTGGAATTCAGGCCTCTCACCATGTTAAGCCAGTACTCTCTGCTCTGCGCCGATGAGGGCCAGTCACTCTGAAACAGCTGCCTGCAGATGAGGTGCTGGCTTATTTAATATCCGAGTCATGTCTCAAGCCCTATTTAAAGAGCTGAACACTGACTTACAGGATAGCTGCCTTACATCTGGTGGTATCAGAGGCAGAGCTTCTTAACAGCTTATTTGCATCCCCTTTTCTTCCTAGAGTCACTGAAAAATTCTATGAATTAACATACGTTTGTTGAGACTCGTTTGTAGGTTATTTTGGCAGACACACTTTTCTACTTTTTTGGTGTTAGGCAGGGGCGTAACTACCATAGCGGCAGACCATGCGACTGCTATGGGGACCAGGACAAGAGGGGGCCCAGTCTTAGTTGGGATTATCTCCTCTTCTACTAGAGGTGAAATCTTGGTCAGCACTCTACCCTCTAAAGCAGGGATGCCCAACCTGTGGCCCTCCAGCTGTTGCAAAACTACAACTCCCAGTATGCCTGGACAGCCTACAGCTATCAGTGCCTGCCAGGAGTTGTAGTCCCTCAACAGCTGGAGGGCCGCTGGTTGAGCATCCCTTCTTGTGCTCATGCTTTACTAATTGTTACGGATAAAACCAATTGTTATATCCAAAAATATATCAATAAATTACAAGTGCTAAAAAAGAAAGCACTGAACTGGATGTGCTCTCCAGCAATCTATGTGACGTCATCAGACAACATCTGGAGGACCACAGGCTGCCTTCCTCTGCTGGATACACAAGGTATAGCTTGCTCTTCTCTCTATGGTCTCGATCAGGGGTTGGTGGTCCACTGCTGTAACTTGGGACAGTCTTAACAACTGCTTTGTCAGTTGTGTCAGAGGGAATGGTATGTAAGTTATCAGGGACGTAAAAGACACTTTTTCAGGATAGCTGCTATTTTTAAGTTAAATTCAGCCCCACAGAAAATACCAAGAATACAGCACTAATCAGATGCAGTCACATGCAAAATACACAAAATTTACATCCAGTGGTTTACAGGTGACGTCTTCTGTGAAGATAAATGTTATCGTTCTTCATCTTCTCCATTAGGGCCAGACTGCTACAGCACTACTTCTAGCTACGAATCCATCTCAGCACATTCTGCGCTCAATCAGTAATATATTTTTGGCTGGCTCGGTACAATGCCTTGGAAGCAGCTTAGGCAGGGTGCTGAATAGAGAGTACTTCCAGTAAGTCTCCATACAGGACTGGTCTCTTTAAGGAGATTCAGCCCCCTGCCTAAGCTGCTTCCAAGACATCGCACTAATCCAGCCAGAATCCTACTCCGCACCCCGAAACAGCTGTCTATGGATAGATATCTGACCTGGCTATACTCTCTTGTCAAATCCCAAGGGTTATTAGAAAGTCAGATCTCACCTCATGGGGAGCTACTTCCAATAGGTGGCGCTGGTGAGATATTCTCTTTCTTGGGAGTAATTGCAAAAAGAGTCCTGTCAGATAGTAATTCTCATTATTTTCTGCCATCTCATCCACAGCTCATGCTGACAGTACAGTTCTTCAGGATACAACCACAATTATCTGGATCCATTAGTGAAAGGACTTAACTACCGTACTTATTAACCATGTGAACTCGGGAAGCCATCTCTTAACAGCTGTATTGACAAGTCATTTGTTTTGCACCTTCACTAATATCCACTCACAGCATGTGGCTTTAGATAAGGACACAAGTTGTTTGGCCAGTGGTTATCACACCTGATCCCCTATTAACAGACTGCTATCTAGACAGGAGAGAAGAGCAGCTGCCAGGGAAGACATTACGTGATCAGATGAAAAAACTCAACTCATGTATTAAGGTGCCCAATACATATGTCGTCAATAGCTGTCAACCAAACACTTGTTTGGCCACCAGTTTCCCCACACACATAGATTCAGCTAAGTATATATGTGTTTACAATGGGGAGAGAGAAGACAGCAGCTATCAAACACCTCTGGTGGTGGTTTATATGTATCTGCTGGAAGAAACAAAAAGTTGGATGTTGAAATTCAACACACCCTATTCTCTCCTACTGACATCAATAGTCAGGGAAGAGTCAGGAGCTCCCCATGTACATTAGACTGTTGTCCAGTCCCACTGAAAATAGTGGGTTCGAACAACATTACTCCATGTATGGGACTTTTAGGGTTCTTTTACATGGTCAAATAGAGAAAGCAATTATCCAGAATGAGGATGGTCCTTCCTGACCATTGTCTGCCCGTTTGCTTCTTTTAAATGCAGAAATAATCACTACTGCATAGCGTTAACAGATCATTACTACGTTGCTTATTTGTCGGGCGATCAGTAGATCAAACGGCCCTTGACAGTGTACACATCTTAGTTAGAAGCCTCCATTGCGGATCCCATTAGAAATGTCTGACCAATAGCACAGCATGCTGCACCTGGTAAAATGAAGGACACCATGACAAAACTTAATGGACACCAATATAGTCAGTGTTGGTGTCTGTCAAGCAGTAAATCCAGGACTCCCATTATTTTCATTATTTTGGTGCTATGATAGAATAATAACTGGCAATTCGAAAACAATAGGACCTGCCCCCAAAAGACCAACGTGCACAAGCAGCTTTGAACTCCTCCATGTTATTTTCACACAGAAGCATAGACGCTGTCTCCTTTAACTTAAAAATAGGAGATGTGGATTCAGTACTCTGTTATTAGTAAGAACTGGGTGTACCATGATGTGGTTGGCAAGAATAACAATACGTTTACCAAAATCAGCAGCAAAGCCCTTAACTTTCATTAAACAAATAGAGAAGTCCTCTAAGCCTTCGAGAGGGCTGTGCATTTCACAATACAATATTTGCTCATGTCTGTTTGTGTTTGGTGTGTGTCAGTACTGTGTAACATTCAGCCTAATGCCGTGTATGAAAAGTTTCTCCCGTATGTTTTTGTGTCCTGAATAGTGTTAGACACTTTTATAATGTAGACAATTAAAATCATTTAGAAAACAGTGTGCACAGGACAAAGTGAGTGAGAGCTGTATTTATAAATGGTTATGACCTCGGATCTCCACACATGAAAACACCAAGGTCTTCTCTGACAGATCTCTCAATATTGACAATATAACTTTATAAAACCATCATAAACGCAACTGTTTGTCCATAAGTAAATGTCCATATGCAAATATAACTGTATCAGACACTGGGCAATCTCACCCTTCTGATGATACATGTCAGCCCCAGGAATTCACATGCTGCTTACTCACTTTAGGAGTTGTGGCTTCAGTGCCCGCTCTGATGAAGAGCATCTTCTGAGTCCCTATTCATCCGTTTTGGCATCCAGAAGATAAAAAACAAAGTTAATCAGCACATCCTAATGCACAGGTGCATGTCGGTATGGCCAAAAATAAAAAATCAAACACAATGCAACAGCACCGTGCAAACACAGAACATATAAACTAATGCTGTACTCACTATATGCATAAATGTGATGTACATAGCAAATATATTTTCCTTGCTCTATTCACTACAGATGTTTCACAGGATCATTCCTCTGGCTGGTTCAGTTGTGAATTGTGGAGGAGTATGAGGAGAGAGGGAGGACAAAGACTGGGTAGATTCTGATGTATAAAAGTGGCTCCCCTGCTCACTTTATTTTACGACATCTTACTGTACATGATACCTCTCTTGGACAATAAAACCATTTAAAAAAATGTTGGTACCCAACCAGTTTAGCCACCACACAGCTTCATCAAGGATATATCAACATATGCTACACTATCCATTATATTCCTCCCCCAGAACAGTTAATTCCTTAGTTTACCACACAAATAAAAAAAGATATTTAGAATGTTTTCCTATCACCCAAACAAACCTCTACTAGAACATAATATTGTTAAAAAGGGAAATCGCTCTCCAAATCCCTCATTAGTTATAGATCCATTGTATATATTCTAAGTTGTCCGTTAGTGTTGAGCGAGCACCTCTGTGCTCGTATGCTCGGGTGCTCTGGCCGAGCACTAGGGGTTGCTCGAGTGTTCGGCCGAGCACCTGAGCATAATGTTAGTCAATGGGACAAAACCAGGCACCCCCCGCTCGGAAGAGGGGAGGGTGTCTGGTTAATAGAAAAAGGTCAGAATCGCGACTTCTCCTTATTTACTCCTTTCACTCGTAAAAGTATGCTAATTAACTGAATTTGTACGCATTAGCACACAATGCATACGCATTAGCATACAAATTCGTACGCATTAGCATACAAATCAACATTACAGTGAATGCCAGCATTGCGCTCGAGTACACTCGGTGTTCGTCCGAACACCGAGCGGACCCGAGCGTAGGCATGCTCGGCCAAACAGCAAGTTCGGCCGAGCATGCTCGCTCAATACTATTGTCCGTATAAAATAACTTCCAGCTCATTATTCAGCCCTTTAGGGGACATAATGTCCCCCCCCCCTTCAATGTCTAGTCATCCTAAACATTACCATTAACTTTAAATCTCTTGGATATCTTCCATGTATCTGACCAAAATGAACCAATACACTGTAGGTCAAAAGGCCTCTATTGATGTTATTGAGATGTTTGCCAATTCTCATTTTCAATTTACGCCTAGTTTGGCCAGCGTATCGAACCCACAGGTACAATACAGTGCTTTCCCAAGTGATATATTGTTTGATCACATATTCCTCTCCTTCTCTTCCCAAAGAAAGCCACAGCTTTAGAAGTGTGAAAAACATTACACCTTTTGCAGAGAAAACACCTACAGGTCCCCTCTGTCAGGGGCAGACTGGGAATTTAACCCTTTCAGTACGAGACACTTTTTACCTTAAAGAGGACCTTTCATGGGTCCAGACATTGGTAAGTAAGGACACCGTTTTGTATGGCATCTAATGGGGATGTAGGTGTTCTTACTAGTTTTCCTGGGTGCCGCTCCGTTCGCCCGCTGCGCCCCTGTGGAGTTCTGGCGCGTGCTATGCTAATGCATAGCATCGGAACAGGGAGGAGGAAACGCCAGGGATTCTCAGTGGGCGTCTCCTTCTCCCTGGCTGTAGCGCTGTCCAATCGCAGTATAGAGTGTCACAGCCAGGGAGAAGGTTTCCTGCCTGTTTTTTCAATTAATTTTTGTTTTTATTCACTGCTTTTCTGGAGCCAACTTTTTATTTTTCCATTCACATAGCAGTATGACAGATTTTGTTGTTTTTTTTGTGGAACAAATTGCATTTTCTAATGGCATTATTTAATATCCATACGAGGTAATGAGAAGCTGGAAAAAAATTCTAAATGGAGTGGAATTGGAAAAAAATAACAACACAATTCCGCCATAGTTTTATGGGTTTTGTTTTTATAGTGTTGCCTATTCGGTAATATTGGCATGGTAAAAGTGATGAAAAATGGTGAATCATCCATTTTTATTTTTTTCCATTACACTATTTGCCATATGGGATAAATATTTTAATATTATAGGCATTTTGGGACGTGGTTCTGCTAGTGATGTTTATTATTTAGTTATTTTTATTTTTAATATGGGGGAAAGGGTTAATTTGAATTTTAAGGTTTTTTTTCAGAAGGCCCCAGGCTGCCATAGCAACCAAACAACTCCCTCGATCTCGACATGGGGAAGCTATTTAGTCCCCAGGAGCACAGGGCTCCCAGGATTTCACCACCCAGATGCTGTGGTCATAATTGACCATGGCATTTGAGGGGTTAAAAGTCCATTATTGCAGTCCAGGTATCTGCTGTGAAAAACAGCAGAAACCCATCGACTATGATGTCCGATAAGCTCCTAAGCAGGCACCATCTTTAAAGAAAGACTGTACATCACAGGTCAGGAAGGGGTTAAAGAATCCTCAGTACCCTCCAAAAATAACAAACAGCCACCAATGTATTTACTCGAATATTTTAACTCACGTGACTTTCTAGAATACACCCACTTTTTTCCCATGCAGCCATAAATAAATTGGCATAGAAGGGGACGTATTTTGTCCCCATGGCCATGCCCATGGTCAGCAGGTAGCTTACCCCCTCCCACCAAAAATAGTTATGATTGAGGGCAAAATTAACACATTCCAAAATAAACTCCTTTTTTAGTACCCCAAACTCGCATTCTTTATCAAGGAAAGTCTGCACCGATTGTACCCCTTTTGTACTTTCAATAATGGTATACAAGGAACATACATCAGCCGGACACATAATAATGAATTCATCAATTTCCAGATGCTGAAGTTTTAACCCCTTCCAGACTGAGCCTATTTTTGCAAATCTGACAAGTGTCACTTCATGTGGTTATCTAAATTTAAGACAGTGATATCTTTAAAAAAAATAGTTATTAACATTCACAGTCAATGTCATTTTATTGTTTAGGACATTAGAAGGCTTAGACTTTCAGAAGCAATTTTTAAAATTTTCAAGAAAATTTCCAAAACTGACTTAAGAATAATTCAGTTTTGAACTGACTTATGACTTTTGAAGAGTATTACATAATAGAAACGATTATTATCTAGGGCATAAGCTTAGGGCAAGGACGTCAAAGGTAGTGTTTTCCAAAATACTGCCTGTACCACGAGCCACACAAGAAAGGCAGTGGGAGATTAGGGAGGTAAACAAGTGGCTCAAGAACTGGTGTAGGAAGGAGGGTTTTGGGTTCTTGGAGAACTGGGCCGACTTCTCTGTCGGCTACAGGCTCTATCGTAGGGATGGGCTGCACCTCAATGGGGAAGGGGCAGCTGTTTTGGGGGAGAAGATGGCTAGAAGGCTGGAGGAGTGTTTAAACTAGGGACTGGGGGGAGGGTAACTGCATTATAGATGGGGAATATAGTGCAGATAGAGACCTGGGGCAAGGTAATGGAACTGGGGGAGGAATGGAAGGAGGAACTAGAACAGTGCAGAAGGAAAGGTGTAGGGGAAAAATATATATAAACCTTTTAACTGTATGTACACTAATGCCAGAAGCCTGACTAATAAAACTGGTGAACTGGAATTTGTGATGTGTGAGGAGGACTATGACATAGTGGGAATAACTGAGACATGGCTGAATGATACCTATGACTGGGCAGTCAACGTACAGGGTTACAGTCTGTTTAGAAAGGATCGCCAAAACCGGAGAGGGGGCAGGGGTCTGCCTTTATGTAAAGTCCTGTCTAAAGCCCACACTCCGGGAAGATATAAGTGAGGGACATGAAGATGTGGAGTCACTGTGGGTAGAAATAAATGGAGCCAAAAACAATAATAAAATACTAATAGGACTTTATTATAAACCACCTAATATACCAGAGTCCACAGAAAATCTACTTCTAAACGAAATAGACGAGGCAGCAAAACATAATGAGGTCGTTATTATGGGGGATTTTAAGTACCCAGATATAGACTGGGAAACTGAAACCTGTATATCTCATAAAGGAAACAGGTTCTTGGCAAGAACCAAAGACAATTACCTTTCCCAACTGGTTCAGGACCCAACTAGAGGGACGGCCATACTGGACTTAGTATTAACCAATAGACCTGACAGAACAACAGATGTGCAGGTCGGGGGACACCTGGGAAATAGTGACTATAATATAATAACCTTCTAACTGTCATTCAAAAGAGCGTTTCTTCAGGGAGGAACAAAATACCAAACTTCAAAAAAGCAAAATTTAGTCAACTAAGAGAGGCCATAGGCCTAACTAACTGGGACAAAGTCCTCAAAAATAAAAATACAGCCACAAAATGGGATATTTTTAAAAGCATCCTAATATCTAATTGTGAGAGGTACATACCTTATGGGAATAAAAGGTTAAGGAACAAGAAAAAACCAATGTGGATAAATAGAACTGTAAAGAAAGCAATAAATGAAAAACAGAAAGCATTTAAATCACTAAAACAGGAGGGGAGTGAGGAAGCATTGAAAAACTATAAGGAAAAAAATTGAATATGTAAAAGACTAATAAAAACAGCCAAACTAGAGACCGAGAGATTAATCGCCAAAGAGAGTAAAACTAACCCTAAAATGTTCTTTAATTATATAAATGGTAAAAAGTATAAACCTGAAGGTGTCGGCCCCTTACAGAGTAATGAGGGGGGAGTTGCAGAGAGCGATGAGGAGAAAGTGAAGCTACTAAATAACTTTTTCTCCACTGTATTCACTGAGGAAAATAAACTGTCCGATGAAATGCAGAATATAAAAGTAAATTCCCCATCAAAAGTGCCCTGTCTGACCAGGAAGAAGTAGACCTACGTCTTAAAAAGATTAAAATAGACAAATTGCCAAGACCGGATGGCATACACCCCCATATCCTAAGAGAATTAAGTAATGTCATCGCCAGACCCTTATTTCTG
This sequence comes from Rhinella marina, assembly GCA_900303285.1. Lineage (NCBI taxonomy): Eukaryota > Metazoa > Chordata > Amphibia > Anura > Bufonidae > Rhinella > Rhinella marina. The sequence continues at coordinate 158,184 of ONZH01013485.1, forward strand.
ATATTTAAGGACTCTATACTGACAGGGAGTGTTTCACAGGATTGGCACATAGCAAATGTGGTGCCAATATCCAAAAAGGGTCCAAAAACAGAGCCTGGGAACTATAGGCCGGTAAGTTTAACATCTGTCGTAGGTAAACTGTTTGAGGGTTTTCTAAGAGATGCTATCTTGGAGTACCTCAATGAAAATAAGCAAATAACTCCATATCAGCATGGCTTCATGAGGGATCGGTCATGTCAAACCAATTTAATCAGTTTCTATGAGGAGGTAAGTTCTAGACTGGACCGCAGCGAATCAACGGATGTCGTATATCTGGACTTCTCCAAAGTATTTGACACTATACCACATAAAAGGTTAGTATATAAAATGAGAATGCTTGGCCTGGAAGAAAATGTCTGTATGTGGGTAAGTAACTGGCTCAGTGATAGAAAACAGAGGGTGGTTATTAACGGCACATATTCAGATTGGGTCACTGTCACTAGTGGGGTACCACAGGGGTCAGTATTGGGCCCTATTCTCTTCAATATATTTATTAATGATATAGTAGAAGGCTTGCACAGTAAAATATCAATTTTTGCAGATTACACTAAACTGTGTAAAGTAATTAACACAGAAGAGGACAGTACACTGCTACAGATGGATCTGGATAGACTGGAGTCTTGGGCAGAGAAGTGGCAGATGAGGTTTAACACTGACAAATGTAAGGTTATGCATATGGGAAGGAATAATGCAAGTCACCAGTACATACTAAATGGTAAAATATTGGGTAACTCTGACATGGAAAAGGACCTAGGAATTTTAGTGAACAGCAAACTAAGCTGTAGAAACCAGTGTCAGACAGCTGCTGCCAAGGCCAATAAGATAATGGGTTGCATCAAAAGAGGCATAGATGCCCGTGATGAGAACATAGTCCTGCCACTTTACAAATCACTAGTCAGACCACACATGGAGTACTGTGCACGGTTCTGGGCTCCTGTGAACAAGGCAGACATAGCAGAGCTGGAGAGGGTTCAGAGGAGGGCAACTAAAGTAATAACTGGAATGGGTGGACTATAGTACCCAGAAAGATTATCAAAATTAGGCTTATTCACTTTAGAAAAAAGACGACTGAGGGGAGATCTAATAACTATGTATAAATATATCAGAGGTCAGTACAGAGATCTCTCCCATGATCTATTTATCCCCAGGAGTGTGACTGTGACGAGGGGACATCCTCTGCGTCTGGAGGAAAGAAGGATTGTACACAAACATAGAAGAGGATTCTTTAAGGTAAGAACAGTGAGACTATGGAACTCTCTGCCTGAGGAGGTGGTGATGGTAAGTTCACTAAAAGAGTTCAAGAGGGGCCTGGATGTATTTCTGGAGTGTAATAATATTACAGGTTATAGTTACTAGAGATGAGTCGTTGATCCAGGGAGTAATTCTGATTGCCTGATTGGAGTCGGGAAGGAATTTTTTTCCCTAAAGTGGGGAAAATTGGCTTCTACCTCACAGAGTTTTTTTGCCTTCCTCTGGATCAACTTGTAGGAAAACAGGCCGAACTGGATGGACAGATGTCTTTTTTCGGCCTTATAAACTATGTTACACATATGTTACTATGTTACCCATAAACTGTACCATTTTAGAAACTGCACCCCTCAAATTATTCAAAATTGATTTTAGAAACGTTAACCCTTTAGGTGTTCCACAGGAATTAAAATGAAATTGAGATGAAGTTTAAAAATATATTTTTTTGTTTCAGATTTTCCATTTTAATCCATTTTTCCAGTAACACAGCCAGGCTTTACAACAAAGCAAACCAAGATATTTATTACACTTATTCTGCAGTTTATAAAAACATCCCATAGGTAGTTTTGAACTGCTGTATGGGCACATGGCAGTGCTAAGAAGGGAAGGTGCACCAGGGAAAGAGCGCAGATTTTGCTGGAATGGTTTTTGGGCACCATGTCACATTTGAAGAGATCCTGAGGTTGGGTACTGTAGAAACACCCCAAAAGTGTTTTGTTAACTATACCCTTAAAATAATTTTTTGAGGGGTGTAGTGATCACTTTGACCCAAATTAATAGAATTTAGAGACACTTGGTTGTGAAAATGAAAAATGTCCTTTTTCCTATAAAATGTTGCATTAGCTCAACATTTTTCATTTTCACAAGGAGTAAGGAGAGAAAAAGCACCCCACAATTGGTTACACATTTTCCCTGAATATGGAAACACCCCATATCTGGTAAGGAAATGCTATATATGTGGAGTAAGCTGCTGTATGGGCACATTGTAGGGCTCAGAAAGGAAAGAGCGCCAAGTACCCTGAGGTACTTGTACAGTGAAAACCCCAAATAAGAGACCTCATTGTGGAAATTATACCCCTCAAGTTATTTATAAAGGGATAGGGTGAACATTTTGACAACACAGGTATTTTGCAGAAATTAATGAGCAGGAGACGGTGCAAAATGCGAATTGCAAGTTTTCCACAGATATAACATTTTAGTGCCCAGCTTGTGCCATCTTAGACACACCATACCCCTTAAATTGTTAGGCAGGTTCTACTGGATACAGAAATGCCATAAATGTGAACATAAACTTCTATTTGGGTATGCTGGGTTCAGAAAGGAAAGACTACCTTTTGCCTTTGCAACACATAATTTGATGGGGCTGGACCTCATAGGCTTCCGTATATGGAAGCCCGAAGAACTTGGTTAGGCTTCTTGCTTCCATGGCAACCACTGGCACCTTGCAATCACATAGCGGGAAGCTCCCTCCCTTTGTAAACCCTAAAGGGGTAATCCTCCAGCATCAGAATTTTCACTGATGTCGACAGATACATACACATGTATGGTGTGGGTGAGGAACTCACTTTCCGTAGTGCCGTAACTATACAGCGTCAGTCAGGGAAGGGTTAAAATCACCTGTGTGGAAACTTTTATGTAGGAGGGCAGTTTTCTGATCCAGTGCAAATTTTAATTTTTTCTTTTCTTTTCATTTCTTTCTTTTCATTTTTTAATGAGATTCCTATGTTCCTCTGTGAAGGTTATATCTCCCTCCCCATCTAGTTTTCAAGTTTTTTAGGGTTAGTCATTCTTCTCCTACAGCCTCTTTTTCTGATTTCCTATTTTTCTTGACCTTGCTTATTGCTTCTCCCGATCTGGGGTTTTGAGATCTTCTGTCATGAAAATCCCCCTTATATTCACTACCTCCCAGAGCTGAAAAGCTCTTAGAGATTGGAACATTTATCCTCTCTAAAACTCTTTGTTCACCTACATTCCCTTTAGCTGTAGGGTTCCTTTTATTAACTCCTCTCATAACCTCCCCACGATTAAAGGGGGTGGAGTAGCTCCCGGATGATGCTTGGAATAGGAAGAATGGACTGTATGAGGTAAATCCCACTGTCTGGGAAATGTATACGAGCATCTGTTATAACTATACTGTGTACCACACTGTCCTTGTAACCACAGCTGATATCCTCCTCCCCTCCCACCATTATATCTATCCCTCTGCCTATTGTGCTGGTAAGTGGGGTAATTAAATTTGTTTGGCCCTGGGTTCTAGTTTCCATTTCCACTATTTCCTTCTCTTTTTACTCATTCTGATCGCTTCCCATACAGTTTGATATAATTAGATTGCCACTTATAAACTGCTAATCTTTCATTATACTTTTTATCACTAATATACGTTTGCTGCTTCCTCCTCATAATCTCTAATTTTTCTAATGTCTTTACACAATCCTCAGAATACTGCTTATAACCTGAATCTTTCATTTATTTGATCTATAGAAATGATCACCTTCTGTAACTTTCCTTTATTAGTTTGCAAAATCTATTCTATAAATTTAAATCCACATTGGTCTAAAATCTTTTCCCATCCTATGAAATTTTCCTCTTCAATATCCTCCTCTTTCCCATGTAGCAGGAATGAGGAGCTGCATTTACATACAGGAATTACCTCTGGTGTATGAGAACGAGCAATCACTCAATCACTAATGCTTATAGAGAATCACAGCATGATCTGCGACCCATTAATGAGGACCTGCCACCACAAAATGCAGTGCAATCTGAAAGCACCGTGTTATAGAGCAGGAGAAGCTGAGCAGATTTATATACAGTTTTGTGGGAAAAGATTCCGAAAAACTTATAATCTACACATTTATATCTCTGCCTTTTCCACGTCCTGTGAACAACTATTGGTACAGGATCAGTCACTGATAACACCTCCCTCCTGTACCTCCTGTAATAGCTCTTCACAGGAGGTGGAAAAAGCAAAGGTATAAAATTGTATAAGGCTACTTTCACACTAGCGTTTTTAAATTCCGGTATTGAGTTCCGTCAAAGGGGCTCAATACCGGAAAAAAACGCTTCAGTTTTGTCCCCATTCATTGTCAATGGGGACAAAACTGAACTGAAGACAACGGAATGCTCCTGAAAGCATTCCGTTCCGTCTTCAGACCGGAGAACAAACCGCAGCATGCTGCGGTTTGCTCTCCGGTCCAGGCATCCGCACCAAGACGGATCCGGAATGACCCCCAATGGAAGTCAATGGGGACGGATCCGTTTGGTGTGGACACACCAGTAATCCGGATCTGTCCTCCATTGATTTCCAATGGGGGGGCATTCCGGATCCGGCATACATACACACAGACTACATACAAACAAACATACAGACATACATACAAACATACAGACATACATACATACTCACATACTCCCGGGACGCCGGCAGAACGTCTTCACGCGCCTCCTGCACGCTGCGATGACGTTTCCCCACTGCGCCCAGCAGAGGGCGCTGTGGGGAATCGTCATCACTGCGCGCAGGAGGCGCGTGAAGACGTTCTGCCGGCGTCCCGGGAGTATGTGAGTATGTATGTATGTCTGTATGTTTGTATGTATGTCTGTATGTTTGTTTGTATGTAGTCTGTGTGTTGTTTTAATGTGTGTCATGTGTGGGGCCGGAGCGCTGCTCCGGCTCCACACATGTATAGCGTTAGCACGGATCCGTCGGCACCCTTTAGGTGCCGGATCCGTGCTAACGCTAGTGTGAAAGTAGCCTAAATTACAGGTTTTACTGAATTTTTCCCCAAATAACTATCTACCAATCTGCTCAGCTCCTCCTGCTCTATAGCATAGTGCTTTCAGGTTGCATTGCATTTTGTGATGACAGGTCAGCAATACTTTCACGCAATGACCAAATATTTGCTAGTTCATTGGGTGGTTGGTGGTACCTTTATATAGGGCAGTTATTGGGAACGAGTGTTCCTAGGAATGTACCTTCTCGATAATTGCCCCAAGTGTTGGCCTGTTTAAAGGATCCTTAAACTGCTGTTTGACACATCTGACAGCAACTTATCCCCCTAAGATCAAATACAACTTTCTGATCATTATCAGTGACATTTGTCATTGGGAGACAGCTGGTCTTGCTGATCGCCAGGTACGGCCAACATTTATCATGGCCAACATGTATAGTATTACTATGCAATGAATATGGCATTTCAAATTAAATATTATTGCATTCTAAATGCAATAAATATATTTTTGGGATTTTTATGTACATTTTCCTCTTAAAGGGGTTTTCCGAGTTATATATATTGATGACCTATCCTCAGGATAGGTCATCAATATCAGATCGGCAGGGGTCCGACACCTGGCACCCCCGCCGATCAGCTGTTTGAAGAGGAGGCGCGCGCCGTACGAGCGCTGCCTCCTCTTCACTGTTTACATGCTGGCCGACATGGGGGTAGTGGTGAGTAGGTGTAATTACACCTCACTGCCCCATTCATTTCTATGGGAAGAATCGCTTCTATAGACTTGTATGGAAGCGATTCTTCCCATAGAAATGAATGGGGCAGTTAGGTGTAATTACACCTACTCACCACTACCCCCGTGTCGGCCAGCATGTAAACAGTGAAGAGGAGGCAGCGCTGATACGGCGAGCGCCTCCTCTTCAAACAGCTGATCGGTGGGGGTGCCGGGTGTCGGACCCCCGCCTATCTGATATTGATGACCTATCCTGAGGATAGGTCATCAATATATATAACTCGGAAAACCCCTTTAACGCCCCCTGCTGTTTATCCTTCTGGTCTACCTTCTGCTGCATTCAGTGTTCTCATCAAGATTACTGTATTATACAGTAATATCGCTATACACGGAGATAATTAGAAAGATTTGAAAACAACAGTGCAGGTAAGATGGCGACATCACTGGAGGGGACCCACATGGGCAATATCATATATCAGTAAGTTATCAAAATACCAGAAAAAAAGTGCAAGTGCAAATACTGGCTAAAGTTACATTGAAAAAACTGTGAAGTTACCGACAGTGTATCTCCGTCCAGGATGGCACCAACCCCAACGCGCATTTCAGTGACCCCCGGATGTATTATTGGATCTTTTTTTGTAACAGGCCCAAGAAAGGAGTGGGATACAGATGGAGGTGCCCTTGGTGTAAATAGGTTTTGGGGTCGCAAGGCAAGGATCCTGTGGACTGTCCTGCAATGCAGGTCTATGGTGACACAGGCGGCAGTGCGGTACAATGATGAGATCGGGTTTAAGGCAACACGTCCACTATACATTACTGAAACAGATCAATAGGTGGTTCACACTGGCACTTATCACATTAAGTGCAGTCTTTAAAGTTGGCATATGTAATTTCCAAAGGATGTGTATGAGAGGCATTGGGCACAGTAAAAGTTTCCTCTAAGTCTCTTTCTTATAATCTACATAACCTTCCCAAATCAACCAAGGGGTGAAACTTGTCTTTTTCACTCTGGCTTTGTTGGCATCTCCATAGTATTCTCGGCAGGATACAGTCTCTCAAAAGGTGACCAGTCTGTTCTTTTAGTGATTGGGATCCTGAAGTTTATTGCTTCCACCAATATGCAGGGAAATCTATAACCATGTATATATATAATGGATAGCATTTATGCTGTCACTTTTCTGCCTTTAACCCTCAGGGCTGAATCATTCCCTGGTTAGCTCTGCTCCTCGCTGCACACATATTTACAGCTTACACATAACTCTCCAACCTCCCACTAAAGGAAGTGGTGGTGCCCAGGGGCGCACCCACAGGGGGGGTCCAGCGGGTTTGGACCCCCCCTAGAACGATAAAGAAATTTTTTTTTTTTTAATGCTTCAGGGCCGCACCGCAATCGCCACAGGCGGCGCGGCCCTGATCCTTACTGCGGGCGGCGGCAGGCGGCAGCGCTATGGAGGAGAGGGGAGAGAGGTTTTTCTCCTACCTCTCCTCTGCGCTGCTACAATCTCCTATCTGATTGGTGGAGAAGCAGAGGGCGGAAGCTGCTTCTCCACCAATAATTTCAAGCACAGAGCCCGGCGCTGCAGAGCCCATGTGACTCTGCCAGTCCTTCCCCGAGTTCCCCCGGCCGGTCCCGCCATCACACCTCGCTCCAGCCGGCCCAGCACAGCCATCCAGTCTGTGCCCCCCCCGCCTTGTATTGTGCCCTCCCTGCCCTGTATTGTGCCCCCCCTGCCTTGTATTGTGCCCTCCCTGCCCTGTATTGTGCCCCCCCTGCCCTGTATTGTGCCCCCCCTGCCCTGTATTGTGCCCCCCCTGCCCTGTATTGTGCCCTCCCTGCCCTGTATTGTGCCCCCCCTGCCCTGTATTGTGCCCTCCCTGCCTTGTATTGTGCCCTCCCTGCCCTGTATTGTGTCCTCCCTGCCCTGTATTGTGCCCCACCTGCCCTGTATTGTGCCCCCCTGCCCTGTATTGTGCCCCCCCTGGCCTGTACCGTGCCCCCCTGGCCTGTACCGTGCCCCCCCTGGCCTGTACCGTGCCTCCCTGTCCTCTACCGTGCCCTCTGCCCTGTACTGTGCCTCCTGCCCTGTACCATGCCTCCCTGTCCTCTACCGTGCCCCCTGCCCTGTACTGTGCTCCCTGCCCTGTAACGTGCCTCCTTCCCTGTAACGTGCCTCCTGCCCTGTACTGTGCTTTCTGCCCTGTACCTTGCCTCCTGCCCTGTACCGTGCCTCCCTGTCCTCTACCGTGCCCCCTGCCCTGTACTGTGCCTCCTTCCCTGTACCGTGCCCCCTGCCCTGTACCGTGCCCCCTGCCCTGTACCGTGCCTCCTTCCCTGTAACGTGCCTCCTGCCCTGTACCGTGCTTCCTGCCCTGTACCTTGCCCCCTGCCCTGTACCATGCTTTCTGCCCTGTACCTTGCCCCCTGCCCTGTACCGTGCCCTCCTGCCCTGTACCGTGCCCCCCTGCCCTGTACCGTGCCCCCCTGGCCTGTACCATGCCCCCCTGGCCTGTACCGTGCCCTCCTGCCCTGTACCGTGCCCCCCTGCCCTGTACCGTGCCCCCCTGGCCTGTACCGTGCCTCCCTGTCCTCTACCGTGCCCCCTGCCCTGTACTGTGCCTCCTGCCCTGTACCATGCCTCCCTGTCCTCTACCGTGCCCCCTGCCCTGTACTGTGCCTCCTGCCCTGTAACGTGCCTCCTTCCCTGTAACGTGCCTCCTGCCCTGTACCGTGCTTTCTGCCCTGTACCTTGCCTCCTGCCCTGTACCGTGCCTCCCTGTCCTCTACCGTGCCCCCTGCCCTGCACCGTGCCCCCCTGGCCTGTACCGTGCCTCCCTGTCCTCTACCGTGCCCCCTGCCCTGTACTGTGCCTCCTGCCCTGTACCATGCCTCCCTGTCCTCTACCGTGCCCCCTGCCCTGTACTGTGCCCCCTGCCCTGTAACGTGCCTCCTTCCCTGTAACGTGCCTCCTTCCCTGTAACGTGCCTCCTGCCCTGTACCTTGCCTCCTGCCCTGTACCATGCCTCCCTGTCCTCTACCGTGCCCCCTGCCCTGTACCGTGCCTCCCTGTTCTCTACCGTGCCCCCCTGGCCTGTACCGTGCCCCCCTGGCCTGTACCGTGCCCCCCTGGCCTGTACCGTGCCTCCCTGTCCTCTACCGTGCCCCCTGCCCTGTACTGTGCCTCCTGCCCTGTACCATGCTTTCTGCCCTGTACTTTGCCTCCCTGTCCTGTACCGTGCCCCCTGCCCTGTACTGTGCCATTTCTTTACTGGCATTTGGCACTATATTGGCATAATTTGGGGGCACTATGGGGGCATCTGGTGGCTCTAAAGGGGCATTTTGTTTACTGGCACATTATAGGGGGCACGATAGAGGAGATTGGCACTATGGGGCATGTGGTGGCACTATAGGGGCCTCATTTGGGGGCATCTGGTGGCTCTAAAGAGTCACTTTTTTACTGCCACATTATGGGGGGCACTATGGCATCTGGCACTAAGGGGTAATTTTTTTCTGTCACATTATGGGAGGTACTATAGGGCAGAGCAGCACTATAGGGGCATCATTTGCAGGCACTATGGGGGCATCTGGTGGCTCTAAAGGGGCATTATTTACTGGTAAATTATAGGGGGCACTATGGCATCTGGCACTAAGTGGGCAATTTTTACTGGCACGTTATGGGGGAGAGGAGCACTATAAGGGATGTGAAGGGCAGTAAGAAGGGGCATATTATGGGGAACACTATGGGGGAGAGGAGCACTATGAGGGCATTTACTGGGGCACTATATAGGGGTATTTTATACTGGTATACATTATGGGGACATTAGCTCAACTGCGGGCACTAAGCTGGGGTGTTACCGTGAGCTTTACTACTAATGGGGGGCTATGGGGAACATGATGTCTAGTATGGGCACTATGGGGACATCATTACTACTAAGTGTGGTCTAGCAGATAATTATTTCTATTGGTGGGATTTTGGGGAGCACTGTTACTTTTGGGGGGCACCCTGGCATAATATCATTAGTGTAGGTACAGTTATTTTCTAGAGCACTGTGTGCCAATAACTGTTGTAGGGGGCACTATCTGTGTGGTAGTAGTATTTTTCAGGGGACAGTTTCTGCAGTATAGTATTGGGGGAGCACAGCGGGCACAGTATTGGGGGTGGCAGGATGAGGTGTTCAGAAGATGTAAAGATGATAGAAATGTGGGAAACTAATGTCTGTTTGTATCTCTGCAGAGACGAGAGATGGCTGAAAAATCTTCATGGCGGTCTGGTCCGAATGGAGAAGATGAGGAAAGAGAACGTCTACAACAAAGGTGACATCACTGGATGTAAGAGGTATGGGGCGCTGTGTAGGAGAGGAGATGCTCCGGCTCTTCCCTCTGCCATTTACAGAAGGAGGATTCAGAGCTGGGTGAGGATGACCAAAGGGGGTCAGCAGGGCACAGGCAGGTGGCAGATGGTGGGGGGGGGACGCACAGGCTTTGAGCAGGATCTGGGGAGGGAGGAGAGCGGAGGATCTTCCTGGCTGTAGCCTGCTGTTGCATATTGTATAATGTGAAGCAGGCAGTGCAGCCAGGACACGTCCTCCCCTCTCCATATGATGTATAGAATTGGGCCTCAACCATATTTCAGCTGTAGTGTTTGTTGGGAGTGGCCTATTAGATATGGGAGGGGCTTATAATAATGGGCGTGGCCTATTTTCGCCGCGGCGCGCTGTGCGCGCCGCACTTTACTCTTGCAGTAGTATGTTTGATATATGGGCGTGTCGCAAAAATAGCCCTGCCCACAAGACGCCACACACCCTTTTCCTTTTCGGACCCCCCCTAGAAAAAATTCCTGGGTGCTCCCCTGGTGGTGCTAAACCCTCGCCTAACAACTATTAGTAGGGATCTCTCTCCCTCCCCAGACACAGCCTATGGGACATACAGGACATACAGTCCTTTCAATTCATATGTTTCTGGAATGGCATGTGTAACTTTCTTACAGGGGCTCAAGAGCATAAATCCATCGCTGGGCACTAGAACTTTGCAGGAACACCATGAAGGACTTTTGGTACAAAGTCCTTCTCCAGACTCCATGACTTTCAGAGGTCCCAGGAAACAGTGGTGACTGGACCAGAGAGAATTCTCAATATCCACATTAAACCTGAAGGTGATGCCGCCGTCTTTTTCTTTATTCAAGTGGGCTCCATAAGCAATACATCAATCGGTCATAAAGTGCCAATGCAACGTTTCGGCTACAACATAAAGGCTATGTTGTAGCCGAAACGTTGAATTGGCACTTTATGACCGATTGATGTATTGCTTATGGAACCCACTTGAATAGAGAATAAGCCTGAAGGTGATGCTGCCGTCTTTATGTGGATATTGACTGTTCGGTGGACTGAAAGGATCTAAAGTCCAGGACGTGCTATCGCATCACGAAGGCAGTCTGAGGCCATATTGGTGCTGCTCTTACATTTGATTTATTGCAGAGAGAATTCTGTCAGTCAGGATTTCAGCCAGTTACGCTGCACTACATGGGTTTTTCTGCCCCCTTAAGTAATTTCATAGACAACTGTTCCAAGATGTGGTAATACACCTGTTACAGTGTATGGCTCTGATTCCCATTTGCCATCCAGTTTGCTGGTACAGTAATCTTTCTTTAGCCATATATGGTCACCAGTTCTAAATGATTCATTTTTAGTAGGTTGGTCATGATCTCGCTGCTGTTTCTGGTGGGCACCTGCTATGTGGATGTGGATAACTTCTGGTGCTCACTCGTCCAGTGAGTCTGTAGCAAGGGTTTTATGGCATTGGGGACTGATACATCCAGAGGGATGTCGGCTGGTATTCTGCCTTTATGGCCGAATATAAGGTAGTATGGTGTGTACCTGGTGGAGCTGTTGTCAAAATGTCAAAACAGCAAGTTATAACGATGATATGTTGAATTTGAAATACAATATCAATTTTTACGATGTTTTGGCGATAAAAATGTGTCCTATTCTTGCCATAAACAGTGAGTGAACCACCCATGGAGGTGTCTCATGACTGTGTGAACAGAGCTTTTCTGCCCCAGAGTATTGTATGTATAAGGCTGTCCCCCTCCTCTAGGGAAAGTAGTAATTCAAGCAGCCTATAGGGCCACAGCTTAGCTTTTGTCTAGACATTTGTAACCAGAGACCAACAGAAAGAAAAATCTGGCCAGCAGGAACCATGGACAGTGTTGATGAATCCATTCATTACTTTCCCAGCAAGCTTTAAATTGCCATTTTTGTTGAATCCACTTTAAACTAGGACATCTATCAGATTATTCACTTGACACAGACTGAGCGGCAGGACCAGGCAGAACCACCACCAAGGTACAGCGCTGTTCCTGCATAAAAAATGAAGGGGATGTAGGGCTTCTTGGACAGCGGCATCCCTTCATTCTGCCCATCAGCAGGGCTGCCAAGAGATAAGCCATCAATATTACAGTCTGAGAAAACCCATTTAATTTCGCTTTCAAATTTCTGCTTCAGGACTATTCAGCCAGTTACCAGGATACCGGTAATTACTACTAACAATCTGCGCAGTGGACAAGCAGGTCATCCAACACATATTACATTAATGGAGCAGACAATGGTTTTGCCTCTTTTCTTTTTATATTTATAGTCCTTAACATCTGAAGTGGCGACCTGCTGTTCAGTCTACATTAGTCTAGTGGTAAATCTCGGAAATTCATTCATGACGGCTGAGAACGTTATTGTGCAGAAACCACTGACCTTTCTTAGTGACTTGACAACATCATGTAATAGTGTGACATCATGTAATAGTGTGGCATCATGTAATAGTGTAACATCATGTAACATCATCTCTTCAATATATTTATTAATGATCTGGTAGAAGGCTTGCACAGTAAAATATCAATTTTTGCAGATGACACTAAACTGTGTAAAGTAATTAACACAGAAGAGGACAGTACACTGCTACAGATGGATCTGGATAGATTGGAGGCTTGGGCAGAGAAGTGGCAGATGAGGTTTAACACTGACAAATGTAAGGTTATGCATATGGGAAGGAATAATGCAAGTTACCAGTACATACTAAATGGTAAAGCACTGGGTAACTCTGACATGGAAAAGGACCTAGGAATTTTAGTGAACAGCAAACTAAGCTGCAGAAACCAGTGTCAGACAGCTGCTGCTAAGGCCAATAAGATAATGGGTTGCATCAAAAGAGACATAGATGCCCGTGATGAGAACATAGTCCTGCCACTTTACAAATCACTAGTCAGACCACATATGGAGTACTGTGTACAGTTCTGGGCTCCTGTGAACAAGGCAGACATAGCAGAGCTGGAGAGGGTTCAGAGGAGGGCAACTAAAGTAATAACTGGAATGGGTGGACTACAGTACCCAGAAAGATTATCAAAATTAGGGTTATTCACTTTAGAAAAAAGACGACTGAGGGGAGATCTAATAACTATGTATAAATATATCAGAGGTCAGTACAGAGATCTCTCCCATCATCTATTTATCCCGAGGACTGTGACTGTGACGAGGGGACATCCTCTGCGTCTGGAGGAAAGAAGGTTTGTACATAAACATAGAAGAGGATTCTTTACGGTAAGAGCAGTGAGACTATGGAACTCTCTGCCTGAGGAGGTGGTGATGGTAAGTTCACTAAGAGAGTTCAAGAAGGGCCTGGATGTATTTCTGGAGGGTAATAATATTACAGGTTATAGTTACTAGAGATGGGTCGTTGATCCAGGGAGTTATTCTGATTGCCTGACTGGAGTCCCCTAAAGTGAGGAAAATTGGCTTCTACCTCACAGGGATTTTTTTGCCTTCCCCTGGATCAACTTGTAGGAAAACAGGCTGAACTGGATGGACAGATGTCTTTTTTCGGCCTTACAAACTATGTTACTATGTTACTATGTTACTATCATGTAATAGTGTGACATCATGTAATAGTGTGACATCATGTAATAGTGTGTCATAATATAATAGTGTGGCATCATATAATAGTGTGGCATCATGTAATAGTGTGGCATCATGTAATAGTGTGACATCATATAATAGTGTGACATCATGTAATAGTGTGACATTGTGTAATAGTGTAACGTTGTGTAATAGTGTGACATCATGTAACAGTGTGGCATCATGTCATAGTGTGGTATCATGTCATAGTGTGGCACCATGTAATAGTGTGACATCGTGTAATAGTGTGACATCATGTAACAGTGTGGCATCATGTAATATTGTGGCATCATGTAATACTGTGGCATCATGTAATACTGTGGCATCATGTGGGGATTGGCGCATAGCAAATGTGGTGCCAATATTCAAAAAGGGTCCAAGAACAGAGCCTGGGAACTATAGGCCGGTAAGTTTAACATCTGTCGTGGGTAAACTGTTTGAGGGTTTTCTAAGAGATGCTATCCTGGAGTACCTCAATGAAAATAAGCAAATAACTCCATATCAGCATGGATTCAATTTAATCAGTTTCTATGAGGAGGTAAGGTCTAGACTGGACCGCGGCGAATCAATGAATGTCGTATATCTAGACTTCTCCAAAGCATTTGACACGGTCCCACATAAAAGGTTAGTATATAAAATGAGAATGCTTGGCCTGGGAGAAAATGTCTGTATGTGGGTAAGTAACTGGCTCAGTGATAGAAAACAAATCAATATATTTATTAATGATCTAGTAAAAGGCTTGCACAGGAAAATATACATTTTTGCAGATGACACTAAACTGTGTAAAGTAATTAACACAGAAGAGGACAGTACACTGCTACAGATGGATCTGGATAGATTGGAGGCTTGGGCAGAGAAGTGGCAGATGAGGTTTAACACTGACAAATGTAAGGTTATGTATATGGGAAGGAATAATGCAAGTCACCAGTACATACTGAATGGTAAAACATTGGGTAACTCTGACATGGAAAAGGACCTTGGAATTTTAGTGAACAGCAAACTAAGCTGTAGAAACCAGTGTCAAACAGCTGCTGCCAAGGCCAATAAGATAATGGGTTGCATCAAAAGGGGCATAGATGCCCGATGAGAACATAGTCCTGCCACTTTACAAATCACTAGTCAGACCACACATGGAGTACTGTGCACAGTTCTGGGCTCCTGTGAACAAGGCAGACATAGCAGAGCTGGAGAGGGTTCAGAGGAGGGCAACTAAAGTAATAACTGGAATGGGTGGACTACAGTACCCAGAAAGATTATCAAAATTAGGGTTATTCACTTTAGAAAAAAGACGACTGAAGGGAGATCTAATAACTATGTATAAATATATCAGGGGTCAGTGCAGAGATCTCTCCCATGATCTATTTATCCCCAGGACTGTGACTGTGACGAGGGGACATCCTCTGCGTCTGGAGAAAAGAAGGTTTGTACACAAACATAGAAGAGGATTCTTTACGGTAAGAGCAGTGAGACTATGGAACTCCCTGCCTGAGGAGGTGGTGATGGTAAGTTCACTAAAAGAGTTCAAGAGGGGCCTGGATGTATTTCTGGAGGGTAACAATATTACAGGTTATAGTTACTAGAGAGGGGTCGTTGATCCAGGGAGTTATTCTGATTGCCTGATTGGAGTCGGGAAGGAATTTTTTCCCCTAAAGTGGGGAAAATTGGCTTCTACCTCACAGGGTTTTTTTGCCTTCCTCTGGGTCAACTTGTAGGAAAACAGGCCGAACTGGATGGACAGATGTCTTTTTTCGGCCTTATAAACTATGTTACTATGTTACTATCATGTAATAGTGTGGCATCATGTAATAGTGTGGCATCATGTAATAGTGTAACGTTGTGTAATAGTGTGACATCATGCAATAGTGTAACGTTGTGTAATAGTGTGACATCATGCAATAGTGTAACGTTGTGTAATAGTGTAACGTTGTGTAATAGTGTAACGTTGTGTAATAGTGTGGCATCATATAATAGTGTGACATCATATAATAGTGTGGCATCATGTAATAGTGTGACATTGTGTAATAGTGTAACATCATGTAATAGTGTGACATCATGTAATAGTGTGACATCATGTAATAGTGTAACGTTGTGGAATAGTGTGACATCGTGTAATAGTGTAATATTATGTAGTACTGTGGGATCATGTAATAGTGTGGCATCATGTAATAGTGGGGCATCATGTAATAGTGTGACATTGTGTAATAGTGTAATATTATGTAGTACTGTCGCATCATGTAATAGTGGGGCATCATGTAATAGTGTAACGTTGTGTAATAGTGTGACATCATGTAATAGTGTAACATTGTGTAATAGTGTAACATCATGTAATAGTGTAACATTGTGTAATAGTGTAACATCATGTAATAGTGTAACATTGTGTAATAGTGTGATATCATGTCATAGTGTAACATTGTGTAATAGTGTAACATCATGTAATAGTGTAACATGTAATAGTGTAACATCATGTAATAGTGTAACGTGTAATAGTGTGACATCATGTAATACTGTGGCATCATGTAATAGTGTGACATCATGTAATAGTGTGACATCATGTAATAGTGTAACATTGTGTAATAGTGTGACATCATGTAATAGTGTGACATCATGTAATAGTGTGACATTGTGTAATAGTGTGACATCATGTAATAGTGTGACATCATGTAATAGTGTAACATTGTGTAATAGTGTGACATCATGTAATAGTGTAACATCGTGTAATAGTGTGACATCATGTAATAGTGTAACATGTAATAGTGTAACATCATGTAATAGTGTAACATGTAATAGTGTAACATCATGTAATAGTGTAACATCATGTAATAGTGTAACATGTAATAGTGTAACATCATGTAATAGTGTAACATGTAATAGTGTAACATCATGTAATAGTGTAACATGTAATAGTGTAACATCATGTAATACTGTGGCATCATGTAATAAGACTTGGAAAGCCCTCATACGAATCAGATTATATTCACACGACTGTTTGAAAAATGGACCATTTTTAATGGGTGATTTCTAAAAGACTGTTGAAAATGGCTTCCTTGAATTGAATGGGGGCCGGCAGTCTGTTAACATGACCAAAATAAGACATGTCCTATTTCTTGACTGTGTTATTCACAGGCCCAGTCAATAACCCCATAGACTTCAATTTGGCCATTTTTCCAGATCGTGTGAATGTAGCCTGGTCGGCTGGTCCCCACCAAGTAGGTTCACCCAACATTTATCTAATCTGCCCTGATAAGCCTCAATTACTAATGAAAGTACACACAAAATACGTCATCATTTGAAAACATTGTATATTGATAAATGATGGTATAAATACATGTGAATAACTGTGCGGTACCACAAAGTACAAGATAAATACATTAATACATGAGGAATGATCAATAAATACAGTCTTTATTAGCTGTGTTTGTTAGCATCTCCTTAATTAGAGGGGTATACATACTACACACAGAATAACGAGCAATTATTTAGAGGGCTGATTTTCTAACATAAGGGAACAATAGTTAAAAACGGTCGCGTGCATGTAGCCCAATTACAGGGAGTCTATCACCAGCATCAGTCATGTCAAACTGTTAATACCACATAGTAGGTCACACACACAGATAACACATGGTACCTTTTTATGACACTTCTGTGGCTGCAATGTTCCAAAAACAAAATTTAAACCATATGCAAATGGGGTTTGCAAATGCACAGGGGTGGTGTTTGCTGCTCCAAGTGCCCAGCCCCCCCGGCGTTACTCGTCAAAAACTCCTCCCCTCTATCTCAGTTAGCCTGCCTGCCCAGTACCTATCTTCAGTGTGTGCCTGTGAACATGAGCACCGGCCTGCGCATGCTCCACACGATACCCACTGTAGGCAGCGGCATTGTTCAACCTAATGTGCATGCGCCGCTTACTGGCCTCTCTATTGTACAATCATCCAGCACATTTCCAGTAAGCGGCACATGCGCATTAGGTTGAATGATGCCGCGGTCCACAATGGGTATCTGCTATAGAGGGGAGCAGGTTTCAATGAGTAACGCCGGGGGGCGTGGGAACTTGGAGTGGCAAACATTGCCCCTGAGCGCTTGCTAACCCAATTTGCATATGATTTAAGAAGTGACAAAAAAGGTTCCATGTGTTATCTGTGTGTGACCTGCAATGTGGTATCAACAGTTTGACTGAAGTTGGTGATAGACTCCCTTTAAATTGAAGACCGCACTGTTTAGTCGGTCTGAATTGTTAATGGCCATGCGGCACTTTCAATACCACATTGCTATTAACAATGCAGACCAAGTAAACAGCATAGTCTTAATTAAATTAATTAGGGCCCACTGCAGTAGTTGACCGCATTGCAGCCGCGTCGCAACCATGACCAGGCCGTGTGGTCATACCCTAAGGCCTGTATTAGGCTGTCAGCAAACAATTGCTTGCTAGCTAACGGAGGAGACAGCTGCTATTACATGCAGTGATCTCCTCCACAGCATGAGTAGTTTATTGCCGGTGGCAGATCGCTATTAGACAGTATGATCTGCCCCCGACAAGCACTAATTTTGAATCATGTTTAAAAATCAGAACTGCCTGATGAACAAGCATTTGCTCGTTCATTGGGCAATCCGCGGCAGTATTACACTGCCAGATGATTGTTTAGCAATTATCGGCCAAAATATTGGCCAGTGTAACACAGCCTTAATTCCAAACTTCGACATTAAGTTAATTGGTTCAAACTGTGTTTAACTGCACAGGGTCAATAATAATAAAATAAAACAATAGTTACACAATGTTGTGTATTTTACTAGAGACATAAAAATAAGGTTAGGATAATGAAATTCATTTACACACAAGGCATTTTTTGGTAGGATGTGGTAATTTCTTTGAATGAACCCAGTCCTAATACTCAACTGCTAGAAAGAATGATCGAGCATGCCTTATTTCAACATGACCATTCCATTCACAGGAGATAAGCCCAAGGAGTCCCGTGGCAACTTATACCCCTCTACCCATTGAAAACACATACATGTGCTGACGAGCCAAGAGTACATGTGTATGGCAGGAAGAATAGGGAAATCCAGTTTGGCTGACAGCAATCTAAATGTTTATGTGCACCTTAGAGAGCTCATGTCAGCTGGATCAACCCTATTAAACCAGGAATATTGCCTGGTAGGGTTGATAATTAAAATGATAGATGTCTTGTGAAAATTGATTGAGTCATTCTCAAGACAAAATATTTTATCCTTTATGCAAAATCTTTTTTCTCAGGAATGCTGCAACAGATTCACGCAAGACAGCTATCATTTTAATTAGCAGGATCCACTCCACCAGGCAGTACTAGTTTAATAGGGATGATCCTGCTGGCAAGTGCTTTTTAATGTTTAAACAATATTCCACCTTTGTGCTTTTTTTTTTTTTAGTATTTGTGAGCCCCATGTTTTATATCTATTCTATATTTTTTACCCAATGTTCTACTGGATCTCAACTAAGAGAAGTACAAAAACCCTCCCTACTGTTTTATTGTTGAGTTATATTCACATCTGAATGGGCTTTTTCTGTTATGTGTGAGTATACACAAGACTTCATCTTAGATTACAGTTCAAATTGGAAATGGAATATGGAGCTATGAAAAGCTCTAGTGAATGATCCCATTCCCTGCTGATATTTTCGGCCTAGAGGGGCTTAATGGACAGTTGGGTTGAATTACCTGAATAGTTGTCAAAGGGGTATTTCCATCTAATAATGTTATGGCATAACACTAAGATCACTATGTCATAACAATATGACCAAGGTGCCTTTGGCGTATACACTGCCCAGCGGTGCTCCTAACTTCCCTGCTGCACAGCTATGTTCAAGTGAATGAGGCAATGTTGTAGTTCTGCGGGGAGCATCCACGTGCATGAAAAATCAATGATGGAGCAGCTGCCCCATGAAAAACATTTATCATGTTTCTACAAGAAAGATGATACATTGATACATGTATGGTCACTGTGGTCTCATCAATGGGATACCCACCAATCACAAGAAAGGGGGCCCATAGCCCCAAAATGAAAAGCCGGTTGAGCATGCAAACTGGCACTCCATTCATTCTATGGGACTGTCGGAGATAGCCGCTGGTCTATTTTCAGCAGACATCAATGGAGCAGCAGTGGGCATGCTCAACCAGCTGCGGTATGGGGCCCCTATTCTCATGATCAGTGTGGGTCCCAGAGCATTTGGACTCCCATAGATCTAATAGACTTTCACGGACCATTACATCTAGGGAAAACATCCTTATAAAACATAATCTACTTTACTGTAAAGAAGCCATCCCATGTAAAAACAAAAAGAAGATTAAAGTCCACTTATGAACACCATTTAACAGTTAAATGGAGTCTTTCACCGGTTTTTCACCTATATAACTAACAGCACTGCCCCACAGAAGATAGCAGACACATTCCAGACATACCTGTGTGCACTGTGTGTGTGTATTACATGTCACATCCCAGACATACCTGTGTGCACTGTGTGTGTGTATTACATGTCACATCCCAGACATACCTGTGTGCACTGTGTGTGTGTATTACATGTCACATCCCAGACATACCTGTGTGCACTGTGTGTGTGTATTACATGTCACATCCCAGACATACCTGTGTGCACTGTGTGTCTGTATTACATATCACATCCCAGACATACCTGTGTGCACTGTGTGTCTGTATTACATGTCACATCCCAGACATACCTGTGTGCACTGTGTGTCTGTATTACATGTCACATCCCAGACATACCTGTGTGCACTGTGTGTCTGTATTACATGTCACATCCCAGACATACCTGTGTGCACCGTGTGTCTGTATTACATGTCACATCCCAGACATACCTGTGTGCACTGTGTGTATATTACATGTCACATCCCAGACATACCTGTGTGCACTGTGTGTCTGTATTACATGTCCAGAAAAATAACTTTTATTCTGCAGGAAAACAGCTCCCAAGTGCCCGGCTGAAAGTGAAACTAAAAACAGCTTTCTCTCCTGACTTGATTTCTAACAGCTATATCTTCTGATATACTGGATATAATGCTGTGATTATGGTATCATTTGAAAGCTTGGAATACAAAAAAAAAAACATTTTTCTATCTGATACCAATCCCAAGATATGAGCAGCTAAAGCAGCCCTCCCCTCTTCAGTCTGATTTGCAGCAGCAGCAGAGCTGGCCACTTGGGAGTTGTTTTCCTGCAGAATAAAAGTGCTTTTCCCGGACATGTAATACAGACACACAGTGCACACAGGTATGTCTGGGATGTGACATGTAATACAGACACACAGTGCACACAGGTATGTCTGGGATATGTATGCAATGTTCTGTGGGGCAGTGCTATTAGTTATATAGGTGAAAAACAGGTGAAAGACTCCCTTTAACATATAGAATTAATCTACATTCACGGTAAGTCAGATCCCCTTTCTTCAGATCTGGAATCTCCTGGCATTCCTTAGCTTGATGTCTTCCCAGATTTGCCGTCAGATCTGCAGATTTGCCTTTAGAATTTCTCACCAGACACTATGCAGCAATCTGATGAAAGAAAGACAACCTGTCTGGATGCATTGTAGGAGCCCAGCTGTCATTGGTGTGTCTGACAACAGAGCTTGTCGACTG
Organism: Rhinella marina; assembly: GCA_900303285.1. NCBI lineage: Eukaryota > Metazoa > Chordata > Amphibia > Anura > Bufonidae > Rhinella > Rhinella marina. Next base: position 179,483 of record ONZH01013485.1, read on the forward strand.
TGTCTAATAGCAACCAGCATAATCATACTAAGGGTCTCAGAATCAGTATCTATCAGAAGACTCTGCATGTGTATTAATTCTACATGTAAATTGTCAAATATATACTGATATATCTGTATAATGAAGGGTTGCGTAACTTTTTGTACTTCCTGTTACTGAATAGAAACATTCTTGTACATTCAGAGGCAGTAAACACGTTATGACCCAGTCCTTCATTTTGCAGAACTGCACTTCATTACAATGTATCAGAGCATAGAGCTATCTGCCTGCTACTGTGTTATACTCATTTTAGAGAACATGCTACTATGAAATGCAGTGCAATCTGTAGGCAGCGTGTATGTAGAGCCCTGGAGCAAGGGTACTTTGGACCATGGACATTTGTGTACATTGGCTATTATTGCTACTATGCAAAACCATCAACTCTCTACTTTATTGCACCCGAAGGGTTAAGTTGAATTGTTATTATGCTGTTGTGTGCACTTATACTGTTTCATATTATCGAACTGCATTGATATGTTTATTGTAATATATTCCTTCATTTACACTGTTATGACACTATATCTGCATTGTGCTGTGGAAAGGGTTAATGCACTGCCAGCTAATACTGAGATTTTATGACTTTTTACCTATGCACAATTTTGGAGGGGAAAAAACGGATACACTGACCTTCTGTCTGGTTTAGCTATGTTGCTTATGTCTGGAAAAGCTGCTTATTCCCATATACTTGCATTAAAGCTCTATGCAAGTCAATAATAGGCAGCAATTGTAACAATGTTTCTGTTTAGGCTGTGCTTCTGAGACTGGAGAAGTAAGCTCAGTGCCTTGCCTGTATTGTTTGCTCTTTAGTTCCCCCAGTGAAGAAGCACACTGGTTTACTGCCCTGACTCTGGACTTATTTCCCATTGGGGTGCACCATGTCTTACCATCTCTTCCAGAGAGCAGCAACATGAGGTGACACTGCGATGGTGTCCGAGTGACCCAGTGTTGTGGGGCCATCCCAAACCCAGCCACTGAAGTTGTAGAACAGGAGGTGGTGAGCAGATTGATATATAGTTTTATGAAGAAAAATTCAGTATAACTTGTAATATATCTCTGCTGTATACTTAAAGGGGTTGTCTCATCTGATGTCTGATAGGTGTGGGTCCCGCACCTATCTTCTAAACGGAGCCCCAAAAGTGGTGGAGGGCGCACTGCCCATGCGCAGCCACCCTCCATTCATTTTTATGAGGAAATCAAAAATTTTCGCTCCCATTTACTTTTATGGGGAGCCCACTCCGTTCTTGATATAGCAGTGGCACCCACACCTTTCAGACAATGGGGGCATATCCTAGCGATATGCCCCTCATTGTCTCATATGAGACAACCCCTTTAAGTCTGCCCCTGTGTACAGCTGTCAGTGACTGACAACTATTTCTGCATACACACTTACACAGCAAATGTTATCAATTACTGATAACACCTCCCGCGTACAACTGAAGTCAGAAAAAGCAGAGATTTAAGTGTTTTACTGAATCATTTTCCAAAACTATTCCTCAATCTGCTCAGCTCCTCCTGCTGTATAACAAGCTGCTTGCAGATGGTACTGCATTTTGTGGCGACAGGTCCTCTTTAAGGCCTCATGCACACGAACGTGTGCCGGCCATGCCCGTGCTGCGGGCCGCAAACTGCAGTCCGCAATGCACGGGCACTGACCGTGAGGCCACTGCATGTGGATCGTGGACCCATTCACTTGAATGGGGTCCGCGATCCGCATCCGAGGGTCCGCACCGCAAAAAAGTAGTGCTTGCGCTACTTTTTTGCGGTGTGGAGGCACGGCCAGAAACACCACGGAAGCACACCGTAGTGCTTCCGTGGTGTTCCGATCCGTGCCTCCGCTCCGCATCTCCCGGATCGCGGACCCATTGAAGTTAATGGGTCCGCGATCCGTGATGCGGGCTGCACACGGCCGGTGCCCGTTTATTGCAGACCCGCCGTATGCGGCTCGCAGCACGAGCACGGCCAGCACACGTTCGTGTGCATGAGCCCTAAGGGTTAGCTATGCTGAGGCTTTGTAACGAATTGCAGCTTTGTGAAATCAGAACATGGTGATGGAAATGTAAATCGGTTTACAGATCTAGCCACTTAAATCTTCTGGCTTTAAGACATGATTGTTAAGACATGAATAGTTTTTTTTTTTTTGTGGGGAATAACAATATGCTGGATTTTTGCCATATGTGGATTTTCTGATATATGGTGCTATTATACATATCTTTAATTATTATACTGCTTAATTTTCTTACACTACATGGTGGGGGCCCCATCATATTTTGTTACAGGGTTGTATGAATTATAGTTACGCCCCTGAGGTCACGGCTTCATGGCACAAGCTGGCAGACATTCCCCTTTGCTTCTACACAGACACTTTTGGGGACGTTGTGTTTGGGTAATGTTACACAGTACAGCTATTAGTCACAGTCATGTTGTCACAATTGTTAATGGTTGTCTTATCAACATTATTGTAAAATACATAATGGTGGATTTCTGTGACAGGCTGTCATCTGAATTCAATGCATTGCCTTTGCTTTTGTGTGCAAATCCTGAGGTCACTATTCAAATGGTCCACCTTTTATACATCAACCAAGTATTACACTAGTCGAACTGTACATGTATCATGAAGGAGGCTGCCAGAACTGTAGCCGTGATATTCAGTGGGTGATAAGTCTCCAGCTGCTATCTTTACCAGCAAGGTGTCAAGCACTGACACAGGATCTGGCTTTGCACAATAAACCATTGAACCTGTAACTGTTGAGTTTGCCCGATGACTGTCAGCTTCTTGGCTTCTCACACCTGCCAGAAGAAAAGTAAAGAAAGAACATTAAGCAACCCCTGTGTAACTTCAACTGATCTTATAATTTATATCCCTTTGCCTTTTATTAAAGAATTATTCCCATCTCACACATTTATAGCATATTTTCCGGCTCCTGTCTCGTGGCTGTTGTGAATGGAAGGTGGCCATGTATGCACAACTCTCTCCATTCACTTCTGTGGGAGCTCAGAAAACAACCAGGTTGCTTGGGGGGCGGAGCCTGACTGCCTAGCGTGATGGTCGCTTGTTAGAGCGCTCCTCCACTACGAGTCTGTGTCTACCTCATTTCAACAGCTCATTGCCATTCAAAAATGGGGAAAATTGTGAAAGACAAGCCCAGAGACAGAAGAGAAACCACGAAGTTGGATTCAAGTGGAACTGACATGGAGAAATACCTCAACAAGACATCTACCTCAGCCGGGGCTTGCGCGCGCAAGATGGCGCAGGAGGGGAAAAGAGAGCACTCAGTGGACTCTGAAGCAGACAGTTTGTCTGACTCCACGGTGGCAAGTGTGAACAGAGACCCTGTGCAAGTTTCTAGAAGATTCCTCAAACAAGCCCTATCGCAAGCTATCTCACCAGTTATGAAAGAGCTTGCTGAGATCAAGTGTGATTTGAAGCAAATAGGCCACAGAGTGGAAACGCTAGAAACAAACCAGGCCGCAATGATTAATTATAGTGTGGCTCTCAACAAGAACTATACTGGTCAACTTGAGTCACTCAATGTTGCTTTCGCCCTAATAGAGGACCAAGAGAACCGCAGCCGCCAAAAGAACATCAGGATAAGAGGTATCCCGGAGACTGTTGGTTTGGAGCAGTTGCGAGAGACTGTTGCAGCCATTTTTGCTGATCTCCTCGGGGGTGAAAAAGCGGAGTCCATTGTGGTAGAACGGGTTCACAGATCCCTAAAACCACTGCCGAAGCAAGGAGAACCCCCGAGAGACGTCATATGTGGTCTCCTCAGTTATGTAGACACAGCAGCTTTATTAAAAGCGGCGCGGGAGAGAGAAGAAGTACTTTTGGATGGTGAGACCATACTGCTTTTTCAGGACATAGCTCCATCCACTTTGTACAAGCGGCGCCAGCTTAAGCCCTTAACAGATCACCTCAAATCAGGGCAGATTGGCTTTCGTTGGCTTTTCCCATTTGGGCTTACGTTTGCTAAAGGCGGGAAAAGATGCACCATCAGAACGCCGGCAGATCTACCAGCAGCGTGGTCGCTACTTCAGATACCTCCATTAAACATCGCCTCGTGGCTTCATGTACCTGCTCACCAGGAACCGCTTCCCCAGCTACCGGACCCTGGACTCTGGACACTCGTGGGGAAAAGGAAGCCACCTAGACCCAGGAGAATGGACACCTGATCTCCTACTTTCAGCTTTGTTTTGCAGATCCTCCTTAAGGGTGGTAATGTATGCTGAAGGGCTGTCTTATGGCTTGTAAGCCTGCTAATGGGACTCCTGGGGCTCCCTACCTGTAGTTTTTGAACTAAAGTTCTTTTTCCATTTTATACAGGGAAGTGGCTTCCAAGTTTTTTCTATGTTCTCCAAGTTTCCTAAGTTTAACTATGTAGGACGTTGTATAGTTCCTGTACGGTTCATTTAGCTAAGCTCATAGCTTTGTCAGGCTCTCCATGTCCTGATATGTCTCTGTTAGATTATATCATAGTATGTTACTCTACATTGTGCTTTTCCTTTCACCAATGTGATTTAGTACAGTTTAAAGTTCGTTGAGCTTTTCTTTATGTCATTTTAGTCTTAAAGACACAGTACCAATGTGGTTCCCTTGTCAGGTTCAATCCACCTATTGATGGGTTTGTGGATGTCTGTAGCTCTATTAATACATCTACCTGAACTGAGACCCATAATGTTAGCACATAACATTGTCATTGCTTTTTTGAAAATCACATGTCTTTTATGTTATCTGGGTAATTTTGGTAATTTTTGTTTTTTCACATTCCCCCAATCCTTCCCCAACCTTGCCTATACCTCTCCTTTTCCCCTTAACCCCCCTGCAGCTCGGTATGATCTGTTGCTACTTTTACTGGTAACTAGTTATAGTTAACTATTGCACGGTTCAACTTCACAACTTATAATGTGAGGGGTCTGAATACCCCGCAGAAGTGTTCTCAGATTTGTCGACTTTTGCAGAAAGCAAAGTCTGATATCTGTTTCTTGCAGGAAACCCATTTTAAATCTGGGTGCATCCCTTCGCTGCCTCGCTCCTTTTATACTAGTTGGTTCCACAGTGCTTATACTTCTGCATCTAGGGGTACCAGCATCGCATTATCTAAGAATGTTCCCTTTACTCACATGGTCACCATGTCTGACCCTGAGGGTCGCTTCATTTTTGTTAAGGGAAAGATTGGAGTTGATGTGGTGACGCTTGCGTGTCTGTATGCCCCCAACAGAGGTCAGCAACAGTGGCTTAAGTCTACTCTAACCAAACTAACCCAATTTGCTGAAGGCATCAAAATTGTAGGGGGATACATAAATGTTGCTTTATCTCCCATTCTGGACTTCTCTACAGGTCAGTCCCAACACTCACAGCTGGCTCTGGGTAGGATGTATGGTCCTTTGAGAGATGCTGGGCTGGTGGATGCTTGGAGATTATTGTACCCGAGCACGAAGGATTACACATTCTACTCGGCTGTACATAAGTCCTTCCAGAGAATTGATTACCTGTTCATTTCTGACAGATGTGTTGAGTGTTTGCATTCAGCAAATATTACTCCTATGACCGTCTCGGACCATGCACCAGTCCACATTTCCCTGTTGTTTCAGAATATGCCCTCTAAAACCTGGTCTTGGCGACTTAATAAGACTCTGTTGGATAGGGATGCAGACCTGCAGACGCTACAGAGGAGATTGACTCTTTTCCTTGAAGAAAACCCCCCCATGCGATACATCTACCATAACAGTGTGGGAGACGCATAAGGCGGTAATGAGGGGTGAACTAGTATCTCTCAGGTGTAAGCTGAAAAAAGAGAGGCAGATTACTTAATTCATTACTTTCCCAGATCTCTGCAATGGAAATGATCCACAAAAGGTCTAAAGTTGTCCAGATTTATGAAGATTTGGTATCCCTGGGGAGACAGTTAAAAGATCTACTTAATGTGCAATCTGCCAGGTCTTACCAATATGCCAAGTTTCGCTTCTACGCCCATGGGGACAGGGGGTCAAAATTAATGTCTCGCCTTATCAAACAGCGACAAAATGCCATCTTCATTCAATCAGTTAAGAATGATCGAGGGGTTAAAGTCACAAAGACGGCTGATATTGCGCTAGCTTTTCAGCAATTTTATTCTCAGCTCTACAAGTTGAAGCAGACTGATAGCTGTCCCTCAACTGATCTTAGGGCGGCCATAGATGCTTTTCTATCACCCTTACATTTGCCAACCCTGTCCCAGAGTGATAGTGAGGCATTGCTCCTCCCGATAACTGAGGAGGAGGTGGCCGGGGTGATCAAATCTATGCCCTTGGGGAAAAGTCCAGGCCCAGATGGCTTCCCGGTAAGTTATTACAAAAAACTGCTACCTGTCCTCTTACCTCATTTAACTAACTGGTGTAAGGAGCTCATGTCTGGATCCTGTCTGCATCCGCAAGCTTTGGAGGCAACAGTTACTATACTACCCAAGGCTGGAAAGGACCCAGAAATTTGCGGGAGCTACATGCCAATTTCCTTATTAAATGTGGATATTAAGATTTGGGCCAAGCTTCTCGCCAATAGGCTAAGTTCCTTTCTCCCTATGCTCATACACCCTGAACAAGCAGGATTTATTCCTGGCTGGGAGGGCAATTGTTACGGCCATCTCTTACGCTAAATCGGTGGGAAGGCCCCTGGTCCTCTTGGGCGTGGATGCGGAAAAGGCCTTTGATAGGGTGAGCTGGGTCTTTATGCAAAAAGCTCTTTTGAAATTTGGAATACCGCCCCCATTTATTTCTGCTATTATGTCCTTATATTCGCAACCTAGTGCAAGGGTTAGGGTCAATGGTACCCTTTCCTCTGCCTTCCCTATTGAAAATGGGACGAGGCAGGGGTGCCCTCTCTCCCCCACCCTTTTTGTCCTGGTGATGGAGACACTCTTACAGGCCCTCAGAGAACATCCCCACATAAAAGGTCTCCAATTACCTGGCTCTCTCCCCTCTTATAGCACAGCTGCTTTCCCAGATGATCTTCACATTTTTATCTCCAACCCTCGGGAAGCTTTTCCACCCCTTTTGGACCTTTTTGAGACTTTGGGGAAATTATCTAATTTTAAGATAAATCTCTCCAAGTCAGAGGCACTCAATGTGTCTGCACCCCACTCAGTCGTGTCTCGTTTAAAGGAGACTACCCCTTTTAGATGGCAGGACTCATATATTACATACCTGGGAGTCAAACTATCCCATGATTTAGATAATATTTATGACCTGAATTTTCCTCCTCTACTCTGGGGGATCCAATCTCACTTAAAATTTCTAAAAGTACAGTATGTTTCATGGATGGGGCGCAAGAATCTGCTGAAATCATTTATAATGCCCAAATTGCTATACGCTTTTCAGATGTTACCCATCGACATACCGAAGGTCTTCTGTAGACAAGTTAGACGTATTTTTGCCTCCTTTCTCTGGGACAAGAAAAAAGCTAGAATAGCTTATGATAGGCTGATTCACATAAAGGATCATGGTGGCTTTGGTTTACCTGATCCTGCTACATATTATAAGGCGATTCATTTGAAACGCTGGTTGCAACTCAATGCAAAGGCATCTGGGGTACTAGGTGTAGAACTGGAGGTTAAACTTATGACTACTGATCAGTTAGCTAGTTTGTGGGGCTTAAGAGCACCTGCTGTATCCCACAGCCCACTTTTGAGAGGCACTATGTTGGTAATCCATACTATGCCTGAAGAGTTGAAGGTTCTGGGGTCACCATCTCCCCTCTTACCTGCTTGTTTAATCCCATTTATCATAGATTCCCAGATAGTGCATCATTCAGAGGTCTGGAGTAAATTTAAAGGGCAAACACTTGAAGGTTTTTTACAGGAACTAGTTATATGTAATGGTGTTTCTCAACCTGGGGATTTGGCTTCCTTAACATCTAACTTCTTAGAAGTGGCCAGTATACTTAAGACCTGTAAAGAGCTTGTACGGAGGAAACTGGATTTGGGAGATCGTACTTGGCTAGAGAAGCTTTTAGCACAAGATAAACCCCCGCGCAGGTTAATTTCTTTATTGTACGCCTCACTCATAGCTGACAATAGCAAAGTGAACCCTGCATATATCCAAGAATGGTCTAATGAGCTGGGAAGAGATTTCACTGAGACAGAGAGACTGCGAATTCATCAGAACTCTCATGGATTCTCTAGGTGTGTAAGACTACAGGAGCATTCGTATAAAGTGATGACACACTGGTATAAAACTCCTAGGCAGCTTTTCTTGCGGGGATTACAAGCTTCAGATAGGTGCTGGAGATGTGGTGTGGGGGAGGGCTCTCTAGGTCATATCTTTTGGTTTTGCCCCAAAATAACTGGATTCTGGAAATTGGTAATAGAGAAGGTCAATAATATCACTTCTTCAGACATCCGTTTAACACCGGAGTCAATATTATTGTGGCTTCCCAGTGACACATGGCGCCCAGCTAAATGGGACCTGGCGACCCAGCTCCTGCAGGCCGCACGTTTGTTGATTCCAATAAGGTGGCTTAGCCCTGACCCGCCAACTGTTGAACAATGGTTTGACAAACTTGACCACATTTGCCGCATGGAGGAGTTGTTGAGCTGGGAGTCAAGAAGTCATTCTAAGTACATGAAGCTGTGGGGCCCTTGGAAACAATTCCGTGGCCGACTTTCACCTCACAATTAATGTAGGCACTCACATTGATTCTCATTATCACTACGGTAGCAAATACCTTCCTGTTCGGTTAACTACTGTGTAATGTATAGTATTATACGAGCTGCAGGTTTGTCTCCCTGGTCATCTATCCTTTCCCTTCCATCCTGGCTTCCCCCCCCCACCCTCCTGACCTAGCACTTACTTTCATATTTTCTTTCCCCACTTGGGGCCTCTGTTTTCAGTACCTACTGTATATTGCAAGGTTCTGCTATAGAGCCTGGAACTATGCTAAAAGAAATTGTAAAGAAAATTGAATATATGCATTGTAGCTTCCAGCTGTGTATGTATCTCTCCTATGGTCTGAGATTGTGGACATCTTCTCCCATGGGATAAATCGCCTTGCTATGGTCTTACATTTTGTTAATGGTGTTCATTCTGAATGTTATCCATTGTACGTCCTATCTTGCTTTATTCTCAATAAACAGAAATTTGAAAGAAAACAACCAGGTTGCTTTATTTAGATTTTAAAAACTTTATAGCTGTAAATGGAAAGATCCGAGTACGTTCAGCTACTCCTCCAAGGCAGCCACGAGATGGCCCCCCAGTCAGGAGGTAGGTGTGGGTCCAAGAGGTGGGATCCACATTTACGATCATTTATGGCATATCCTGTAGATATGCCATAAATGTGTGAGATGGGACTACCTCATTTTAATTTCTTATGCTACATCTTGTTTTAAGGATCTGTCTGGTTTAGGAAACCCATTTTTTACCAACCAATAGATGAATTTAAAAACAGCAGACTGTTGCAAAACATTCTGCGACTGTTCAAATAATGTGAATAGGGCTTACAGAATTCCACATGCTTGCCGCAAAAACATCTCTACTCAGATGAATGGAAATTATTTTCAGTTCATATGTCCAGTGTGCAAATATGCCTCATAAGTACAGTGTAAGTTAATAACATCAACCCTCTAATTCGTGGTCTATATTAATAACTATAAACAGAGTCTCTTGTTCTGAAGAACACAGCAAGTCCAACTGGACAACATGCCATCTCTCATTTCCTCTGTTGTGGTGCTGCAGAGGACTTGAACAGTTGCTGCCAAGGCCACCCAGTGATTACAGCTGATTGCTGTAGTCACAAAAGAGGTACAATCTGTGATCAAGGTATTGTCAAAATTGGACAAAAAAAAAGTGTATACAGACATTTTGTCTGAAAAAAATCATTTTGCGTATTTGGAGTGATACTCCATCCTGGGTGATGATGCTTCAGCACATACTTATCATAGTTTCTCTAGGTATCTGCACAGGGAGGGGCACACAGAAAACTTTTTTTTTTCACCTGCAACGCTCTTCATTAAGTGTGAGTCCTCGTTGGATACATCGTTTTTCATTAAAGTCACAGACACATTTGCAGTTTTTTGGATTTAAAGTTCTTCGCCGGCCACATGGTGGACATGTAGACCTGAAAGCAACAGTACATATCTTCAGTAAATTTTAGTCTTGTCATGACATACATCAAAACTGTATACTTATCTGATGTTTCTAAACCTAACACTGATGATTCAACAAGAGAACCAAGATATGTATTGGAGTGTATACTTTTTATCTACTCATGTGAGCATAGGAAAGGGATTCAGCCAATGTTTCACCCTTCCCATCCATCCTATGGTTCAACCGTAAGAAGTAAAGTTGTCCCCACTATATACAATTGTGGAAGATCTGTGTATATATGTGTCCCATCAATGACATCTCGACCACCTGTGCCAGGTGCCAAGATGCAGACAGCATGTGGACTGACTTTAATGCGACCGCCTAAGCCAGAAAGCCAGAAACACAGGCTGGAGGCCAGAAGAGGCCTATGGCCTGCATCATTAATGGCTACAGAGAATCAGGTGTTTTTTTTTCTAATTCACTTTGTGAGAAGTTAGTACTGGGGGCATTACAAGTACTGAGGGCACTATGTGGGGGCATTACAAGTACTGGGGGCACTAGGTGTGTGGGGAGGGCATTTTAAGCACTGGGAGCACTATGTGGGAGGCATTACAAGTACAAGAACACTGTGATGGAGACATTGCAAGCATTGGATGCACTATGTGGGGGGCATTACAAGTACTGCGGCACTATGAGGAGGGCATTATCAGTATTAGGGACACTATGTGGGAGGCATTAAAAATACTGGGTGCACTAGGGACATTACAAGTACTGGAGGCACTATGTGGGGACATTACAAGTACTGTGGGCACTATATGGAAGGTATTACAAATACTGGGGGCATTATTTGGGGGGAGGGGCATTACAAGTACTGGAGGCATTATTATTATAAGTACTGGGGGACCACAGGAACACTATGAGTACCAGAGGCACTACAGTTACACTATAATACAGGGGGCAACTCAGGTGCAATTATAGGCTTGATTGTATTATACCTACTGAAGGACATTATAACTACTGTAGGTACTAGAGGGGACATTATAACTACAGGAGGGCACTGTAGGAGGCATTATAACTACTTGGGGCTCTACAAGTGGGTATTATAAATTCTGTGAGGCTACTGAGAGCACTATGAGGAGATATATTACTGGGGTAATGTGGGGGTATTATTATTACTGGGAACAGTATTAAGGGAATTTCAACTAACAGAGATACTCTTAGGGAGCATTACCACTGTAGGGGGCACTATTAGTAATGAAGGCAGTTTTGGAGAGGATTACAATTGATGGCACAATTACTGTGGGGGGACTATCTGTATGGTACTGTTATTTCTTCAGTAAGGGGGGGGGGTGATGGAAAAGTGAGGAATCTGAGATGTCTGTGTGGCAAAGTCTGCAAAGACAAGACATGGCTGAAAGAAGTCGACATGGTGATCTGGGCTGAAAGGAGAAAATGAGGAAAGAGAACATCTAGTTCAGAGGAGACATCACTGAATATAACAGGTATATAGTGCTATATAATCCTGTATGTTTGCTAACCCTGAATGTAATGTTCCACATTCAGGGACATTTGATTATTATTTCCAGTATCTGAGGGTTCAACTCCAGACTTCCAGGAAGAATTGTGTAGTATAAGCAACTCTTTCAATATGCTTTACTGATATAATTTTTGCATGGGCATGTACAGTATGCATCTTAAGAGCTGTTATCAAAAGACTGAGTATTTCCATATTGTTCATGGTTGGGTGGTATGTCTCTTAGATGGACACTAGAATCAGCTATTATATGTGATTATGATTTATTGAGACACTGCTAGACATTGAGGCACGTGCAGGTTACCTTTGCCTAGTTGAAAGAATAGTGTCTGTCCTGGGTGGAGAAGACATAGATATTGCAGGGTAGCACCCGTAGTGTTTAGGGAAGGGCTACAAGGTCATATCTGTTGTTGTCAGCCCAGGTGGGGGTACATGTGCTGCAGTGAGCACAGTTTAGGGTGCTGCTACAGCAGTGGTATAGTCTCCTTGTTTTTTTTATCTTTTGGTTGCCCAATCTACTAAACAGTGGGTACCGTATGTACTGTGCCATCATGATTCATCGAGTTTGCAGAAATACACTTTCAGGGTGTGACAGGTTATGATGTTCCTGTAGTAAACTGTACAAGGTACAGTAAGTTTTAATGAAGTCCCTTCAAGCAGTACAGTCTGACAGTCTGGATATTGGGAAAAAATGTAAATTGCTAATATAAACAGAAGTGGCGTATAGTAAGTATATGCTACGTAAAAAGCAGAATATTGGTCCTATACATGGAGGAGGGTATGGGCCAGTATGTTGTATATGGGCGCATGTAGGGGCTCAAAATATAAATACAAAAAAAGAGGTTTATTTTTTATGTTGCTTTGCCATGGTCTGTTACTTTATTTAAAAAAGCTATATGCTGTATGTGTGTATATGTGACTATCTTACCAAGCCATTAACATGAATCTCATACAGAAATGCTACAAAAACATAGGGTAAAGATAAAAAAGTAAAACTGGAGCAGACTCTTGTCATTCTAGATGACTGATGACTATGCATATTGCTATGTGACGTGAGTAGGAGTTCAGTGTCAGTTCATTTCCAGTGTTACTATTCACAAAAGCAAACTAACATGATCCCTTTTTTTCCAGAATCTCTCCCTTTGATCTCTACCCTTTGACATCTCAGCAGGCCTTCCCATGACCCGGCGATTGCTACCACACGCTAAAATGTCACTCACCCTTCTTCCTGCTACAAACCTGGCATTTTTAGAGGCTCCTTTCCCCTTTTTCCCTTTCCGCCTCCTTTTCTTTGTTTTTTTGTCACCTGACGTAGAAGTGAGCCTGTAAGAGAAAACCATGCAGAGTGAGAGCAGCTAATGTAATGGGGACAATATGTTCTAGATTTTAAGAAAAGGTCTAGTAAAAGGTCACGTTGTTCTGGGATATGAAAGAAGAAAAGCCGTACTAAACCATGGAAGAAGAGAGGGTACACTGAATTAATGCCACGGATGGCAGTCGGCTGGTGACTCACCAGCTGTTGTTCAGCTGCAGTCAGAGCTGGATTTAGCATAAAGATACGTAGTTCATCTATCAAGCATTTCTGACATCAGCAAATAAAACTCAGCTGAGGGAAGGAAAAATCAGCTCATGAGGGTTTAACTGAGGTGAGGGAACATAAAATGAGCTAAAAAGAGCTAAATTGGTCCCACTGTATTCTGCTTCATCTAGCCCTGTGATGGCTAACCACCGGCACTCCAGCTGTGGTAAAACTACAACTCCCAAGATGCACACTTGTTTGGCTGTTCTCAGAACTCCATAGAAATGAAAGGAGCATGCTGGAAGTTTTAGTTTCGCCACAGCTGGAGTGCCGGAGGTTAGCCATCACTGATCTAGCCTATGGAAGGTTCTGTATCTGTATAGGCTATAGATGTTCTGTGTCTGTCTAGCCTATGGAGCGTTCTGTGTCTGTCTAGCCTATGGAGCGTTCTGTGTCTGTCTAGCCTATGGAACGTTCTGTGTCTGTCTAGCCTATGGAACGTTCTGTGTCTGTCTAGCCTATGGAACGTTCTGTGTCTGTCTAGCCTATGGAACGTTATGTGTCTGTCTAGCCTATGGAACGTTCTGTGTCTGTCTAGCCTATGGAACGTTCTGTGTCTGTCTAGCCTATGGACTGCTCTGTGTCTGTCTAATCTATGTAACGTTCTCTATCTGTCTAGCCTATGGAACGTTCTGTGTCTGTCTAGCCTATGGAAGGTTCTGTGCCTGTCTAGTCTATCGGACGTTCTGTGACTGTATAGCCTATGGAACGTTCTGTAACTGTCTAGGCTTTGGAACGTTCTGTAACTGTCTAGCCTATGGACTGTTCTGTGTCTGTCTAGCCTATGGACTGCTCTGTGTCTGTCTAGCCTAAGTTACGTTCTGTATCTGTCTAGCCTATGGACTGTTCTGTGTCTGTCTAGCCTATGGACTGTTCTGTGTCTGTCTAGTCTATGGAAGGTTCTGTGTCTGTCTAGCCTATGGAAGGTTCTGTGTCTGTCTAGCCTATGGAAGGTTCTGTGTCTGTCTAGCCTATGGAATGTTCTGTAACTGTCTAGCCTTTGGAACGTTCTGTAACTGTCTAGCCTATGGAATGTTCTGTGTCTGTCTAGCCTATGGACTGCTCTGTGTCTGTCTAGCCTATGGACTGCTCTGTGTCTGTCTAGCCTAAGTTACGTTCTGTATCTGTCTAGTCTATGGAATGATCTGTATCTGTCTAGCCTATGGAACATTGCGTGTCTGTCAAGCCTATAGAATGTTCCCGTGTCTGTCTATCCTATGGAACGTTCCGTGTCTGTCCCCTTATGTAAGAGGCAAAAATAATAATAAAAAAATCAGATGCTGAATCTGCCTCAAAAATCAACATGTTTCCCCTGCTAAATTTGAAATCAGATTTCTGTATTACATGCTGTTTTTGGCACTGATTTTGGAGGAGATTTTGATGTATTTCTGCTTCCCATTGATTGAATAGGATGTTCATTGCTGATTCTGCCTAATGGGGCTAGATGCTTTTTTGGGGCTAATGGGGCTAGGTACTTTTTTTCAGCTTGCTCACTGTTTAAGAAAAAAAAGAGCTTTGACCTTCAATGAAAGCAATGGGAGGCAGATTTGAGGTGTTTTTGACAGTAATTTAAAGGCAGGAAAAGTTTCTAACTCAGCTGCAAAAACCAGTGTCCACATACGGTAGATGGTTTGGGATCTGAGAGCTGGGTGTTCTACCAATCACAAGAATCGGGGACCTGTGCCCTATCATGCTAGAAGAGATAATGGCCATACATGGAGGCAGCATACTCCAATGCAAGCCTTAAGGAGATACAAAAACAAACAAGAAGAGAACCTCAGTCTACAGCTTTGGCGTAAGGAGGCCATCCACCCTTGCCCATTGCAGGTCCTTATGGTCCAAAAGGTTGGGAGCCTTTTATTATTTTTGAAGATGGTTTGTGATCCTTGTGCACTTCTTAATGTGGTACACTGCTCTTCTTAGTGGAGCTCGGGTGATAAAGCACAATTTCGGGCTTTCAATTTAAAATAAATGTTACAGAAAGAAAAACCCTAAAAAGCCTACATCCTGTAGCAGGTTTTTCGCAGTACCCACATACAATGTGGATTAAGTGCAGCTTTTCTGTGTGGATTTTGTATGGAAAAACGCAGTGTAATACAGTGCCAGTAAAGTGTATGAGATTAGACGAATCTCATTTACACTTTGTTTTTTTTTCAGAGGTGCGGAAATTAACCTGCTACCGTATGTATATTTTGAAATTTGCAGCATGTCAATTGTTGTTATGGGGGTTCAGGGATTTTATTTGGTGCAGATTTCACCCTTTTCAAGGAGAAGGAGATCTGTGTAAATCCACATAAAATTTGCACTAAAAACTCCCAAAAAGGTATCAAAAATGTGATAAATAGTGCAGATTTATGGGGGGTTTGTGCAGATTAAATGTGAGTTTTTGGCACATAAATCTGCACAGTGAAACCCCAAAAACGTTTTTGTCCCAATATACAAGACAACAGTATCTACCTTTCTTTTATACTTTCCTTCTTTGTCGATCTGGAAATGTCTTCAAGATGAAAAACTGCACCAACTATTACATCAGAAACTGTGTTACATGTAAACCCACTATAAGGACTCATCCACACATCTGCATTACAGATCTGTAGTCACATTTCAGTTTTTTAGTCAAACTTCATACAAATAGTGTTTTTCAATATCTACCATGTTCCAACAGATCTGTATTGGCATCATTTTATCCCATAGAAGGCAATGGGCTGAATAGAAAAACAGGTGTTTTGTATTTGCATAGTACACATGGACATATTTGTTCTCTTATTTCAGCAACATTACAAAAACAACAAAATGGAGCAAATACCAATGAAAAAGAGTCAGAAAAATCCAGAACAAAAAAGGATTCAATACGGAACAAATTGTAAAAAATAAAAATATTTCTTGCATATTTGCAAGTGTGTAGGATTCCTAACAGTGTGTGTGGTTTAAGATGAACTTTCCCAAAGGAGGCCTGTTCTCATAGTCTCCAAATGCTTCTCCATAGTTCATGCATAAGTAATATAAACCATCACACTATCTTTATAAAGAAATACCCTCTTTGTAAGGGTTCATGCATACAAACGTATTTTCTTTCCGTATCTGTTCCATTTTTTTTGTGGACCATATGCGGAACCATTTATTAAAAAAAACAAAAACGGAAGTTACTCCATGTACATTCACGTTTACGTATGTCCACATGTTCCACGAAAAAATAGAACATGTCCTATTATTGTCCGCATTACGGACAAGTAAAGGACAAGGGGCCAGCTGTTCCGTTCTGCAAAATACGGAATGCACACGGACATTATCTGTATTTTTTTGTGGACCGCAAAATACATATGGTTGTGTGCATCAGCCCTAAGAAGGAGTAAACAGGTGGGTAGAAGTTGGGATGGTCATGATCTCAAAGATTAGGCTTTGTGATCTCTGCTCTGAGGAACCCCAAATATGTATGGATTTGTGGGGTCATTTATCAAAGTGGTGTAAAGTAGAACTGGCTTAGTTGCCCCTAGCAACCAATCAGATTCCACCTTTCATTTTCCAAAGGAGCTGTCAAAAATGAAAGGTGGAATCTGATTGGGTGCTATGGGCAACTAAGCCAGTTCTACTTTACATCACTTTGATAAATGACCCCATTGGTGCTTAGCAGAATAGTTTTTAGCAATGACATTCAATTAAGTGATATATAGTGACTTATGTAATCGCTCATTATTTTATCTTCTATGAAATAAACATATGGGATACAATTTCAGCTGGTACGTTTTTTGCATGGAAAGCATCATGGCAGGTGATAGAGACCTTGCTGATCTCTACATGAATGGCACTGCTGGATAAATTATAAGGAAACTGTTCATTTATTAGATGACTTTGATATTCACAAAGAGCCCCTCTAAAGTTAAATCTTTGACTTCTTACTTTCCCCCTTTCTTTCACCTTTTTCTAACTTCATTCTCTTTTTTTTGTCTTTGCTTTTGTCTAACATAATTTCTTCTCAAGGCAAGATTACATTGGATGAGAACCTACTGTATGCATTTTTCATTACCTGGTGTCCAGTAGTTAGTGCCTATGCATATTACACTTTACATACCTGCACGCATGGGCAACTGAAGCCTCATTCACACGTCAGTGTTCTGTCAGTGATTTCCATCAGTGATTGTGAGCCAAAACCAGGTACAAGGTAAAGATCTGCTCCTGTTCTGTTTAGACCTGCACCTGGTTTTGACTCAAAATCTCTGATGGAAATCACTGACTGAACACTGATGTGTGAATGAGGCATAACTGGTAATTCTTGTCCAACCTTGTTTTCTCCCTATAGTATTGGGATAAGGTCACTCATGTTGCTTTTACTATATGTATTACACTTCTTATTGTTACAAATCCAATAAAAATAACTCATTACATAATATATAATTTATACAGTATATAATAGATGTGATGAGAAGGAGCAGACAGGAAAAACATGGAAAATAAAACTGGTAAT
The DNA here is from genome assembly GCA_900303285.1 of Rhinella marina. Lineage (NCBI taxonomy): Eukaryota > Metazoa > Chordata > Amphibia > Anura > Bufonidae > Rhinella > Rhinella marina. Next base: position 197,150 of record ONZH01013485.1, read on the forward strand.
TAAAACCTGAAATTATACCTGCTAGCCTTCAGTGTGGTATTGACATGGGGTCTGCAATGCATGAAAATAATACAATTATAATGTTATTGGTAGGTAAATTCAGGACGTAATTTACTACATACAGTAAATATCTACTATTAAAATGCCTAAGTACCTAATTACTAATTTCTGAAAATCCCATTATACTAATGAATATTACTTACGTGATAGAATTTACACAGATAAATATTACCACCTATGCAAATACAGCATGAAGGTATGTCCACATTGGACGGGTTTGCAGCAGATGGAAAATCTGCAGTGCATCAACCGCAATTCTGTAGCAGAAAAAACTGCACCAAATGGTGTAGAATTCCCGCTGTAAATGCTTCAGATTTGCCACAGTTTTCACCCGCACTGCAAAGAGTGAACGACATGGCAGAATCTTGAATATAAATTGACATGCTGCTGATATATAGGAAGTAGGAGGAGCAAGGGTGCACAGAGTGGATTGGGCCCTCCCTTGATGCACTTAACCTCATTTGCAAATTGGCTACAAACATTTTTTCTCCAGAATGAAGCTCATTAAGTGAAAGGTATCATTACATTCAGCTGAGTCAGCCTTACAAGAAATTGTATCTGGTTTAACAGTACATTTCCTGATGACAGATTCCCTTTAAATTCTATTTGATACTACAGTTAAACAGGGGTCACTGTTCAAAGCGCGGTCCTGACTTGGGATCAGTAAACCCTGAAGAAATCGGAGGTAGTCACTGCAATTATTATTCACAGTCTAGAACTTCCCAACCTATAAGAAAACATAATGAACTTTGCAAGAGAACAAGCTGAGCTCCAAACATCCTTTGTTTGTTAATTTACTAATACAGACAGGTCTAAAACCCAAGCACTGAACAAGCCGTTCATCACATTGGTATTAAAATGCTCTACTGCTGTCTGCGTGGGCATGTTACAGAAATGTCCCAACTCAAGTTCTGAGGAACGCAAATTTCTGTCTCTGTACTTCTTCCGGTAGATTGCATCATTGTCATCCTAATGTGCATCAAGTGAAAAATAAACAAAAATGACCAGGGCGGTCGGCTACCTGTCTCTTCGGAGCAACAACAACGACTAGCTGAGATTCAGAAGCCATGGAAGCATGTGTCACAGCATTTTTCATTGTTAAGCCCTCCCTACTCCAAGTTATTATTCAGGATGCACCTGCACGATCTGCACTAGGGCCACAGGAGGGCCATTTCTACAGAATTTCAGTAAAAATGCAGACATTGTGACCCTCAAGCCCCCCTTGTACATATTAGCAATATGTTCATTTTTCTTTTTTACGGTTTCTGTATTACAGCAAAATACATAATATAATACTGACGACTTTAAATCTTTGTAAACAGATTGTTCACTAGATCATTTGTTCAACTAATGTTCAACCTTCAACCTGCTTTTATCTATTGTATACGGCCAGTTTAAGATTAATATCTTCCATAACTGGAACCTGCCACTCCTGTCCCCAAGATCTTACTGAAGCTTGACCAGTTTTCTGGAATGCACTACCTCAATCTGATTAATTCCCAACATTCACATCTTTATGTGTACCCTAAAAACACAGATTTTATGGTGACTGATCACATGCCTTAATCTAACTCCTCTCTCTATTACATTAAAGGAAATGTGTCACCAAAAATGTTATCTGCCAGTTAAAACCAGATAGTAACACATCTCCTTTTTCTAATCTGTTTTTATTTTATGATTGTTTATTTTTTATTTTATTTCCTGAACATTATTATGGAGGTGGCCATCTTGCCTGAGCTGTTCTTAACAGCACTTACAAAGCATTAATATAATTGCTTTATGGCAGCCCCATGGTCCATAGACACAATGGTCAGGAGCGGACCTCATTGACTTCTATGGCAGAGTCTTCTAGACATGCTCTGTGACCTGTACAGAGGCCATTGTACAAGGAAAGAATAGATAAATCCATCTATTGTGAATGAAGGATCCTGTCTTATATATATACAGAGGTGGTATCTCCTTATCATTACAGGCAGGATTAGAATGAGTTAACTGTAGTAAAGTAATCTGTATAGACTAAGAAGTGGCGCCAATTATTAATTCTGCCACTGACTGCCCGATGAGTGAGCATGCTTAACATTCAGTGCTTGCCGGCGGCAGATCGTGCTGTCTAATAACAATCGGCCACCAGCAAACCACTACATAGTGGTTATGCTATCGCTCCTTTCCATGCTACAGAGGAGATCGCAGCATGTAATATCAGCAGTCTCCTCCGCTAGCTAGAAGAGACAGAAAGAAAAAACAGTAGACAACTGATGTGAGCACACCAAAAATTACAAAATTTAAATCTTTTTAAATATATATTGAATTCCAGCCATGTAAGAAACGTGATAAAAACATTTTAAAAAATAGCCCATGGGACAGTTGCCATTATACTGTACATTATCACCACTAATGTATATAACACACCAAAATGACCAAAAAAGATGCAATAAAGACCAATGAAACAACAGATCAAAAGTGTATAACATAGACCTGTGCACCAAAAGTGCAACCTGTGCCAGGGGACAGGGAGAACCACCCTACGCTTGTCGCCAGAAACCCAGGTTCATAAGCTAGCAAGCGATTGCGGGAGGGAACACTTCCTCCCGACAATTGCTTGCTCAATCGGCCTCTCTAATACAGGCTTTAGACACAGTGGCCAGTGCAAAAACTGCAGGATTTTTGGTTTTAGTTTAAATATAAAAAGTAAAATGGAAAATTCAAAATAACACCATCCAAATTATTTAAAAATATGTTAAACATAAAATTTAAAAAGCAGGTTATTTTCTGATGACACATTCCCTTTAATCCTCAGAACCTGATCCCTTCAGTATCCTGTACACTACATGCACGCTCGTGCACTTCATACATGTACATACACAGGTACGGTCTGGTACATGTATCACCATTTTTCTAACAGAACTTGTGAAGGACAGTCCAGACTTATGCACATCGTATATTTACCTGCACTCACACTCCGTGTGTTGAATAACAGAGATTTCAGTGTACTCCGGATCTGATTTGGTTTTATGAACCTGAACCTGAAAAAAAGGTAAAATATTCAAGTTTATGTCTGAGTGATTACAGTGGTACTTTTCTATGATGTCCAATGCAGAATTTAAAGGGATTTATTGGACTATAACTTTTACAAAAAAACATGTGGATGGTTTTCTGGATATACATTTTTGAAGTCACTCTATTCATGCTACCCCCTGTCTTGGCTTTAACTTTATCTGTTTGGATTTCTAGCGCAGCACGCAGCCTCGCTTCACTTTCCCTTTCAGACCATCACTATGACCAGGGAAGGGGGTGAGTGAGTCGTATTAGGCCCCTTTCACACCTGCGACACGGGGCTCCGGCAGGCTGTTCCGGTGGGTGAACAGCCCGCCGGATCCGTGCTGCAGCAGATGCACTACGCTCCGGCCCCATTGGCTGTAATGGGGGCGGGCCGCGGATCCGGCCGCAGCACGGCAACCCCTGCCGAGAGGTGGCCGGAACAAAAATACAACAAAAATTGTATTCTTTCAATATTCAGTTAAAATATCCCTTTCTGATGGGAATGTCACCTTAAGTACAATATGACTGATTTGCAAATACAATGTCCTAAGCATATCTTAGAAACTTCTCATTTAACAAATAAAGTTTGACTTTGGGAGGAGACCAGCTTTTCACAGTCTTGACTTAATCCAAACTGCATTAGAGTAAAATGTGCCAAATTAAATTTGGTGCATCTCTTGGTTGTCCAGGTGCCAAAAAAGCAAATCTATGACTGCCATGAGTAGGCATAGGGTAGTGCTATAGTATACACCAAATACTGGCACATTATGGTAAATCTGTTGGAAAAATGGTCAAACATGTTTGTGCAAATAGGTTAGTAACAGGGCTAACCATACCACAGCTTATGTAGTGCCTACCAAACTGCATTTTGGAGCTGCAGTGACGGTGTATTGTGGTAAAGCCTCCAGCACACGGTTCTGTTGTGCACATAAGACCTCACAGGAATTATCTATGTATGGGTACTTTCACACGTCACAAGTCAAACCATCTTTGAGCCAATTCTCACACTACAAACCACACATTTTTTACCACTTTTAAAGAAGTATTCCAGTTCTTATTTTTATGTATTTCTTTATAGAATAGGAAATCATACAATTTTCTAATATAAGTGTACTGAAAATTCTGCTCACCTACCTATCTTTATCACTGCAGTTAACCCCTATCTGCACAGAGTAATGGACCGTTTGGTCTTGTGCAAACATGGCACCAGTCATGTAACCCTCACAATTGGTATAAAACCCATGGCATTCAGTTAAATACATGTATATCAGAAAATAATATAATGAATATAATGAATAATAAAATTATAAAAATACCCATTTGAGCACTTTTTCACTGGTAGAAACCATGCGGTCTAAACTGCATTGCAAAACCATGGAAATTTACAGTAAAATGTGGTCGGATTTGCTGCATGGCACTTGTGAAATGTGAAAGCACCCATAACATCTCCCAACCCAGAGCAAGTGTTCCTTGGTAAAATCAGCAGAACAGTAAACATGGCGGTGTGCTCATCACTGCATGGCTGCCGGGACTGCTTGGACTTTTTGAAGCACTAGATTTTAACTATTGCGTGATGGCTGCTTCCACAAGATTGCGTACAACGCGATTGTGTGAAATCAAAATGGATTTGTCACTTAATACATTGAAAGTCAAGAGATCAGCAAAAACACTTCCATATTTGATAATACAACTGGCTGCATCGGTTATGAAGGGATCTGGTTGTATTATCTATAACATAGCCAAGACGGATCCATCATGAACTCCATTGAAAGTCAATGGGTAACGGATCTGTTTTCTATTGTTTCCGCATCCCATGTCGGACAGAAAACTGCTGCTTGCTGCACAGCACAACCAAATGGAATGGAATGCATTCTGGTGCACTTCATTCCCTTCAGTTCAGTTTTGTCCCCATTGACAATGAATGGTGACAAAACAGAAGCATTTTTCTCCAGCATTGAGATTCTCTGCCAGATCTCCACACCGGAAAAGTAAAAATGCAAATGTGAAAGTAGCCTAAGAACACTTACATGATAATATGTTTCGATCACAGACACTATTTTAATTAAACCAGCATACAAACTGTTTATTAATTCATTGGGATTTTGATCCATTCCAATATAAAGTCTTAATTCGCTTACAGAAGATGAATTAGTATACTAATCACCTGCATTTTGATGATATGAGCCTGTGTGGGGAAGCAGCTTTGAGCTTCGTCCAGGCAGCACCCCGCACAGCGCTGGACTGACACACATGGCGGCTTGAAGAGGAAGTCTGAAAACTGTGGAAACTCATTGAGCAGATTAAGAAGGACCCATCGAGGCTGGCACTTACTTCTGTTAAATATATCCAGCCAGGCCTGGCCTGCAAAACACACATCACAACAATTGTCTTATTATATACCAGAGGTAATCCAGCTCTAGTTATGAGGCTTTTCAGGGTATGAGTAGAGGACTATGGAAGAAAGAGTGTTTACACACAGATAAAATGGTCTAAACTAAAGCTGGCCTTACACATGAGGTATTGTATGAAGTTCACCACTGATCCCCCATTAGCCAGTAACATTCATACTTGGCTCTAGTAATACATAGAAATGTGTTTGGTATGGCTATAGTGAATGTCCACCTTTTAACACCATGTTATTTCTGGGATTATTCATTTCATGATATTATATTTATTTAGATTTTTATAAATGTTGCTATAAAATATAGCACAGATTTAAAGCAGAGCATTCTCTGTACTGCCAAAATGGGTCTACTGCATAGTGCTTTGTTACTGAGTTCAGTGTACAACAGTAGGATGTCAGTGCCCTCTAGTGGTGGCTGCAGGCAGAACAAATGTTATATATTGGCTGTGTAACTCTCCAGCCAATATAAAGATATACAGTATTAAGAATGTATAAAGAATATGATGTTGAACCTATTTAGATCAGGAAAAAAATGACACATTTTTCAACAATGGACATTTACTTTAACCTAATCGTTTCGGAATATGTGTTATATTAGGCAATTACAATGCAAGCAAGAAAAAGGCTAAGCCGTCTCTCCTGACTCCACCATAGAAGCTCTGTTGGGCCAAGCATGCATGTGTTTTCAATGGCAAGAGAGAAAAAAAGTGGTCAGAACAAAAGGAAGCAGGCGTTGAAATTCTGTTGGGGATGATCAGGAGGCCCCCATACACATTAGCTAGTCAGATGGCTGGCTGATAATCTAATGTGTATAAGGGCCTTAAAGTGGGCCATACACATTAGATAGCTGTCAGACGAACAACTGACAGCTATCTCTTCTTACCCGTGTATAAACATGCACTCTGGGCTTAGCTGGGAGTGCATGTACCTTGAATAGTGAGAGGGAAGAAGCCATGGGCCTATCTTCCTGAGAATAAAAGATGTCGGGGGAGAGTTGAGAGACCCCCACACTTTCTATGGTCCCCTGGATCTAATGTGCCTAACCAGCTTAATTCCTGGAGGAGCTATGCATTAAAAATGTACTGTGGTGTAATTAAATAACATGACTTCGATTTCAGCATATCTATATTTACCTGGAATACGGACTACAGTCCATTGTGCAATGTGACTGTTACTCAACATCTGGCTCAGTGCAGGTCATGTAAAAGAGCATGCATTGAGATCTATGTACTGACATAGGTGTGAACTGCTCTCCAATGGGACAATGCCAAGAATCTACACATTTCTATGAACGCTATTAATTCAGGGAATGACTTAACTGGGAAAAACTCTGAAAAGTACCAAAAAGTTTTTTTTTACAACCTAACATCTGCAGATGATAACAGTGTGTGACAGGGGCGTTTCATCATCATTAGACTGACAGATGGCTGAGAATTTCCCAGGACAGATAACTGAAAGTGTTAAAGTGACAGCAGTGTGTGTTACTGTGACAGATATGTGTGTATTCTACAATGGCAGATAAGTGTAAGCAGGGTGAACAATGGTTTCCCTGCCCCCGACTGCATCTGTATTTATATCCTGAAATATCATATTCTGGGCTGTCCATTCACTGGTATTCCGACTGCATCAAGTTATCCCCTAGCCACAGAATAGGGGAAAATTATTAGATTCCTGGGAATAGTTGATAACTTGATAACTACAACTCATATTTTGCACTACAGTAGACAGGAGACACTTTATTGTTCTGCCACTGGCCCGGTTTTCTGACTCCTACGCCATATGCCGGCCATTGCACTTTACACGCCCTGCCTTGCATCCATCCAAACACTTAAAGAGGACCTTTCATGCATCCTCACACTGCTAACTAACTAGCAGTTTTTACAGGGCATGGGCCGGGGAGTTGGGGGCAATTACAATTTTTTCGGGGCGCAGCTCCGTTGGCCCGCTGCGCCCCTGTGAAGATCCGGCGCGCGCTATGCAAATTGCATAGCATCGGTACAGGGAGGAGGAGACGCCAGGAATTCACAATGGGCGTCTCCTTCTCCCCGGCTGTAGCGCTGTCCAATCACAGTGGAGAGCGTCACAGTCAGGGAGAAGGTTTCCTCCACTGTGATTGGACAGTGCTACAGCCGGGGAGAAGGAGACGCCCATTGAGAATCCCTGGCGTCTCCTCCTCCCTGTACCGATGCTATGCAATTTGCATAGCGCGCGCCTCTTTAACATTACAGATAACATCTACCATCAGGCAGGAGCCCCAGAATCAGGGTGTGACCCGAGGGAAGAAAGGGTGTGCCTTCCTTTCACTGCATGGCTCTAGGGAGCAATGTGAGGAAAACTACTGTGATTGACTGTAACAGCCAGAGCCACTACCACTCCCATCCTCTGTTCTGACTCCGGCACACGCTGCCCAGAAAAGAAGCCCAAGAGATTCTGTATTTCTCCCTCTGAACATTTCAGGGGTATTCACATTTTAGACAAACATGACATCCACATGGCCATATACATTAGATGAACGTTTGTCACATCTGCCTGAATTTGGGTCACCAGCTGAACATCTGATGTGTAAGATGGTGTCCTGATTCTTCCCTGGCAGCAGATGTTGGTTAATGATGCTCGGCAGAGCTGAGGTGGGGGTGGTCCTGTGGTTAACTATATATAGTTATCACTGGATTGTGTACTGACATAAAAGCAGCCACATGGATAATACAGTTTACTGATATCACTATGTACATGGACATTAGGTACTAAGCAAATATATGTTATCATTTTTGCCTTCCACCATGACAAGGTGACCTCTTTTACATGGGACCCTACTCTAAAATGACTTACCTCTCCTTGTGCCACTAGGCCTCCATATGAATTCAGAGAAAGTAGGATCCAGCCATATACTGCTGTACGTAAAAACAGCCCTACAAGGGCTGTATTCATTTATATAGTGACTTTACCATTAGTACATGTTATAATCCATATAATTAAAGGGGTTATGTATTATCTACAACAGACCCCCATGTGCCGGGCCCCTCCATGGGAATACACTTACCCTGCTCCCTACACCGCTCCTGGCACCCGCACTGCTGCTGCTTCTCCCTGTACACGGATTTTAATATCTGGTGTCGGGGGAGCAGCCAATGGCAGACGGAGATGGGGACAAGCCTCCCTAGCGTCATCCGCAATGTTAGGGAGGCTCCCCCCCTTGGGGACCGGGAGCGGGGTAAGTATATTCCCACGGAGGGGCCTGGCACATGAGGGAGGTTGTAGATAATGGATAACCCCTTTAAGGGATCATGCACATGACTGTGTGCGGGCAGGGCCCCTGCTGCAGACCGGAAATTGCGGTCCGCAATGCACATGCACCGACCATATGGCGAATGAAGCATTTGAATGGGGTCCTCGATCCGCATCCAACAATCTGCACCGCAAAAAAGTAGTGCACACAATACTTTTTTGCTGTGCGGAGGCACGGACTGAAACCCCATGGAAGCACTCCGTAGTGCTTTCGTGGGGTTCCGTGCTTGCTTTCCGCAGCGGACCTTCCAGATTGCGGACCCATTCAAGCGAATGGGGTCCGCATTTTGTCATACGATGCAAAAACAGGGCCCGTATATTGCAGATCCGCTGTTTGCGGGACACAATATGGGCCCGGCCGGCACACGGTTGTATGGGTGAGCCCTAAGGGGGTTTTCTGGGACTTAGATGTTGATGACCCATCCTCACCTGGCACCAGGCTCGAACTGACCTACAGGGGAACAAGTGAATCACCAGGTGGGCCCCTGACAAAGGTGGGCCTCCAGTCCACCAGCACTGCATCTCAAATAACCTATATCAATATAAAAACCCGGTAGATTATTTAACAAACTATCCAATTTATTATTATAGAAGCACCGGAAGGCTAAGGTGACCTCTAGGAACAGAGGCAGGCCAATCAGTATCCTCTCTCCCCAGGGACCCAGCCCCATAATCAATCATCTTGTAGCGTCTTGTTGCAGCCTGCCACTGTGTGGGAAGGTGATATTTGCATGTAGCTATACAGTGGGCCCCCGGAATTAATTTTACTGGTGAGCCCTAAGCATCCCAGTCTGACACAGCCTGGCACCCCCACAAATCAGCTGTTTCAGGCACCAGAAACTACACAGTGTAAAGAACCAAAAGCAGAAGGCTCTGTGTAGTTTCTGGCACCGGCGCAGTGCAGTTCAGCCCCCATTCACTTGTATGTACTCCAGCACAGCCAGTACACAGTGGACGAAACCTTCCGGTTCTGGATCATTCATACAGTGAATATAGCTTTAACTGTTATATATACTGTTATACATATACTGAATGTTGCTGGCGCAGTGTGTGTTCAGTATGTCCTCGTAATATCATAGTAAATTATTGGTCACGTTATCAGCCACAGTTACTAGATTACAAATAGGAAACTTCTAAAATATGGTCAATACGTTCTCATTAAAGGTACGTCGACCCAATGCTGTGGAGAAAATCCGTAGTGTGTTGTAATAGCAGCAAAACAAATCTCACAGACGCGATCTGTAAAAAATCTGTGCTGAAATTGTGGTCCACTTTTGAAATCACAGAATAATACCTGCAGTAACTCATGCGGATTTTGCTGCAGATTCATTGCATTACTGTTTACCTCCCAACTCTTCCGGATCTGGTGGGAAAGTCCTGGATTTCAGTGGCTGTCCCAGTGATGACAAAGCTCCCTGCTGCACCATTCCACTCAGCTGCCGGCGCTCACCAGCAGGCACGATGGGGTCACACATGGAACTGCTGGGCTGTGTAGGAAGAGCATACAGCCCCGGGAATCAGCATGTGCACTCCTCATACATGTGTATGCGACTGCATCGTGCCTCATGGGGAAGGCAGGATGTGCTCTTATCATCAGGGTAATGCCTAGGTGAGTATTTAGTGGGGTTTTTAATTAATGGAGGTGGCACTACTGAAAGGGGCGCTACTAAAGGGGGAATACCTACCGTGTTGGCATAACTACTATGAGGGAGCACAATGTAGGCAGAATTAAGCCTCATTCACACGTCCATTTCCGTGCTCAAATCCGTGAGCAGGTGGTCAGTGAGGCATCCATGAAGCTGTCCGTGAAGGATCCGTGTTGGGTCCGTGGGTCCGTGTTTTGCTGTCCGTGTTGCATCCGTGTTTCACTGACACTGAACAGCTGAAAAATAATTTTCAAAGCATCTCTTCTTAATGATCCGCGAAACACGGATGCAACACGGATGGCATCTGTGTTGCATCCGTGGTTTTCACGGACCCATAGACTATAATGGGCATGAGGGATCCGGGAACACGGATCAAGATAGGACATGCATCTGTGCTGAAAACAGTGACCCACGGACCGTGGTGAAACATTGAAGTCTGAACACACACATTAAAATGAATGAGGACATGTGCTGTCCGTGGAGAACACGTACAGAACACATCCGTGAAACCCTGACGTGTGAATGAGGCTTTACTGTGTGGGGTAACAATGTGGGTGAAATAAGAGGCAAGGACGCTGCTATTGTCCCTCTTTGTGATTTTCAAAAGTTGGGCGGTTATGTTACTGCTCATGAGGACATACCCTACAACTGAAAACATTATCACTCCTTGTTATGCACACCTATCATATGTATGATCCTCTGTAATTGGGGGCGGTAATATGGATGTGAAGATTGGGACATTTGAAATGAGCCTTACATATACGACTAGGTTTAGGATGAGTAGTAGCAGAAGTACAGAATAAATAACCATGCAGATAATACCTTCTAATTTCTGGGTCTGTGGAGTCGGAGATACTGAAAGCTGAAAGCAAAAGAAAATATGGTTTTAATAAAGGTCTATAAATCCTAGGTGCAGCATATTACCCACAATGCACTCATCACACATTATACACGATGCACTCATCACACATTATATATACTGCACTTATCACACATTATACACAATACACTCATCACACATTATATATACTGCGCTTATCACACATTATACACAATACACTCATCACACATAAAACACATTGCACTCATCACACATTATACACAATGCACTTATCACACATTATACACAATACACTCATCACACATCATACACATTGCACTCATCACACATTATACACGATGCACTCATCACACATTATACACGATGCACTCATCACACATTATACACACTGCACTCATCACACATTATACACAATGCACTCAACACACATTATATACACTGCACTCATCACACATTATACACACTGCACTCAACACACATATACACTGCACCAACACATTATACACACTGCACTCAACACACATTATACACACTGCACTCAACACACATTATACACACTGCACTCAACACACATTATATACACTGCACTCAACACACATTATATACAGTATACTGCACTCATCACACATTATACACACTGCACTCAACACACATTATATACACTGCACTCAACACAGTATACATAATACACTCATCACACATTATATACACTGCACTCATCACACATTATACACACTGCACTCAACACACATTATATACACTGCACTCAACACAGTATACATAATACACTCATCACACATTATATACACTGCACTCATCACACATTATACACAATGCACTCATCACACATTATATACACTGCACTCATCACACATTATACACAATTTATTATTTTTCTCACTTATATACCGCTGACATATTCCGCAGCGCTGTACAGTCATTACCATCACTCGCTGTCCCCATTGGAGCTCCCAATCTGAGTTCCCGATCAGTATGTCTCTGGAGGGTGGGAGCCCCAGTCCTCACTTTTACAATATGTTCTATAGTTTTTCACTTTACTCCACCACTGTCTCTTGGAGCCTTCATGCCTCCCTCCACCCTCACCTTCCCCCACAGGCTCTCCGCAGCTTCTGCTACCCTTTCCTCTATAAACAGCTAAGTACTTTTCCCCTATTACAGATATAATCTGATCACAGTAGCCAGACTGTCTGCAGAAACGTACTTTTCTACAAAACATATCAGCCTACAACACACGCCATCGACAGGCCATAGTGGCAGTTTTAGAATTTTTGTGACCATTGGTGATATCACTGTGACATAAAAAATCTAAGCCGTAAAAAGATACCAATAATGTCTACAGCTCAACAAGTCACTTCATGCGGGTCCAGATGATGATATCCTGCATGCTTCCGCCTATGCTGGGTGATATAGAGAGGAATGACTGTAATCATCAGAGTCCTGGAGCAATCATTACATAATTACAGCTTCATTCTATGGGACATATCATACCCCCAACATTCAGGATAAACAGTCCATGCCCCATGCCATATCCAAAGAAATACATTTAAGCCAGATCTCCACATTACTCCTGCCCCTTTAGAGCCTTAATCTGAGGATAGCCCTGCATCTGGACAGTACAGGGGGCTATTTAATGATTAATTTTTAATATTCAAAACTTTATCAATAAGAAGGGGACATCCTTTATGTCTAACGGAAAGAAGACTTCCATCTCTTCTGTAAGAGCATTCACACTAGGAACTCTCTGTCATAGGAAGTGGCAATGGATAAAGTTGCTGAAAGTTTTCAAGAAGTTGTAAATCTTCTCCCCTAATAAAAGGCAAATGTAATATACCCCATGGGGTTTTATGTCTTCCTCTGCATGATAACAACTTGAACTTGGGTTTTTTTCAACTATGTATGTTCATACTGCTGGCACTTCTGTAATATTAGGTGGTAAGAGCAGCACAGCATGCAGCACAATTCTTCCCATGAAAATGTCTGAGACCACAACAGACACCAGGGACCCTTAATTTAGCGGGTTCCGTTGCAATCCATTGTTGGATCCAGTGAGTGATCTGTAATAGAACATGTTCATCTAACAAAAAAACAACCTATGGAAGCTAATACGGGGCATACAGGAACGGACACCCAGCTTCTCCAGCCAACCGATTGGCAAATCTATCGAGCTATGAACAAATACATTCCTCAGAAGCCTAGGCTGCTTTACCGTTCAGTCCGCTGGGAAGAGTTTTCAGATTTTCTAGAAAAGCATTATACATTATACTATATATTATTAAGACTATATAGGATTGGGTTTCATAGATGCAGCTGAAGTATATCGCATATTCAGTACTGTTACTATAATGGATTGCAAGCAAAAGTTGGCTTAAATGGAACCTGTCACTATGAAAATGCAAATAACCTGCAAGCACCATGTTATAGAACAGGAGGAGCTGAGCAGATTAATGTACAGTTTTATGGGAAAAGATTCAGTAAAAATTGTATTTTATTTGTTTAAAGCCCTGCTCTTTCTAGGCTTAGGAGTCATGTGGGCGGTCCGATCAGTGATTGATAGCTATCTCTGTATACACAGTGATGCAGGATTACTTGTCAGTCACTGAGTAGGACCGCTCACATGGCTCTTAAGCCTAGAAAGAGCAACATTTTAAATGAACAAATTACAAGTTATGCTGAATCATTTACCATAAAACTATATATCAATCTGCTCAGCTCCTCCTGATCTCTATCATGCTGCCTGATGATTGTACTGCATTTTCATGGTGACAGATTAACTCAGCTCAATGACAAACTGCAGTACTAGTTCTTCGTACAGACACCCCCGCCCACCCCCCCTCCCACTGTGTCTTATCTCTATGCCTTCTTATTTATGATTGAGGCTTGTTCCTTATTTTGTGTCTTTTGTTTGCAAAAAGTATTGTGAGTTTTTTAATGGTTCAGTCATAGGGACAACTGCATTTAAAAGGAGGGAGTTCAAGAAATTCGTCTGAAATCAGCTAAGCCAAGGGTGATGATGGGCACCAGGCTGAAAATTTAGAATTTTTGTGGTTAAAGGGGTAACCACTCAATGGCTTAATTCCTGGCTAGTGTCAAACAGGAAATGTTCACATGAGAGTCAAGAATGGGTCTGTATCACAATATGGTTTAAAAATGTCGCACAACATGCCAATTGCAACTTTTTTGCGACATATGTGCAATTTTTTGGAGACATGCCACTTTTCAATGTGGTCTATGTTTAAAGCAGAAAAGTGAGATTAGACCTGGATTCCGGCACATTTACTTTCTGCGACAGTAGAAATGCTGCAGAAATAAAGCTGCATCCCACGCCAGGCAGCCTCCTGGTATATTTTTTAGGACTGAGTCATACAACACAATGTAGTTGCACCAAATACATGAAAACTGTGTAATATTTCATAAATTTGGTCCAACCACACGATGCAAGACCAGACTTCAAAGTGACATAAAAACAATCTCAATGAGAAATGACTCCCTTTATATTGATATGACTCCCGCTGCATCTCTTTACAGGTACTCAGCTAAGTAGCTCGAGTAGAACTGATTAGTCCAGTTTGAGATTTGCAGCAAACTAGTCCGATTTGGATCTTGGAGAATAGAATTTTCCATTATCTGTAATAAGGAAAACACAAATCACAGCGTAATAACCTTCAGGCGGACTGCTATTGTAATTATTCACCGCAGTATAAGAGGTTATCAGACTGGATATCTCTTCAAAGCAAAGTAAAACAAGATAAGCAGATAACCGAAAGGGGGTCAGATGGATCAAAAAGTTGGACTGTCCCTTAAAAAGTGGGTGGTCGAGGAAAGGTCCCCATTCTCTGTACAGTTCTTCAAGCTCTTTGAGAGTGGCATGTACATTCTCCTGGTTGTGTAGGTTCTGTCATTACCCTGGACAATCACCTGAGCCCCTGTATTCAGGGTACAGTGCAGTGTATCAGGTTGTACCTAGAACAGCTGATCGTGTCATAGTATTCTTTAAAATTGTGCACAGTGATAGCTCTCAGAGTTAAAGGGGATGTCTTACTTCAGCAAGTGGCATTTATGTAGACACGGTTAATACAAGGCACTTACTAATGTATTGTGATTGTTCATATTGTGTCCTTTGCTGGCTTGATTCATTTTTCCTTCACATTAAACACTGCTTATATCCAGGGGTTACGACCACCCTGCAATCCATCAGGTGGTCGTGCTTGCAAAAAGCACTAATCTCTCTGGTGTCCAGGACCATGGGAGCACACATAGGCACACATGCGCAACAGCTCCCATCCCGGCCATCTTGTATCTGCACTGCCCCTGGAAACAACCAGTTAATAATACGATGGAAAAATGAATCAAACCAGCACAAACCAGGCAATATGGACAATCACAATACATTAGTAAGTGCCTTGTGTTAACTTTGTCTATATGATAAATGCCATGTGCTGAAGTAAGACATCCCAATTCTGTGGAATACCACTGAAACACATTTTGATATACGGTAGTTGTCCCAAATGACAAACTCAGCACTGCTACATCTGTAACACTGCTTAGAGTCAGAATACAGTATGTTAAATCATTTTTTACGCTTACCGGAGTCAGGATGAAATACAATAGAATAGAAAACCACACGAGAGAGCTGCCAATCACACAGTCCATTTTACTGGATGGGTATCTCAGATCCTGGTCTTAGAAGCCAATCCTAAACCTTGCGAGGCAGTCGTCCGTCGGTGTCTTTTCTATGCAGATTCATTCACGTGCACAGTCTGTTCAATAGAGAAGGAAGGTAAGAGAGGGACAAGGACAAAGTGAGAAAGGCTGGTTAGACAGGGACATAATTATTCCAAAGGGTCCAGCCCCCCATCCCATGTAAACTCTTACAAAGCAAACATAACATTCCTTGTCCAAAAGAAAATAGTCCCAATTACCAGGATTTGCGTGTGCCATAGAAGAATGTGTATGAATTGAGCCCTTCTCCTTCCTTTTCTGCTTCTCTCATTCTGTTCCCTTGTCTCTCCCCCTGTTTCCTCCCCTTTGTCTGTATCCTCTCTTCTTTCCTTGTGATCTGCTGTCTATAGAACTTGTACCAGGCAGGACACTGGAGGTCCTAACTCTTCACACAGAAAGGTAGAGGAGATAGACAGATAAGCAGAGGGTGGTGGATAGGAGGGATCCACAGATGAAACAAGGGCTGGTTTGGATGTGTAGAGGGAGAGCTGGGCGAGCACTCACACCCCGTGCACCCAGGAATGGACAGCACAGCACATTCTGACAGCCACTGTTTGAACTACATGTGTGTAAAGAGAGCGACTCCTAATGTGCACGGGCTGGTGACTCAATGCACGTATGACATGGATTTACACTGATCTCTAAGAACGGTTACAGAGTAAGACGTTCTGGAAGTTAATCACTCAGCCTTTGACTTACATGCTCGAAGTATTCACAATAAGTGAATGTCCACCTTTGGCACCTTTCCCTGTTTGCATGTAGAATTAATCTGCACAAAAAGTTGAGTAACTGTTTAAACACATTGTCTACTTGTTCTTCTACTTATCCTCAGTTATCGCCTGTATTATAGTAAAGATCTTCTTTCACAATGTCAGTTCACACAGAGCTCAAATCCCCCAGCAGTCCTTGCTGGCTCAGTCTCTATGTATGCAGCACTCGCTCAGATGATTTATATTCAGGGACATGTTGCCTTTATACATACATAATTCTCCGTATGCATCATATTCACTTGTTAAGTTACCTTTTTACCTTCCGCAGCTATCTGTTAAGTGTCAATTTATTTTACTTGTAGTCATGCAATTACAGCTCCATCTAGTGGCCGTTTGTGCAAACAGTTTCTAGCTATCCAGTATTTAATTCTTGGTATCCTTGGCTATGGGGACCACTGTATTTATCACCTTTAACCATGGTGACATCATCAAGTCAGCTCATAGCAGCCATCTTTCTTCCAAGGTCAGCTCAAGGACATGCAGCATCTCTAATCATTCCCCACACCCAGACTTCAGACACACC
Organism: Rhinella marina; assembly: GCA_900303285.1. NCBI lineage: Eukaryota > Metazoa > Chordata > Amphibia > Anura > Bufonidae > Rhinella > Rhinella marina. Next base: position 214,458 of record ONZH01013485.1, read on the forward strand.
AGAAGGGGATGTCTCAATTCAGCAAATGACATTTATCTTATAGAAAAAGTTAATACAAGCCACTAACTAATGTATTGTGACTGTCCAAATTGCTTCCTTTTCTGGCTTCATTCATTTTTCCATCACATTATACACTGCTTGTTTTCCTGGTTACGCTCACCCTGCAATCCAGTTTATGTGCGCTCCCACAGTTCCCGGCCATCGGAGGGGCCAGTGCTTTTTCTATAGTATGCAAGCATGACCATAGCTGATGGATTGCAGAGTGGTCGTAACCATGGATATGAGCAGTATATAGTGGGATGGAAAAATGAATCTAACCAGCAAAGGAAGCAATATGGATAATAACAATACATTAGAAACTGGCTTGTACTAACTTTCTCTACATAATAAATGCCACTTGCTAAAGTGAGACAACCCCTTTAATGTGGCATCGCTGGTATGTTGAGGTTATTAGTTAGTAATGCTGTACTGAATGCATCCTCTATTCTATGTACATATTTGTGTTTGCATAACTTTGTACTATAATGTGTTATAGCCTGTCACATGCTGATCTACAATAGTAAGCACATTCTCTTTCTGTTCCACAGTTTCACCCTATCTTTGGAATAAAAGTTGAATTAGATGTTACTTCGGGGTAAATGAGAGTCATTTATCAATCACTTTATGCCACAATTGTAAAAAAGTCGCACAATATGGCAAATGTCATCTGTGGACACTAATGTACGTAGCTTAGTGGAAGGGGCTTGGCTTCGCACAGATGCCGCATTTACTATATTTTTCACCAGAAAGTGGTGGAAGCTATAGCTGAAGACTCTGTGGCTAGCGTAGACTTTAGTTTTTGGCAGCAGGGCAGAGATGCGCCTGGTTTGTTAAGAGGCTTCTGCCTCTTAACAAATCAGGCGCATCTCAAGCCAGAGCAGGAAGATCAAGACTGGCCATAAGCAGAGAGTGTCAGCTGTAACTTATCTGCACAAAAAAATTGATCTCATTTTGTATAAATTCCTGTGGAACACCTAAAGGGTTAACAAAGTTTGTAAAAATCAGTTTAGAATAGTTTGAGGGGTGTAGTTTCTAAAATGCAATAATACTAATAATGCAATATTTTTGGGTGGTTTCTTCTATATAACCCCTTTAAAGTCACTTCAGAACTGAATTGGTCCTTAAAACACGTTTTTCTTGAAAATTTCACAAATTGCTTCCAAAATTCTAAACCTTCTAACATCCTAAAAAAATGAAATTTACAAAACGATACCAACATAGAGCAGACATATGGGGAATGTCAATTAATAACTATTTTGCAAGGAATCACTATTTGTCTTAAAATCAGAGAAATTCAAATGTAGAAAATTGCTACTTTTCCCAAATTTTCTGCAAATTTTCAAATTTTTTAGACATAAAGGTAAACATGTCAACTCAAGTTCACCACTAACATGAACTATGATGTGTCACAAGAAAACAATCTTAGAATCATTTGGATCAGGAAAAGCATTCCAGATTTATTACCAGATAAAGTGACACATGTCAGATTTGAAAAATCGGGCTCTGGCATTTGGTCCAAACCGGCTTTTGATTGGAGAGGTTAGTGGCACAATTTAATTTATCATATCTTATATTGGAAAATGCTTTGTCGGGTGAAATAAAAAAAACAAAACTATTTTGCCAGGGTTTTTGGCACTAAAAATGACATGATGACCTTATTCTGATGGTCAGAGTGATTACGGTGATACCAAATTAATATAGCTTTTATTATGTTATGTGTATGTTTTAAAGGGAACCTGTCACCTCCAAAAGCCATCTGAAGTCGCCAGCAGTACCTGAGAGTAGCCAGCAGTGTGTTTCGGACAATTGTTTTGTTCCTGAAGGCAGATGCGGCAAAAGCTCTAAAAACTTTCCTTTATCCCTTGCCGGTGCACTTCTCTAGTCATGCTTGAAAACAAGGAGGCAGCGGCCTCCTTGCTTCAAGTCAAGGTAACCACACTCCCTTCCCTGCCCCTTCACTGTGACTGACAGTTGGCAGTTCGGCTGGCTTTGTCGAACTCTCTGCATAAGAGCTGTCAACATTGCACGTTTTACTGAATCTTTTTCCACAACGATATATCAGTCTGCTCAGCTCCTACTGCTCTATAACATGCTGCCTGCAGATTGCACAGGATTTTGTAATGACAGGTCCTCTTTAAGACAAGCTTCACCAACACTACATTTTCTCACAACACAAGTACCTGAAAACACTCAAATCATTAACAAACTTTAACCTGTATCAACAGCGGTAGCAGCAAAACTAACGTACGGAACAGCATTAGCACTGTCATTAAGGCCACTTTCACACAGTCAGTATTTGGTCAGTATTTTTCATCAGTATTTGTAAGCCAAAACCAGGAATGTGTCCAAAATACAGAAGAGGCACATATATTTCCATTATACCTCTTCTCCGTAGGTTCCACTCTTGGTTTTGGCTCACAAATACTGATGCAAAATACTGACCAAATACTGACCATGTGAAAGGCCTAATAGGAATATCCACTCTATCTGCCATGCACTTAAATGTGGTCTGATGCTCCCTCTTATCAGCCATTTCACTTCATAAGAAAACTGGATGTAGTGCTCTCTACTGGTATTATCGAAGGGAAGTCAATGAAATATCTACCCCATAATCAGTACTTTATCTCACATAGTTTCTGAGAACCTCAGGAGTACTGTTATTGGTAAGAGCAGCTCACCTTTATTGGTCTATATGAACAAGTGACATGAAACACTGAGTAGTGAATATCCCTCATATGTACCTTCTACTACTACAGAACAGGCCAGTAATGTAATACAGAGGAGGTTTTACTGTCATTTTCCCTGTTAGGCAAGGGTTACACGGCGACACTGGTCACCTGTCGCGGGCAGGATCGCTGAGTAGCGGTGATCCCATAGAAATTAATGGGATCACCGCGGCAGTTGCAAGAAATCCAGCCATGTTGGAGCCCTTGCCTTATAGGAGCAGTATGGCAATGGTGTTGACGGACACTTATACAGTTTGATTAGTGTGCGACACCATGAGTCTACAATATTGAACTTTTTCACAATATTCTAATTTTCTCAGATAAAGACTTTTGGGTATTATGCCCCTTTCACACATTATATGTGATCCCAGTCAGTGCCGGAGTCCAGCCCTGTAGATGCGTTGCGGGAGACATGCGAGTCTCCCGCTCGTGTGAAAGGGGCATTATAATTCCAAAAAATAATTCCCCTTTAAGGGGTCAGCAAACGGAATTTCAAGTTCTGCCTTAGGTAGCTAAAATGCATGGGATAAAGCAAAAATGATGCCTCCATACAGTGTCCAGATAATACTGTACCACAATACTGTATGCCACATAGATGGCCCACTAAACACATTATTCAATGCTCAAATAAAACCACCATACAATGCTTAAATAATACATTCATACAATGATCAAATAGTAGCACCATACATATCCCAAAAGGCAAAATAACACCATCAAGCAATAGGAATGGAACAAGAATAACATCATTAAGAGGCACATAGGAATGTTACCAGAGCTTAAATCTGAGTGATAGAGCCAATGCAATTGGACGTCAGTTGTCTGTGTGGAGAATCTATATCTATATAATTGTGATTTTAAGGAGGTAATTTATTATCCAGAAATACGCCTATATTAGGCGTATTTCTGGTGCAGACTGAGGCGCAAAGGTTAGTTGTGCTGCAATGTGTAACTTTTCCCGACCATGACGGATCTAAAAAAAAGTGGGCGGGGACGGGGAAGGGGCCAGGCCGGCAGGCCCATCTCAATCATTATTTTCTACGCCTGTTTTATGGGTAGAAAATGGTCTAAATGTAAGCCAGCAAGGAAGCTGTCTTACATTTAGAACTGGCACTGGATACGCTAAAGTTATGTAGAGGCCGGTGCCACTTCATAACCTTGGTGGATTCACCGCCAGATATTGGGTTATTAAGACCGTCGTCTAAAACTCCAGTCTTAATAAATGACCCCCTAAGGCCCCATTCACACGTCCGTAAAATGTGTCCGCATCCGTTCCGCAATTTTACGGAACGGGTGCGGACCCATTCATTTTCAATGGGGCTGCAAAAGATGCGGACGGCACACAGTCTGCCGTCCGCATCCGCACTTCCATTCCGCAGCTCTTGAGAAAAATAGAACATGTCCTATTCTTGTCCGAATACACGGACAAGGAAAGGCATTTCTATTATGTGCGGTCCTCAAATTGCGGAACGCATATGGCCAGTGTCTGTGTTTTGCGCATCCGCAAAACACGGACACCGGACACACGGAAGTGTGAATGGAGCCTAAGTGCATTGTTAAGAACAGTGTTGGTTAGTATATCTAGCACTTTCTTCTCAAAAAAGTTTTTTTTGTTGGCAATTTTTTAGGACCAAAAACCACCATGGCTTGAAGTTGAACAATAGGAAATTATAAACCGTCCTACAAATACTTTGGTATTTTGTAGCTGTGTTTCTTGGTGGCTTTTGGTCCCTATAACCTAACTGTGGTATTTTTTTCAAGCATTCTTCCATTTTCCCTGTAGGAAAAAAAGAAAAAATTTGTGACTAAAAAATGCCAATCCAAATACATGCTTGCAAAAAACGCATGACTCCATTTTTTACAATCCAAAAAACCTCTCCCCCCAAAAAATAAAAACAAAAAAACCTGGTGGCAGCACACTAAAAGACATGTCACTACCGGAGGTTGTCAATTTGGCACCTGAAACCACCCTTCACAGGCCACTATCAATGTCATGACGTGTACTGCTGATAAATGGTGGGAGGGCGGGTGTTACATGCAGGGTAAACATTAGAATTTGTATTACAATCATGTAGTTTAGGATCTGGGGCGAAGGTTTGCCAGTGCCCCTGAGAATGACTATTTGATATTTAGAGAAGGTCTGTGCCAGCTTAGGGGTAAACAAGAGAACTACTAATATATCCTCTGTGTACAAGTGATGCAATGTGAGTACCACCCTCACCATTAATAGCACATTTAGTGGATTTAACTCCAACTTCAATACATGTTTGCACAAATGAATTAAAGGGGTTGTCCACGTTATTTGATAACCTCATCAATATTTAAAGCCTGGAAAACCACATTTAAAAGGGTTGTCTAAGTTATTTTTATTGATGACCTATCCTCAGGATAGGCTATCAATATCAGATCAGTAGGAGTCCGACAGCTAGCACCCCAGTCGATCAGCTGGTTGAAGAGGGCGTGCGCCATGCCAGAGATGCATTCTCTTCATTGTAATTACACCTAAGTCATCCCATTCACTTCAATGGGATGGCTTGTTCCTATTTAAGTGTATAGGAACGAGCCATCCCATTAAAGGGGTATTCTCATCTTAGACAATGGGGGCATATCGCTAGGATATGCCCCCATTGTCTTATAGGTGCGGGTCCCACCGCTGGGACCTGCACCTATATCCAGAACGGAGCAGGGAGCGCTGCGCCTGGAGGACCCCAGGTTTCCGGGGGTCCGGCCACCACCAGGCGCAGCTCCCCGCGCCGCTCATAGAAATGAATGGGAGCCGGGCCGTGCATGCGCGGTGCGCTCCCATTCATTTCTATGGAGCTGACGGAAGTAGCCGAGCCAGCGCTCGGCTATTTTCGGCGGCCCCATAGAAATGAATGGAGGGCGGCTGCGCATGCGCAGTGCGCCCTCATTCAGTTCAGGGGCTCCGTTATGGAAATAGGTGCGGGGAGCTGCGCCTGGTGGTGGCCGGACCCCCGGAATCCTGGGGTCCTCCAGGCGCAGCGCTCCCCGCTCTGGATATAGGTGCGGGTCCCAGCGGTGGGACCCGCACCTATAAGACAATGGGGGCATATCCTAGCGATATGCCCCCATTGTCTAAAATGAGAATAACCCTTTAAGTGAATGGGACGACTTCTTGTAATTACACCCGCTCACCTCTGGTGTTGCAACGGTGAGTAGGTAAACAATGAAGAGAAGGCCCTCTGATATTGATAGCCTATCCTGAGGATAGGTCATAAAACAAATAACTTGGACAACCCCTTTAAAGGTTTTTCCAGGCTTTTAACATTGATGACCTATCCTCAGGATAGCTCATCAATATCAGAACAGGAGCGGTCCGACACATAGGATCCCCGACAATCAGCTGTATGAGAAGGCACGTGGCATGTGTGTGTGCTGCCCACTGTCTCTCTTCCTGCTTGCCACAGGCATAGCAGTGGCGAACAGCAAGAGAGTCAGGAGACAGCATGCGCACATGGTGCGTGCCTTCTCTTTATACAGCTGATCGGCAGGGGTCCCCGATGTCTGACCCTCGCCAATCTGATATTGATGTCCTATCCTGAGGATAGGTCATCAATATTAAAAGCCCGAACAACACCTTTAACTTTTTAAGTGTTCTTATGGAAACGCTGTAAACATTAAAATAAACCCTATAAATATTTGATATTGCCATAATCATACCAACCAATAGAATAAAGGTAATATTTATGCTACGTGGTGAATGGCACAAAATTCAAAATGAAAAAAAAAAAAAAAACAGGGCGGAATTGTTGCTTTTTTCCATGCCCAGAGAGAGAGTGAGAGAGAGAGAGAGAGAGGGGGAGAGAGAGAGAGAGAGGAAAAGAGGGAGAGAGAGCAGTTTTGACCAGGCTTTACACATACCTCCCAACGTTATATAAATATTAAAAAGTATAAACCTGAAGGTGTCGGCCCCTTACAGAGTAATGAGGGGCGAGTTGCAGAGAGCAATGAGGAGAAAGCAAAGCTACTAAATATTTTTTTTCTCCACTGTATTCACTGAGGAAAATAAACTGTCATGAAATGCAGAATATAAAAGTAAATTCCCCATTAAAAGTGCCCTGTCTGACCCAGGAAGAAGTACAGCGGCGTCTTAAAAAGATTAAAATAGACAAATTGCCAGGACCAGATGTCATACACCCCGTATCCTAAGAGAATTAAGTAATGTCATAGCCAGACCCTTATTTCTGATATTTAAGGACTCTATACTGACAGGGAGTGTTCCACAGGATTGGCGCATAGAAAATGTGGTGCCAATATTCAAAAAGGGTCCAAAAACAGAGCCCGGAAACTATAGGCCGGTAAGTTTAACATCTGTTGTGGGTAAACTGTTTGAAGGTTTTCTAAGAGATGCTATCTTGGAGTACCTCACTGAAAATAAGCAAATAACTCCATATCAACATGGCTTCGAGGGATCCGTCATGTCAAACCAATTTAATCAGTTTCTATGAGGAGATAAGTTGACCACGGCGAATCAATGGATATCGTATATCTGGACTTCTCCAAAGCATTTGACACTGTACCGCATAAAAGGTTAGTATATAAAATGAGAATGCTTGGCTTGGGAAAAAATGTCTGTATGTGGGTAAGTAACTGGCTCAGTGATAGAAAACAGAGGGTGGTTATTAACGGCACATACTCAGATTGGGTCACTGTCACTAGTGGGGTACCACAGGGGTCAGTATTGGGCCCTGTTCTCTTCAATATATTTATTAATGATCTTGTAGAAGGCTTCCACAGTAAAATATCAATTTTTACAGATGACACTAAACTGTGTAAAGTAATTAACACAGAAGAGGACAGTACACTGCTACAGATGGATCTGGATAGACTGGAGGCTTGGGCAGAGAAGTGGCAGATGAGGTTTAACACTGACAAATGTAAGGTTATGCACATGGGAAGGAATAATGCAAGTCACCAGTACATACTAAATGGTAAAACACTGGGTAACACTGACATGGAAAAGGACCTAGGAATTTTAGTAAACAGCAAACTAAGCTGCAGAAACCAGTGTTAGACAGCTGCTGCCAAGGCCAATAAGATAATGGGTTGCATCAAAAGGGACATAGATGCCCGTGATGAGAACATAGTCCTGCCACTTTACAAATCACTAGTCAGACCACACATGGAGTACTGTGTACAGTTCTGGGCTCCTGTGAACAAGGAAGACATAGCAGAGCTGGAGAGGGTTCAGAGGAGGGCAACTAAAGTAATAACTGGAATGGGTGGACTACAGTACCCAGAAAGATTATCAAAATTAGGGTTATTCACTTTAGAAAAAAGATGACTAAGGGGAGATCTAATAACTATGTATGAATATATCAGGGGTCAGTACAGAGATCTCTCCCATTATTTATTTATACCCAGGACTGTGACGAGGGGATATCCTCTGCGTCTGGAGGAAAGAAGGTTTGTGCTTCTATCTGTATCACTGTCCAGAGGACGGCAATACAGAAGAATATAGAGATGAGCGCTTCCACAATGGAAGCGCTCATCTCTCCCTGCCACTGGTAAGAAAGGGCCCCCCTCTGGCCCTGGGCCCCTGTGCAGCCGAACCGGCTGCACAGGCGGTATGTCCGCCCCTGATTTATCCCCAGGACTGTGACTGTGACGAGGGGACATCCTCTGAGTCTGGGGGAAAGAAGGTTTGTACACAAACATAGAAGAGGATTCTTTACTGTAAGAGCAGTGAGACTATGGAACTCTCTGCCTGAGGAGGTGGCGATGGTAAGTTCACTAAAAGAGTTCAGGAGGGGCCTGGATGTATTTCTGGAGGGTAATAATATTACAGGTTATAGTTACTAGAGATGGGTCGTTGATCCAGGGAGTTATTCTGATTGCCTGATTGGAGTTGGGAAGGAATTTTTTCCCCTAAAGTAGGGAAAATTGGCTTCTACCTCACAGGGTTTTTTTGCCTTCCTCTGGATCAACTTGTAGGATAACAGGCCGAATTGGATGGACAGATGTCTTTTTTCGACCTTATAAACTATGTTACTATGTTAGAAAATTGTAAAGAGGGACAACATGTGTGGCACATATAGTGCGCTGCTGCAATTTCTTTCATACTAGGCAATGCCTCTAACTCCGCCCAAAGAATAACTATACACACCAAGTCCCATTAATGTTCCCACATAGTAATTATTCCCCCTTTGTGCCAGCACATAGTAGTAATTCCCACACTGTGTCCCCTTCATAGTAGTAATACTCACATGTGTCCCCTTAGCAGTACTTATGCCAAGATATGTGCCCCTCACATTAGTTATGCCAAAATATGTGCCCCTTGACAGTAGATATGCCAAGATGTACCCCCCTCAGAGTAGTTATGCTAAGATATGTGCCCCCTTCACAATAGATATGCCAATATGGGCCCCCTCAGATTAGTTATGCCCACATGTGCCCTCTTCACAGTAAATATGCCAAGATTTGACCCCTCTGAGTAGTAATGCCCAGATGTGCCCTCTCAGAGTAGTTATGCCATGATATGCCCCCTCCACAGTAGATATGGCAAGATGTACCATAGTAGTTATGCCAAGATACTTCCACTGTGTCAATGTTTTTTATGGCAGTGGTGAGGCAGGGCCCCAGCAATAAGGTCAGGTCCTATTGACACCTCCACGTTTGTGACGGCCTGGTTCCCATAACATATGCCTCCTTCACATCATCCTCCATGGACATCTTCCCGTCCCAATCAAAAGCAGGGCGGAACGTTGCTTCCATTCCCCCCTATTATATTATTTAAAAAAAGCAATGCAAGAATGTAATTCGTAATGGAAGTGTATGCAGGCAATGCAAGAATTGAATTTGTAGTGGAAGTGTAGAACTTTCCAAAAAAAGATCTGATAGTGACCCGATCTCACTCTCTTTCCCTGATTACACCCCTTAGTATACCCCAAATTACCAAATATATCTCTTATCATCTCCCTATTATGTTCTTATACTGTCCCTATCACAGTATATCAGTGTGTTATGTCTACTGCAGACTCTTTTAGCACAGAGCCACAGCACATCCTTTCAGATTGCAAGTACAATGGCAATCTGCTTATTCAGCACAGGGACCTCCCTGCCTGCTTCCTCCCCGATTGGCTGATCCAGGCTGTCTGTCAGCCTCTGAGGCAATCAGAGTGAGCAATCCCCCACTTCCTCTCAATGTCATGTGACCATCCTTCTTCTACCTCCCTCATGGTTTTTCCCAACCACCATGGACGTTAAAATGGTGCTGCATGCCGTTTTACATGATTCATCTGAAAATAATCAAAAATCTTTTCAAAAAATCTATTCGCTAATCCTTACATTCTTTCTTCTGACAATTAACACTTGTATGTTTATAAATATGAGCATGCATTCTGCCCCATTAACGTATAATTTTTGAATGTTTGTGCAGAACAAGCCACACTTTCTTCTGACAATTAATAATTGTGAATTTATAAATATGGGCAGGCTTTCTGCCCATGTTAACACATAATTTTTGGACACTTGTGCAGAACACACCTTTCTTTTTTCTGACACTAACATTTTTGTATAGACAGGGGCAGGGATCTGCCCTTGTTGGCGCAATTTTTGGATGCTTGGTCCCAACAAGCCACTGTTTCTTTTCTTTCCCCATAACACCATGTGTGTTTAGACACCATCTGCCCTCGATAAAGCTGTTTGTGAACACCGTCAACTATGGATCTGAAGTAATTTCGCTCAAAATGTCATTTTAATGCTCTGTGGAGATTCGTCTCTGTACTGCATTAAAATGTATGGGCTCCGGTGAGGCAAATTAGTTAATCACTGAAGTTGCAAGACTTCGGTGATAATTAATTTCGCCTCGCCGGAGCCCATACTTTTTGATGTTGTACATAGACGGATCTCAGTACAGCATTAAAACGAAGTTTTGAGTGAAGTGACTTCGGACCTAGGATCCAAAGCTCTCTTCACTCATCCCTTCACTCATCAGCACTGTCTGGAGAAGGCAAGGTATGTAAATTTTTTATTAATGTCTGATCTGAGGTCTGATGGGGGTCTGATCTGAGTCTGATGGAGATCTGATCTGAGGCTGATGGAGGTTGGGGGTTCCAACCTGAGCCCCCAAATTCCTCCATCAGCCCCCAAATGCCTCCATCAGCCCCCAATTGCCTCCATCAGCCCCCCAATTGCCTCCATCAGCCCCCTAAATGCCTCCATCAGCCGCAGAGTATATAAAATAAAAATCACTTACCTCTCCCGCTCCTGGACGCCGCCGCTCCTCCGCTCCAGCGCTCTTCTCCTCCTCCGTCAGCTGTGCTGTGAACTGACGCACACAGTGTGAGGTCACAGAGCGCCCTCACGCTGTGCACAGCCCTGCACAGCCAAGCAGAGGACCAGGAAGCGGTGAGTACAGAGTCTTTGTGGAAGAACAGTGTGACTCATTCCTGACATTAGCTTCAGGGTCCTTCAGGGACAGTTAGGGTCCTAGGTATCCTGCATATGAACTCGCCTACATTCGAGGCCTGTTCATACTGGTTGTTAGTCAGGGTTTCTCTAGGAGGTGTCCATCTGGCTTCCCTAGTTTCCAGGCCTAATCTTCATTTCCTTTCCCCCCTTTCCCTCCTGCGCTTGGTGTGGTATCTTCCCCTCACACCGGAGTGTGACAGGAGGTTGGGGGTTCCAACCCGAGACTGATGGAGTCTGATCTGAGGCTGATAGGGATCTGATCTGAGCCTGATGGGGGTCTGATCTGAGGCTGATGGAGGTCTGATCTGAGGCTGATGGAGGTCTGATCTGAGGCTGATAGAGGTCTGATCTGAGGCTGTTGGGGTTTGATCTGAGGCTGATAGGGGTCTGATCTGAGTGTGATGGAGGTCTGATCTGAGGCTGATGGAGGTTAGGGGGGTCTGATCTGAGGCTGATAGAGCTTGTAGGTATGATAAGGGTCTGATTTGAGGATGATGGCACTTGGGGGGTCTGATGGAGCTTGTGGGTCTGATTTTGGGGTCTTATGAAGAATAAACATCTGATGAGGATTGGGGGTCTGATTTAAGGTCTAATGAAAAATATTTTTTTTCTTATTTTTCTCCTCCAAATCCTAGATGTGTTTTATAATCCGGTGCATCTTCTAGTCTGAAAATATGGTAATAAAACCTACTTAAATTTGATATTGCCTTATTCATACTGACCTGCAAAATATTGTTGAACACCATAAAAACAACTCCCTCCCCTCCCCAAAAAATGTAGAATTGTGGGGGGAGGGGGGTGTTCAGTTGTACCCCACAAGTATTTTTTACTGTTTTCCACTACAAGATATTGCAAATTAAATGGTGCCGAATATAAAACTTGTCGCATAAAAATAAGTGCTGTGAAAAAAAAATGTAAAAAGTTATGGCTCTTAGGGAAGCAGAGAAGAAAAAAAGATATTGCTCAATTGAAAATTGACCTGATCAATTATTAACTGATTAACTCTTGAGAGATGTCACCAACTTTTCACGGTCTACACTGCTTATATTGCCTTCTTGCACATACACACAGATGACCATAACGGTACCTTTGTTGTTTTAGTTCGATTTTCTAAAGCTGCAAAAACAAGGTTTTAATGATATGCAAATTAGGGCTCGCAAGTGCCCAGGGGTGGCGTTCTGGCTGGTTAGGAAGGCAAGAGGTAAAATTCAGTAAAGCACAGGGGAATCTTGGAGAAAAATGCTGCTATATGCTAGAGAGGCTTTATTTTCTAGCACCATAAACACAAGAATCAAGATAAACTACACAAGAATACTTTAAAACTACAATGTTAATGTGCTAGAATGACCAAGTCAGAGTCCAGACCTCACTTAAACATAGCTCTTCCCACACCATACTGCCACTTGGCAGTGAACAATTTAAAAATGTCTGTCTATACATGTAAATCTGAGCTAGTCACATAGAGCCCAGACTGTAGCCAAAGGTGCATCTATCAAGTAATAAATAGTTATATAGCTTACCAGCCGAGCTATTTAAAAAATATGTGATAAATGGCTTCTTGAAGTTTTTCAAGAATCTGCAGCTCAGCACCGGCTTCCTGGCTCTATGCAAGAGGTTGCCTAAACCAGATAAAGATCCCCTCTCTCCATGACACCTATCACCTTGCTACGCCAGCGGCTAGTTCTGCCACTGCTCCACTATCCTGAGTGGGAGCAAGCTTTACTCCATCTCTCCTATCACCATGTTATGCTGGTGGCCTGTGTCCGCCGCTGTTCCTCTATCCTGGACGGGAGCAGGCATTGCTCCACTCACCCAGTGGATGTTGAGGGTAGTGCTCAGTTAACTCCTTTGTGGTACTGCTAGAGTTAAAGAGGTTGTGCAGGCAGTATATGTTGATGACCATCCTCAGTCAGTTAGCTATTTGAAGAGGAAGTGCCACTACTTTCATACACTGCGCGTCTTCTCCCTTGCAGCGGCTATGCAGCATAATAACAAGTACTCGCTCCATTCAAGTGAATTTAGTGAGTACTTTTAATTACACTGTGTCACCAAGATGTCTGAGATGACAGACAGTGTAATGACCAGGAAGTAGCACTCGTATGGAGCACTACCTCCTCTTCAAACAGCTTATTGTGTCAGACACCCCCAATCCGATATTGATAACCTATCTTGATAATTGGTCATCGATATATAGATATATACTGTCTGCACAACCCCTTTAATCTTCCCCATTTGCTCTCTTTCCATCTGCTGACTAAGTTGTTCATCAGGTCACCTATTTATACTATGCTACTATGTTACTATGCTTGAGTTTTAGCTATTCTAGTGTTAATCCAGTGCTAATGAAGGTGTGCTTTTTCTGTCTACCTCTGTATGAACTCTGCCTGTCTTCCAACTATGGTGCTCTGCTGCCTGTCCTGACCTCGGATTTGTTTTACGGATATGCCTGAACTCTGCGTGCCCTGTTTCCAGCTTATCTCCTGATGACAAGTTGGTCCCTGTGTGTCAGCTGCCAACTACACCAGGACTATTTCAGTAGGTAGCAGCCTGGTTGTTTCCTGCAGGAAATCCAGATCACTGTATTGGGGTTAATACCAGAAGACCACCTGGACAACATCCTTAAGTTTAGCCCAAAGCTAAACCAGTTAGTTGGCACAGTTGGTCCACGCCCACTGCCCATTATACATTCTATTTAGTTTTTACCAGTGAAAATTAACATTATTTCAAAGTCTACAGGTAATCTGTTGTCCTAAGTAGTCACGAGTTTGATAAATTCTGACCAAAGGTGGTTTATTCCACTGAAATCTCCTGCCATTACTATTCGATGTTTACATTTTAATTTACAAATTAGTGGATAATAGTAGAAGTCTGCTTACTGGAAAATGCCAAAGCTTTTGGCAGAAACAAATGGGCAGTTCCAATGGGCTGTCCTTGAAAAAATGGGTTTTGGCGTGGCAGAGGCATGCGTGTCCACCAATCTATTCAAATGGGGGAACAGGGGCTCCCATTCTAGTGACTGGCAAGGGCCCCAGCAGATCAGGCACTTATGCTATATCCTATGGAAAGGAAATAAGTTGTTATGGGACAACCCATTTAATAATAAAATGTTTATGGGGAACCCAGAGTACAATTAAGAGCTATATTAATGGCTATCCTTCTGCTCCCTTTACACTTAGTAGTGGTACAAGGCTAGGATGCCCGCTGTCCCCAATACTTTTCATTCAGGCTATTAGCAGCCATCATTCGTTACCATCTGGGTTTACAAGTGGGCCCCTGGAAGATAAATTAGCCCTCTATGAAAATGACATGCTGCATTTTTGGGAACTCCTCCTCCTCACTAACAAATGTAATTTACTTTTAATGGCTATGGACAATTTTCTGGTCTTACTATCAACCGGGCAAATCAGTTCTGATGCTTATAGACTTCCATGAAAAACCTCTAGATACAGCCCAAGCACACGATAAAGCCCAAGCACTCCTAAGTTAGTTGGCATCATATTTCCATATGTCTATGGGGATTTTGAAAGGCTAAATGCCCTGCCACAGATTGAAATGAACATTAGATGTGTGGTATACATTTCCTCTATTAGTTGTAAGTAGGGTAGATTTGATCAAATGATCTGGATGCCATAACTCCTCTATCTGCTCCATAATTTGCCAGTGTGGATCCCAAAGTGGTCCTTTTATAAGAGGACATGCAGATATGAAATGTGAAACTAAACATAATGGGTGCGGCCTGGAGATCCTCACTCCAGGCCCATTTTACCAAACCTCTCTGTTACAACATCTCAAGGGTGGGAATTAGAGTAAGTATTGGATGTGAGCGGACTTCTCTTCAAGCAATACAGCTTGTCCCTGTTTGAGACCATGGAGGTGAAGAAGGTCCAAACTCATCCCAAAAAACCTTCCCACAGTACGGCTTATCCACAGACTGGTGGAAAGTGAGGGACTTGTGTGAAATCAGTATACCTACTCCATGTATGTCAATATGACATACATTTTGGATGGTTTTGATGACTGGTGGGGTAAGGGGGTCAGATGTGTGGCTGACTTAGTATTAGGTTATAACTTTAAGTCATTTAGTCAATTACAATTGGAATAGGCCCTGACTAATACCCAATTTTACAAATACTTGCAAATGCAGCATGCATATTCTGAGTCCAATAACTCAGATTGCCCTGGTAAACATGATAGGAAAGTGTTATTCTACAAAACGTCTGATATTGTGTGTGTGCTGTATAAGTAGCTGCTTGATAGATTTATGGATGGATCACCATTCCAGCTCCAAATAAGCTGGAAGGCTGACTTAGGCCCCATAGAGCCAGAATAATGGGCACCCAAAACTGTTAGTAAGCCACATCAGTTTTTTCATCTCTGTTTGTTACATGGGGTTTATAGGACCCCAAAGTTCCTACATAAAATTGGTGTAAGGGATTCCATCCCTTTGCCATCACTGAAAAATAAATCAGGAAATGAAAAGTGTTTTCTAGCATTTT
Organism: Rhinella marina; assembly: GCA_900303285.1. Taxonomy (NCBI): domain Eukaryota; kingdom Metazoa; phylum Chordata; class Amphibia; order Anura; family Bufonidae; genus Rhinella; species Rhinella marina. The sequence continues at coordinate 230,152 of ONZH01013485.1, forward strand.
AATATTGATGACCTATCCTCTGGATAGGTCATCAGTATCTGATCAGTGGGGATCCCAGGAGCTCCTGTGAGGGGTGGTGGAACGGGGGAAATTGTATGTTTTGTTGTTAAGAAAATAATACTTGGAAAATCAATAAAAATTATTTAATTAAAAAATATGCAAAAATAGTCTTGTAGTAATAATACTAAATCCACTCTGATTTAGTAGTAAATAGAACTTGAAAATTATGAAAAGTTATGAAAATAATTTGGAGAGAACATATATTTTGCACTTTTACCACTGAAAATTAATCTGGTTAATATGCTTTTGCAGCCATGAGGGCCAGGACACTGGAAATCCCTTCTGATGTCACTGCTGAATATGTTAGCGCCATATAAATAAAGGTTATTATTGGTTATTATTATTATATTATTACATACAGAAAAAGCCATATTTACTTTAACAATTGATAGACCATTTAGAATTAGCACATGACACATTAATCTTTTTGCTATAATATGATGGTTGCCAATTACCTGTCCACTGTGGCCAACATCTTATTCTTCTCACCACCATCGCTGCATCTGCCCCCTACAGGTCAAATTAAAATAACAGAAACATGGCTGAGCATCCCCAAGCATTATTGGGGAGATTTATCAAACTGGTGTAAAGTAGAACTGGCTTAGTTGCTCATAGCAACCAATCAGATGCTATGGGCAACCAAACCAGTTCTACTTTACACCAGTTTTATAAGTCTCTCCCTATGTCTTCACTTCCTTGCTTGTGCTATCTTCCCATCCAGACCCTGAATATCCATGTGGTTAATATTCAGCCTGCCCTGTCTTTGGATTTTATAGGACTGTTTTTCTGTCTATAGCCTTAGTTGTGTGCATTGGATCTCTAGCCAGCTCACAAGTTGCTAATGGAGACTACTTCAATAAAGCAACCATAGGACTGTCTCCAGAGACATCCATACCTCCATGAGAGGGTTTCAAGGTGAAGAATAGATAGTTGCTTAGCCTCCGCTCCCCAATCTCACCAAAAAGAGTACCTGACATCCCCCACGACCGGTGTGATTTAGTGACTATACTTGCATTCCTCATGAAATAATTCTATAGCATCTTTTCATATAACCCTATGTTGTGTTTTTCCTCTAGTATTACTACTAGAAGTTTATGAATCAATTGCTAACTGGGTGTTACCAGTGGGGGTGTGTCTCTGAACAGTCTGAGACTGGCAGTACTGATTAGACAGAGTGTACAGGGACACACCCACAACTGTTCATGCCCAGTTGGCAATTCAACTTAACTTAACTTTCTAATGGTACTAATAGAAGAAGAGTACAATATAAAGACAGTAATAAGAAAAGATGATCCAGAATTGTTGTTTCATGCAGATTACAATTATTTACTAAAACAGTTAAATCCATTATCAGCGCAGTGGGTTCACTATCTATGTGTTGGCAATACAGTAATCGTTAGTCATTAGTGTTGGACTAATATAAAAAAGGATGCATTGTGTTTTTTAGCTGCCTAACTTGAAACTAGAGATGAGTGAAGTTTTGAAAGATTTGATTTGGCAACTTCGCCAAATTCTTTACAAATTAAGTAATCACAAATAGCTGTAAATCAGGTATACCCAGGCCACTCTGCCTTAGGGTACGGCTACACGGAGCGGCCATGCTGCAGTGAAGAACCCCGCGGCCAATTAGCCTGCAGGTGCCTTTCATTTAATAATAAAGACTGCACTGTATAGTCAGTCTTAATTGTTAATGGCCGTGCAGCACCTTTAATTCACCTTTAACCCCCTAACTGTTTTGCTAGAGTCCAGCTCCAGAAGTGGGAAAAGTAGCTAACTGGAAGGGGGAGGGCTGCTTTAGATCTGCTACCTCCTGAATGGTGGCAGCTAGAAACATACAACTGGCCTTGTTTGAAAGCAGACATTCCAAGCTTTCAGACACTACCAGAATGATAGCTACAGTCCAAGCACCAGAGGAGAAATCACTGTTAGAAATCGGGATGCTGTGAATGCAACTGAAAGCGTAAGTATAAATTATTCCTGACTTGATTTCTAACAGTGATTTGTCTTTTCTTGCTTGGACTTTAGCTGTCATTTTATCTATTTTGTATGCCTGGACAGCCTGGACTGTCAGCTTTCAAACAAGACCAGTTGCATGTTTCTAGCTGCTACCATTGAGGAGATATCACTATTTAAAGCAGCCCTCCTCCCTCCAGTTAGCTACTTTTCTCACTGCCCGAGCTGGACTCGGGCAAAACAGTCAGATGGTTAAACAGGGGATTTTGCTGGTATGGGGTTTGGCTGGTTAGGTGGGGACACAATATGCATATTATTGGTTGGCACACTGGCACTGGAATAATAAAGGCTTCCATCTTATTGGTATTGAATTACATTTATGGCTTATGTAGGAATAAGTAAATGTAGGAATAAAACTGACGCAGCATAAGTCTCCCTGCACTCTCCATGCAGTCTCCCTGCACTCTTCCTCTCCAGTATTCTTCTATTAATCATTTTCAGCAACACTGTCTCCAGCACATGAGTGCTTGCTATGTCTCTCCCTATGCTCAGATCACAGGAAATGGCGGAGACCGCACAGGATGAGGGTGTTATAGGGCTGTGATATCACAGGGGATGGCTATATGGGATTGGCTGGCTGCACGGAATTATGGGTGATCTCTCGTTCCCAGGCTTCTTACTTATACTTTGTAACACAGATGGGCTCAGATAATTTTGTACAAAATATATTTGCCAAGAGTCTCTGATTTATCAAACAAGCATAGCATGAGCTTTGGAATACTCTATAACACTATGGCATTTTGTGCTTTATCTGGTCGCAGTGTGCGGTTGCATTCTATGTATTTTCCTTTGACTTTGTAACGCAGCCAAAATTTTAGGAAAAAACAGATTCCATACTATAACATGTGAGGAAGTTCAGATTCGCTGCAAATCGAAGTTTTCCTAAACTTCGTACTGAATTCCACTTTGAATGCTTTGTTTCGCTCAACACTTCATGTACGTAATATTTTCATATGGGGCAATAAAATCTGTGGGCCTCCACAGGCGCCACAGACCCCAGTGCAACTACTGCCCCAGCAATAGGCATGCTAAGGCTGATATGACTGCCCAATACTAACATCCTACTAGATGTGTATCTGTATGAGTCACCCTTCTATTAGACATCTCATATTTTGGGTGAGTTGCTGCAAGTAGATGTTACAAATTCTCCAAAAAAGAACAAGGTGGTTACCAGCTGATAGTGTAAGCCGGATGTTTGTGGATGGGGTCATGTCAGCACATATACAAGCAATAGCATGTGCCTGACATCTGCCTCCACATTCATTGTTAGCGTATGATCCTTTGTGATTTAAGATTAAAGCATTCAACACTCCTGCAAAGCTGTTCTGACCTTTCATGATGCAAGATGAGACATCCTCTTATGCATCAATTTTGAGGAACACAAAGGAGATCTTAAGATCTAAAGCAGCATGTGTCTTATATTCTTTACAAACCATGATATATGAGAGAAGGAAGTTGTTAGAAGGGAAACAACAAAAACATCCTTACAGGAATATTTACTGCCAACTTTAGTGATAGGAATATCTAAGAGCCACACTTTTAAAATGGAATATATAGCAAGATTCTAGGAGCTGGTGCCTCGTATGCCTTGATACTGTAAATATGTCTACTTGAGGACATTTTGCAGTGAGTAGAGAGGATGTGTAAGGAAAGGATGTTGCTGATAAATGAGGAAATGTGTACGACAAATGTTATACTAATATTATTGTGTCTTGAAATACACTGCAAAGCACAGAAATAGTTAATATCACTGTACTTCATGTATCATGTGCATGTACTATAAATCCCATATAATTTTATAGGTAATGTGAGGTCCCTTGAGGTTAGTCAGTGCTGGCTCCCCCCTTCCTCTCTAGGAGGAAGATCGGGAGTTAATGGCTGCTGAGGAGTGAACACCTCAGATCTGCAAGGAGCAGCTTCTGTAGGGAGATCCCATTGCCCTACAGCCCACAATCAACTTATGTGCCAGCCCTCAGAAGGGAAAAGATCTATAAAAGCTTTAACAGACAGAAAGGTATTGCGGACTTTGGCAAGGAAGGTAATTGCCGCTAATCTGGCTTTAGCCTCCTCTACTTGTGGTGGAAACACTGTAAGCTACAAGCTGCCTGCCATAACCAACGGACTGGAAAGTGCACCTGTTCATTGACTGTATTCATCTGAGGATAATGTGTATATCATATACTCATATATATCTGATGATAGAGAAAATGCATCCCTTTAGGCCGGGAAAAGGAGAGATTGACCAGTCTGAGAGAGATATACAACCTTTGAGAACTACTTGAATCGACTGTAAAGACTGCACTTAATGTGAATAGTGCTTGTGTGGACACCTGCTGACCGGCTTTAGTAAAGTGCTGTGGATTTGTTATACCAACACCCATCTCATCATTATATCACACTACATTTGCACCACAAGTTGCCGGTGTCACGACAAGCAGGACCCTGCCTCGCACCATATAACATCAACTGACATCAGACAGGATAACCCCAGAACCAGAGTGTACCTCGAAGAGAAGAACCAATTCACCCTTCCCGTCACTACACGACGGCCCAGGCAGCTTCAGGAAACAAGTACGACTACTATACCCATCTGGCCACCCACACTCACGTGCACCCCTGAGGCCCGGTCGCTGCAATATTGTTAAATTAGCAACATGATTAGGTTTACTGTTTATAACTGGAATGCAGCAACATATTGTCAGGTCTCTGGCCCCTCAGCGTGGCATCCCTTGCTCCTCGCTGGCCACGAGGGGCAGGGTGTCAACCCCAGGGTTCACATCCAGTAAGGGTTTGCGTTTCATGCGTACATGTCATTCTATGAGACGCACTACACGTCCTGGTATCGCTGGGAGACGGGACGCCGTCATTCCCAGCGCTGACGCTAGCCAGGGGTCCCGGGACGCCGGGGCTCCTAGCGTCAGCTGTTGCCAGAAAACCACTACCACTTTATTTCCTGAGTCAGGGAGGTGGTGGGAGGTTTTCTCATTTTCACCCACTCAGTCTTCACCTGAGCTTCCTTGGCCTGAGGGTGGAGATTGGGTGTGATGTCAGCAATGTCATGTGATCCCCGGAGGGCTATTTAAACTAGCTGTTTGCTCTCACACATTGCTGATTATTTCAGTTACTTTCAGTGCTGGAACTAAACTATCTGGTGAGTGTTTCTCTTTGGTTATCTGCTTCAGCCTTGGTTCTGTGTTCTGCTGGTTCTCGTGTCCTGGTTTATGTTTTGACCTTGCTCTTGTCTCTAACCATTACACTGCATTTATCTCCCAGTACCCTCTGGTAGTTTTTGCCCAACCGTGGTCGGTGTGCCCAGCCACCAGCCGCCTCGCTACTGGCACCTGGGAAGGGCTCTGCATAAGCCCCCCTTCCTGCTGGAAGCGGGTGAAGAGTACCCCGGCCCTCAAGGGTGTTCAGAGCGCGACGGCTTGCGCAAAGCGTGTCTGGTACGCCGCATTTGCTGACCACCAGTTCGGCTTTAGTTCCATAGCCTTACAGAATAATCAGCCCTCCTATGGATCCTGCAAAACAGCTAAGTGAACAGATGCATAATCTGCTAAGCATGTTTCAGGATCTAGCTATGACAGTGGGGAACCATACCCAGGTGTTAGCCCAGTTAACCTCAGCCACCCCAAGTATGCCCATATCTAATTCCGGGTTTGGGGGTGGGGCATCCGCTGAGCCTAAGGTTCCCCTACCTGATTTTTTTTCAGGGGATCGCAAGCAATTTTTTAATTTTCGTGAAAGTTGCAAATTGTATTTCCGACTTAGACCCACCTCCTCAGGTGATGAGCGGACTCGGGTGGGCCTAGTCATTTCCCTTCTCAGGGGGGACCCCCAGACTTGGGCCTTTACTCTTGCTGAGGATTCCCCTGCCCGTAATTCCATTGAGGAGTTTTTCAAGGCGCTGGGCCTCATTTACGATGAACCAGACAGAACCGCCATTGCTGAATCTAACCTTAGATCACTCCATCAGGGCGATCTCTTGGCAGAGGAGTATTGCTCCCAGTTCAGACGGTGGGCCATCGAGACCGGATGGAATGATGCGGCATTGCGAAGTGCGTTCCTGTGTGGGTTAACGGATTCCCTCAAGGACATGTTGGTGCACCACTCGCCACCACAAGATCTGGAGTCTGCCATGACCTTGGCTGTGCGTCTGGATAGGAGGCAACGTGAACGGTTGCACGATAAGTCCATCTCCAAGGGAATCTCACCTGGGACAAGGTTAACATCTCCTCCTACTGAGGAACCCATGCAGCTGGGAAAGACCTCATCGCCTGTTGTGAGGCCACGTTCCTGGCCCCAGAAACCATGCCTGCTCTGCGGATCAGCCAAGCATCGGGAGCGGAATTGTCCTCGTCTGGAGCATTCGGGAAACGACCGCGCCTAGTTGGAGCAGGGGCTCCCCAACTGGGCGCTCAGGTACCCCCATTTAAAAAATTATTTTTTCCAATTGTAATTGCTTACCAGGGAAGGGAGGTGAAGGGTCATGCTTTTGTTGACTGCGGAGCTGAGGGTAATTTCTTGGATCATGCCATAGCCCGGGATCTGGGAGTTCCCCTTAAAACCCTGAAATCTGGTATTAGTCTCACCACATTAGATGGCTCATTTCTTGACCAGAGTGTAGAGGCGGTCACTGACGAACCGGTCTCTTTACAGGTGGGGTGGCTTCACAAGGAAAAAATTAACCTCTGGGTTCTGCATGCCCTTCCTGCTTCTGTGGTATTAGGCCTGCCATGGCTCAGGCAGCATAATCCCTGTATTGATTGGGTTAATGGGGATGTCACCAGTTGGAGTAAGGAGTGTCAGAGTAAATGTATGCAGGAGATTACTCCAGTTGGTTGCTCTTCTACTCAGGTCCCCTGGTATATGAAGGAATTTCCAGAAGTATTCTCGGAGAGAGGAAGTTCTATATTACCACCGCACCGACCCTATGACTGCGAGATTCACTTGGTTGCAGGGGCCCCTCTGCCAAAGGGCAGAATTTTTAATCTCTCAGAACCCGAGAGGGTGACCATGAGGGATTACGTCCGGGAGAATGTCGCTAAGGGCTTTATTCGTCCCTCCAAGTCTCCGGTTGGAGCTGGTTTCTTTTTTGTTTCCAAAAAGGATGGGGGATTAAGGCCGTGTATCGACTATCGAGAGCTCAACAAAATCACCATAAGAAACCAATATCCCCTTCCTCTCATCCCTGACTTATACAACCAGCTCCTGGGGGCCAAGATCTTCACTAAGTTGGATCTTAAAGGGGCTTATAACCTTATCCGTATAAAGTCAGGTGATGAATGGAAGACGGCCTTTAATACACCTGAGGGACACTTCGAGTACTTGGTGATGCCGTTTGGGCTTTGTAATGCCCCGGCCGTGTTTCAAGCTTTTGTTAATGACATCTTTAGGGATGTGTTGGGACTCTTTGTCATCGTGTACATTGATGATATTTTGATCTTTTCCAAAGATATCCAGTCCCACAGGGACCATGTGCGCCTGGTCCTCAAGAGGCTTAGTGATAACTCCCTGTATGTCAATGCTCCTAAATGTTCCTTTGAGGTCGAAGAGATCGGGTTTCTTGGAGTTATTTTGTCATCCTCTGGTTTCCGTATGGACCCGGCCAAGGTGCAGGCCATACGAGATTGGGTCCAACCCCGGAACCTTAAGGCCCTTCAAAGGTTCCTGGGTTTTGCCAATTTTTATAGGAGGTTTATTAAGGATTTCTCCAAGATTGTGAAGCCCCTTACGGACCTCACCCGCAAAGGGGCCGATGTATCTAGGTGGGGAGATGATGCTGTCTCCGCTTTTTTCAACCTCAAGAGGGCGTTTACGTCTGCCCCTGTCCTGGTTCAACCCGACCTGGACAGGCCATTTGTAGTAGAGGTAGATGCATCAGAGGTTGGAGTGGGGGCAGTGTTATCCCAGGGGTCCCCTTCTCTCACACACCTCCGACCTTGTGCCTTCTTCTCTAGGAAGTTCTCTAGTCCCGAGTTGAATTATGACATTGGCAACAGGGAGCTACTAGCCATCAAATTGGCTCTCGAGGAATGGAGACACTTCCTAGAAGGGGCCAGACATCCATTTGTGGTTCTTACCGACCATAAGAACCTGATATATCTGGAGAACGCTAAAAGGCTTAACCCCAGGCAGGCTAGGTGGGCCTTGTTTTTCTCGAGATTTAGGTTTACCATCTCATTTATTCCTGGCTCTAAAAACAGTCGAGCTGATGCGTTATCCAGGAGTCTGTGCCCTATCCAGCAAGAGGAGGCTAGTCCACCTCCTATTCTTCCCCAAGGGGTGGTGGTCGCCTCCACCAACGTCGAATGGGAGGTGATGAAATCGCAACACCTGGCCCCCACAGATACCCCTCAAGATAAACTATTTGTCCCAGTTCACCTGAGGCTCCGCATCATTCAGAGTTGCCATGACTCTGTCCTGGCTGGCCACCCAGGAATTAAAGGAACGTCTCATCTGATTAGGCGGGGGTTCTGGTGGCCTACTTTGAGACCGGATGTTGAGGCATTTGTCCGAGCCTGTGAGGTGTGCGCCAGGAGTAAGGTACCTCGGTCTTCTCAGCCCGGGAAGCTCCTCCCCCTTCCCATCCCAGACCGACCCTGGTCGCACATCTCGATGGACTTCATCACCGATCTCCCGGTCTCTGAGGGCAAAACCGTTATCTGGGTTATTGTGGATCGGTTCTCCCGTCAGTGTCATCTCATTCCCCTTCCCCGGTTGCCCTCATCCCGGGATATGGTCAACATTTTTATCAATAATGTTGTCAGGTTGCATGGGGTTCCTTGTAGCATTGTGTCTGACAGAGGTACCCAGTTCATTTCTAGGTTTTGGAAATCCTTCTGCGGGCGTATTGGGATGGAGTTGTCTTTCTCCTCTGCTTACCATCCGCAGTCAAATGGTCTCACGGAAAGAACCAACCAGTCGTTGGAGACCTACCTTAGGTGTTTTTGTTCAGACAACCAGCTTGAATGGGGCAGGTACCTACCTTTGGCTGAGTTTGCCCTTAATAATAGGCATCATGAGTCCCTGGGTACGTCCCCCTTTTACTGTAACTTGGGGTTCCACCCCAGGTCCCCAGCCTTTCTTAAAGGTTGTGACGATATCCCGGGGGTCACTGAGACTACCAATCGGCTAAAGGAGGTATGGACTGGTATTCGTCGGCACCTCCAAAAAGCAGTTGACCAGCAGAAGGTTGCTGCTGATAAACACCGATCTCAGGGGGAGGTTTTGAGAGTTGGAGACCTGGTGTGGGTTTCCACTAAGAATCTCAAGCTTAAGGTTCACTGTATTAAGCTTGCCCCCAGGTTTATCGGTCCATACCCTATTTTGGAGGTAATCAATCGAGTTGCATTTAGAGTTAAACTCCCTGGGAATTTAAGGATCCCTAACGTATTCCACAGATCCCTCCTTAAAAAGGCTCGGGAGCCTTTGATACCCCACACTCCACCTGGCCCTGTTATGGTCGATGGTCAGGAGGAGTATGAAGTTGAACAGATTGTTGATTCTCGGAGGGTTCAAAATTCTGTTCAATACCTGGTCCACTGGAAAGGGTACGGGCCAGAGGAGAGGTCATGGGTTCCTAAAAAGCGTATCCATGCAGATAAATTGATTGCGGAATTTCATTCCAGATTTCCGGTCAAACCGGGTGGTGAGAGCCCAGAGGTCTCTCCTCAAGGGAGGGGTACTGTCAGGTCTCTGGCCCCTCAGCGTGGCATCCCTTGCTCCTCGCTGGCCACGAGGGGCAGGGTGTCAACCCCAGGGTTCACATCCAGTAAGGGTTTGCGTTTCATGCGTACATGTCATTCTATGAGACGCACTACACGTCCTGGTATCGCTGGGAGACGGGACGCCGTCATTCCCAGCGCTGACGCTAGCCAGGGGTCCCGGGACGCCGGGGCTCCTAGCGTCAGCTGTTGCCAGAAAACCACTACCACTTTATTTCCTGAGTCAGGGAGGTGGTGGGAGGTTTTCTCATTTTCACCCACTCAGTCTTCACCTGAGCTTCCTTGGCCTGAGGGTGGAGATTGGGTGTGATGTCAGCAATGTCATGTGATCCCCGGAGGGCTATTTAAACTAGCTGTTTGCTCTCACACATTGCTGATTATTTCAGTTACTTTCAGTGCTGGAACTAAACTATCTGGTGAGTGTTTCTCTTTGGTTATCTGCTTCAGCCTTGGTTCTGTGTTCTGCTGGTTCTCGTGTCCTGGTTTATGTTTTGACCTTGCTCTTGTCTCTAACCATTACACTGCATTTATCTCCCAGTACCCTCTGGTAGTTTTTGCCCAACCGTGGTCGGTGTGCCCAGCCACCAGCCGCCTCGCTACTGGCACCTGGGAAGGGCTCTGCATAAGCCCCCCTTCCTGCTGGAAGCGGGTGAAGAGTACCCCGGCCCTCAAGGGTGTTCAGAGCGCGACGGCTTGCGCAAAGCGTGTCTGGTACGCCGCATTTGCTGACCACCAGTTCGGCTTTAGTTCCATAGCCTTACACATATACACCTATTTCTCTCTTACATTGTTTCCCAAATTAAATTAAATTTGCCAAGCACTAAGTTTGTATTTACTATACTGGTATTATTATATAATATTTGTATTAGAGTTAGCTACTTCTCTATTAGGCTTTTGAAGCACTGATGAAATTGTGAATATTTCCTATATTATGCCTTAAAGCAGGGACCAGCAACCTCTGACACTCTCGCTGTTGTGTAACTACAATTTCTGGAATGCAACATTCATTTCTATGCAAATTCTAAGAACAGCTGAACAAGTTTACATGTTGGGAGTTGTAGTTTCCCAACAGCTTCAGTTGCCTTAGGCTTCTTTCACACAAGCAATACAGATTGTGTCAGGATCTGTTCAAGTGAAAAAGCAATACAGATTGTGTCAGGATCTGTTCAAGTAAAAAACTGCTGGTTTTGAATGCAAGTTAAATCAGTTTTGTCTGCGGTTGCGATCACTGTCTCAGTTTTTTCTGCCTGGATGCAATCCGTTTTTTATGCTCTTTTTCATGCGTATGAAGAAAAAACTGAAAAAATAGCAATCTACATCTTCTAGCAAACATCAGTAAAAAACGCTTTGCATCCGGATGCCTTCCATTTCACACACAAGCCCTATTCACTTCTATAGAGCCAGGACTATGTGAAAATCACACAATATGCTGCGATTTTTCCTGAATGCAGAGATGATCAATGAGAGACTATGTTCATGTACACAGATCCGTTAAAATGAATGGGTCATAATTCACCACAAATGCTGTCCATTCATATATAGTGGGATCTACTGCAATAGCCCATCCACTTACTGTATGACATATTCTGCTATATTGGTATTGCAGACACAGTGCTCAGATAATACAACCGTGCACTTTCCACTGAAATTCGTAATACTTAAATGATTGAGTGCAAAAACAGAATGGAAATCCAGCTTCCAAATGAACTGGCGGTCTTTATTATATTAGTGTAGGTTAAAATCCATTGTACAAACACAGTGTCAACACTAACCTGCGCTAATGTAATAAAGACCGCCACTTCATTTGGAAGCTGGATTTCCTTCCTGTTTTTGCAATTCTCAAGTGTGGAGTTCCCAGCTCTGTCCATGCCTCCTACTGTGATGTACACACAGATGAGCGCAACCACAATCTTTTCCTTCACTAAATGATTGATGAACAATGTACACATAACAGTACTGCACCGGGCTGAGATTTCCTTATAGTGTTCATATAAATGGCAAAATTAAAATGTATTGTATTGTAATGTACTATAATATAAAATGTACTGTATACTCCCTCTATACAGTCCCCATGGTATATTATTACTGTGACATAGTGGAAATGGGGAAAAAATCCACACCCTGAAAGAGCTACAATTTAAAGAAAAAAAAGTCTATGGGATTAAGGCCTTGAAACTAGGTTAAAACCTCACTACAAAAATACAGTTTCTGTAGCATAAAAAGAGATGTTACATTTTTGCTAAATAAACTGTAAAATAACCCGAAATGTGTTTTATATATTTCCCTGTGTTCATTGTCTAAAAGTCTCCAATATTGTACTCTTTTTGAGACAGAATCTATGACACTTCACATTGTTAAGTAGAACATTACACTCTATGTTGATGAGGTCCAACAGGCTGAAGGGGTCTGTCCACAGCTTGAGGTTATGCGCCAGCAAAATCCTGAGGTGTTAGCTAACAGGTCTGACATTTAAGTGGAATTTACGGAAGTGCCTTCACATTCTGGTGAGCTGTTTTCTAACACATTGCATTGTACAGTGTGATGCACTTTTCCAGATGTTGTATGTATTGTATCTATATATTATTTAGTTAATTGTGAGAATTTATGACTCAGAGGTTTCGGCAGGATATTACACTGGCAGGACATAAAACACTCATCTGATGAGATCTTATCTAAATTGTTCCAAAGTGTTCTCATCTAAAATAAATAAATCATAAAAGATTAGTAAGTAATGGAAATAAAATATTGAAAAGATTCATGTAAAACAAATACTTAGCATAAATAATATTCCGCTCCAGCCACACGCACATCAACACGTAGAAACATGCATGCAGAAAATGACATACATGGTTTATAATAAAATTTTGTGTGATTTTATGCCACCATCCATATACAGAATATAGTCCTTGAAATATTCCATCTTTCATACTGGCCACTAGAGCAGTCACAGTCACAGTTTTCTTGTTTGTTTAGTTTTCTGTAGTTTGCTTTTTAAGATGTGCTGTATAGCCTGGGGTACAGACAGCAGAATCATCTAATTATCATTAGATGATAGGGGATTTAAAGGGCATATCCAATGAATTTAATAATAAAAATATCTGGGGAAATGTGCACCAATATTGTAACTACTGTATATCAATGGAAAAAAACTGCTGATTTCCAGTTTTATTTTCATCTTATGTTTTCTTTGTACTCACTTTATCTGGAGGACTTCTATCTTTTCTTTGTGTAGGCAGCAGCAACTTGTCATATGAGACAATCAAACCCTTACATCTACCAATAGTGCATTGCAATCAGCCCGTTAACCCCTCCTTTGCCTGCATAGAAAGTAATCTCTCACAGCACCAAAGATTCCTCAATAATTCCAGGGTATGCAATTCCTTTCCCCTTCAAATTTTCTCTCCACTGTCTACAGAGAGACATAGCTATATATTTTTATGAATTCAGTAGTAGGGACAAATGAATGAAAGGTGACTGGGCTGCTTCGCTATGAGATCACTATGCTGGCACTGAGAGGAGGAAGGGAACAGAGAAGCTACTTGAGCACCTTAGTCCACCATTGAATGCAGGAGAAGGTGGACCAGAATTTTGTCCAAAGGAGAAACAGCAGGGGGCACTACCATGAAGGAAATTATAATGTACATAACATAAAATTTTAATATTATTTTACGTACAATACAATAATACTTTATTTAAAATCATCTTTATTCCACTACTTAAAGGGAACCTGTCATCAACTTTGTGCTGTCCATACTAACAGCAGCATAAAGTAGAGACAGGTGAGTTGACTTCAGCGGTCTGTCATTTATAAGTTAAAAGTAAGTGGTTGCCGAGAACAAACATCACAATCGTTGTAGACTAGGCCTGCAAAAGAGTCAAATCTTCATGAGAAGAGTCATGGTTAATCATGAATTCCTGCTCTCCCTGCCCACCTGCTGATAATTGTCAGTCTTCTACCCAGTTTTCTCCCTTTCTCTCTAGGAGAGAACTGCCAATCATCATCAGATGGGCGGGGAGAGCAGGAGATTATGAATAACCATGACTCTTCTCAGGTTGATTTGACTCTTTTCAGGGCCTGTGCTGCAATGATTATGATGCTGGTTCTCAGCAACCACTTACTTTTAGCTCATGAGTGACACACCGCTGAAATCAGCATTTCTGTCACTATTTTATGCTGCCCTCAGTGACATCAGCAAAAAGTTGATGACAGGTTCCCTTTAAGGCCTCCTGCACATGACCGTGGGACACGGAAGCCCACGGAAACACACAGAAGCCCTTCTATGGGCTCCCGCGTCCGTCCCTCTGCACCACAAAAGATAGGACATGTCCTATTTTTCACCGCATCTTGCAAATTGCGGACCCATTGAAGTCAATGGGTCTGCACCTCAATGCAGAGTGCACACGATCAGTGCCTGTGGTTTGCAGAAAAACACCTTACAAAAGTCTCTAGAGGGTGAATCCTGTGGGGAATTTTGGACAAAGAGAAAAAAGGGGGCTATCAACCCTAAATAGATCCCTGTGCAGGGTCGCCCTTGAAAACTTAACTTTTAATGTTTATATTAATAAAATGGTGGAGTGTGTTGTTGGCGCTCTCACTTGCTCCTTGCTTACTCTTCTAAGTGGGGGAAGGAGAGGAGGGGAGAAAGACTCCACTCAGACCATTCAGTCCCAGCTCTGGCGAACTAGATTTAGTGTAGATTGAAGCTGATTGCTGGGTCCATGCAGAATCCAGAAGCCGAATGTTCACATTCAAAGCAGGTCTACTCGGTGTACATAGAAACCTCTTCCACACCTGGAGCCTCCCCTTGCTCCCTTCTTACACGCCTTTCTTACGTTCCTTTCTTATGCTAGATGTAATATAGAATGGAGCTGCTCGCTAGAACCTTGCAGCATTCAGGAACTGAATATTCACATTGGAGGCAGTTAGAGTCAATGTTCAGAGTGCCTGCTTCCACTTCTGAGGTCTACCCTTGCTCTCTTCTTACACCCCTAAGTAGGGGAAGGAGAGGGGGCAAAGACTACACTCAGATCAATCAGTCTCAGGTCTGGTGAACTTAGGGTGGCCAGACGTCCGATTTTAGGCCAGACAGTCCGTTTTTCAGACTCCCTGTCCTCCGTCCTGCGCTTGCCCTGGATGGATGCAGGGATGTCCATCTTTTCATGGAGCAGGGGCGTGGTTTATCCATTTGGGGGCGTGGCCAGTGAGGTCCAGCTTTCTGGGGTGAAGCCAGTGGCCACCCTAGGTGAACTAGATGTTGTGTATATCAGAGCTACTTGTTGGATACTTGTGGAGTCCAGAGGCTGAATATTCACATTCAAATCAGTTACATTTGGTGTGAAGAGAGACCTCTTCCACTCCAGGGGTCTCCCCTTGCTCCTTTCTTACACCCCTAAGCGGGGGAAGGAGAGGGGGGAGAGATTACACTCACTCCGTACACACACACTCCTGTCGATGCAGATTAGTCCAATCACTCTTCTGTTGAAGGAACATCCTTTAGTACTCGTGGAGCAGTGGTTCCCTGCCTAAGAAGAGTGCCTGTGAGCAAGACCCCCTACACATTTCACCGGCACTGGCTTCATTAGTGGAATTGGGTAAAGAGGGTCTTGCTGAAATATAAATATAGCAGTACTGCAAGTTCAAATATTAAAAAAAATGTGACAAGGCACAATATAATCCAACCTAGGTTGTGCAACAATATATACTGATGATCTATCCTCAGTATAGGTCATCAATATCTGATCAGCAGGGGTCCGAAACCCAGCACCCCCACCGATCAGCTGTTTGAAGAGGAGGCAGCTCTCCATGTGACCTCTGCTTCATCTTCATTACACTGCGCGTCATCTCCATTGCAGCAGCGGGGCAGTGTAATTACAAGGACTTGTATTACACTACACTTCCAAAAGGAAGTGCAGTGTAATGAAAAGAAAGCGGCACCTTCTCTTCAAACAGCTGATTGGGGGGTGCCGAATGTCTGACCTCCGCCGATAAGATATTGATGACCTATCCTGAGGATAGATAATCAATATATATCGCTGCACAACCCTTTTAAAGGCGTTGTCCGGGTTCAGAGCTGAACCTGGACATACCCATATTTTCACCCAGGCAGTCCCACTAAGATGAGCATCTGAGAATTTCATGCTCCGTTGCTCTCCTTTGTCCTGCTCGGAATTGCGCAGGTCAAAGGCATTTTTTATGAGATCCAGTGACGTACCGGACACTCCTTAGGGCTGCCAGGCGGAGGCTTCCGCCCAGCAGTGAGCCCAGTGACGTCACCGGCACTGATGGACGGGCTTTAGAACTCTGATGAATGAGGTTTCGTACAAATCAAAATGCTCATCTTGGCATAGATCCACTGAATTAACAGAACACGGTTGCATTTATTTTGGTAATAATCAGTGAATGCAAGTATGCAGATTTTCTGCAATAGTAGTTAAAGAGTTAAACACCATCAGGGGAATTTATCAAACAATTTTCACTACTTTTATGGTGTCAAAAAGTTACAATTTTGGCACACAGCAATTTTACTTAAATTTGCAACTTTTTGCACGTTTATGCTGTACTCGGCACTCTTCCAAAAAGTGGGTGGTGATTAACAGTAGGGATGTGGCTTCTTCATCCCAACACATTGACTATAGTTTACACCAAAAACTGGTGTAAATTATAGCTCAAATCTACGCCAGCTCATAAGTGACATAGATTCGACATCCTGCCACACAGGGGACAGGGATGCCTCTAATTTAATAAAAAAAGACACCCCTCTTAATAAATAAGGAGTATCTCATTCCAGCAGAAAAGAAAGATTGGCATATGAAAGTTTAAAGAGAAACCCCTCAACACCACCTATTACCACCTAATATATTTACCTCAAAATACACAATTCCCCACCAGAAAATCTTGTAAGACGCACTTTGTCCGCCTTTTCTTAATGAATTCCATCAGTTATTTATTGGTACAAGCACTGAATGAGTTAAAACTAATGGTGTACTGATAGTGGTTTTAGTGATCGTAGTTGCGACCAGTCGACTAAGGCACACAAAGCCTCTTCCCTCACAAAGGGTCATACAGGATATGAAAAATATGGTAGCATTCTTCCGAAAACAGCATTCTACCTGTCCACAGATTTTGTGTGGTATTGCAGCTCTGCGCCATTCACTTCAGTAGAGCTGAGCTGTAATACCTGATACAAGTAATGTAAGGACACATGTGGTACTGCTTTTGGAAAAACCTTGTTTTTCTAATTTTGGGATCCTTACATTAACACCACTGTCCTGGACCACTAAAGATACTGACATTTACCCCATCACTGTCATGGACCACCAGGGATTAACCACTGATATTAATCCTTTTGCTGCCTTAGATCATCAGATATGACATTAACTCCTTCAATGCTGTAGACCACCTAAGATCCTTATTTCACTGCCCAAAGCCACCAGGTATCCTTACATTAACCACTTTACAGTCCTAGACCACCAGGAATTCTGACATTTCAATGCTGTAAACAATAAAGGATTCTTACATTAACCAGATATACTAACATCAACCCCATCACTGACCTAGATCACTAGGTCAAAGAAGACCTCTTGCACCAGGGCTCATGAGGATTTAACCTCCTCTTATCTATTCTAAAGGTAGCTGCGGTTTTTATACAGTTATTGGTACAGATTTGGTGTGGATTTTCTGCAGATCTCACCATTCCATTGAAAACAGTGAAGTCCTCACAAAAAGTACAACAATTGACATGCTGCAAATTTCAAAATCCACACGGCAGGTCAATTTCCATGCCTAAGAAAGCGTACGAGATTTGTCTTATTTTATACACTTTGCTGGTACTGTATGACGTTGAGGTTTTTCCCCACAAAAAATCCATGAGGAAAAATCACATATAATCTGCATTGTGTGCAGGCACACTTATTGATACTGCATACAAAGTGGTCTGCTACCGTAGGTGCACAGAGCAATTATGAGCACAGGAACAAGCAAATTAATAGGAATTTGAAATATGTGCTCCGTCCTGGGGTATGATGAGAATGTTATAAGAACCAAAAGGTATTTACCCAATCCTATTTTATATCACTTCACCATTTATATTTACTATACACTTGAAAGTAATATCAATTGTGAGGACACATACTTATGGACACAGCTAACGGCATCTGTCAGCATATTTGTACCTATGACACTGGCTGACCTGTTACATGTGCACTTGGCAGCTGAAGACATCTGTGTTGGTCCCATGTTCATATGTGTCCACATTGCTGAGAAAAATGATGTTTTAATATATGCAAATGAGCCTCTAGGAGCAACGGGGCTGTTACCATTACACCGTGAGTCTCTGCTCTCTCTGCAACTGAATTATTCCCAATAATGTGAATAATGTATATGGGGTGTCCAAACAATTCCCCCTATGGCAGATGTGGGAATGTTGTATTTCAGTGCCGAATACTTTTGTTCTCACTGGAGATAAGCCACCATCAGAGCAGTCTCACAGCAGCTTAGTTCTGTATTACACCAACAAATTATCTGACCAATTTCTGTCCAATCAGATCAATAGTTGATTGGTCAGAAAATCTGTCAGATAATCTGTTGGTGTAATACAGGCCTTACTCCCCCTCTCCATTTACACAGGATGATGTACAAGCAGATTGTTTGCGGAGGAGACCGGTGCATTTACATGTAATGATTTCTTCCAGAGTATGGGGAAGAGCAATAGCTAATGCCATTGCCCTTCCCCATACTGACTCGTTGTTTCCCAGCAGCAGATTGTGTTTACACAGCATGATCTGCCATGGGGAAACAAGGATTTTTTGTGCTGCATAAACAATCTGGCGGTGCATTTATACTGCCAGATCATTGTTAACTAGCACTACTATGAATGATCGATATCAGGGATCTTTTCAATTATCAGCCCTTTAGATAGCAAATGTGAAAGTAGGCTAAACTGCTCTTTACAAGAAAAAGAAGCAGATTGTTGAAATAAACTATAAATAGGGAAAAAGAAGACAAAGAACAGAACTGACACAAAATATTTCACAAAATTCTTCAACTTTAAACCTGAAACTCCTTTCTGTGGTGGGGGGTAGCGGCCCAGACTCACTTTTTCCCTCCTTTCACGGAAAAAAGATCAAGAAGGTTTTGCACTACCTGACTATAGACCTCTCCCGTTTACCACCACAGGATATGCAGGCGAGTGTGTCTTTTCTCCTCTGTTTCACGTTTAGCGGGTCATGCAGAGCTTTTTTTCCGCAATATTAAAACCTTCTTTCTCTCTCTCATGTCTCAGATTTTAATTGGCTAGACAAACTTTCCACATCCTCTGCCCTAAAGATCGTTCTTTCGCCAACATTTTGTCACTCCTCCTTTAACACTCCCTTTCAGTAAACCCATATTATGTCCATGAGTGGGAAAATGAGTTGGGGAAGCATTTTTCAAAAAGTGAAGTTAACTTTATACTCTCCCCCTCACACAGATTCTCACGATGTATTAGAATTCAGGAGAATTCCTTCAAGCTCCTAGCCAGATGGCACTGTGCACCTGTTTTTCTTAAAAAAGTGAATCTGTGTGACTCTGATAGTTGCTGGAGGTGTGGAGGCTCGATCAGCTTATACCTCCATATCTGGTTTACATGCTCCTGGATCACCCAGATCTGGGATCAAGTGGTTAAAGAAATGAATGTGATATGTAATACCACTATTACCCTTCAACCAGAAACTATTCTATTATGGCTTCACACAGCTCTACTCCGCCATTCAAAAGCAATGAAGAGACAAGTGTAAGGGATCGCTCTCTCACAGGGGGCGCAATCACAGATTCCTCTTCAGACAACAGAGTTCAAGTCCAAATAGTGCTTTATTACTTCAGCACCAGCACATAAACATAAACCAAACATAAACACCTGCCCGTCTGGGCTCTTGCTAATACAGAGGTCTTCTCCCTGACTCACCTCTAAAAATGCACTTCACATACAAGTATCAGGCTCCCCTCTCTGTAGGATCACTTCCCCCCTCAGACATAACCAGAGGGTTGTTTTATCCCCCCTTGATTACAGCAGGCCTCACCTGTGATCACCTCAGGTTCTAGGTAATCTTGGTAGTGGACAAGGGGTGTGGACTGGAAGACTCCCACTACCAACCTGTCTCCCAGTCCAAGAAATCCAGCCCATACAACGTTAAACAAAACAATCTCCAGCAAGCTATGCCTTACTGAAGCAGCACCACTACAGGATTTCAGATCTCACTCAGCTAAACTGAACAACTAGGTGAGATACACACCCCCACCATACATCTACCATGCACCTTACTGTACACATCACCACACAAGGTTGACCAGATTTGAGGAGCTTTGCAGTTGGGATGATGGTACCAGGTCAAGATTTCTTTTAGTCCGATCACATTGGCTGTCACATCTTCACACTCGCGTCTGGAGGCTCTTGTCTATTACCACTTCCTCCATCACCCCCACCGTACATACCATATTTTTCGCTTTATAAGACGCACTTTTTCCCCCAAAAAGTAGGGGGGAAATTGCGGTGCGTCTTATAAAGCGAATACAAGTGAGTGCTTCCATTATGGAAGCGCTCACTTATATGTATAAGGTGCCGGGACCCCCATCAGACCTCAGATCAGCCCACCCACAGCACTGCGGCTCCGTTTCGGGTCCGGCGCTCTTCTGTCTTCCTGGGCCGGCGCTGCACTGTCCTGACCGCGTACAGCGTCAGGACGTAGTGCGCGCAACCTTTAATTCCCAGCAGATCTCTAATGGTCCACCACACCTTATGTAGGAGTTGGAAGGTCGTTATAGTAGGTGAATATAACTTGAGTGCATGAGATTCCAGTGCCCCCAGCAAACTGTGGTGTTTTATGACTGAGTTATCCCCTCTCTTCTAATTGTAGCTGGGTCATGTGACCAACTCCCTGACCTCCAACTGACCCAGGACAGGAAGCCAGTTACTTCTCTGTTCATTCCTATGAGACTATGAGTGAGGCTCCCATAGGAATACATAGAGAAATAGACTTCCTGTCTACACATAAGATACCGTACTGTGTTATCTGGTGAGTCTGATTGCTGGTCACATGACACAGATGAGAAGCATCAGGGAGATATAACTCACAAATACAGGCACTGGTAAGAAAATAACATTCACTACAGATTACATCATGTACATTTCTAGCAGGACATGGAATAAAAATTTTTGTGGGAGTTCTTCTTCAAGGCTCCTCCTAAGGGCATTATCTAAGTGGCTGCCTCAGTATTCACCCTTTAACTCCTATACCAGGATCTGGACTCTGCTGCAGGTAAACTATTGGGCTGCTTCATCTTGGAGTAGTCTCTTTTCAATGACTACTGACACACAAGAACAAATAGCAAAGCGGAGCACCGAAGGATCAAGCAAAACTGTAGTCAATAAACAAGCCCAGGTCAGGGCAGGCACCGTATAAGCAATTCAGTAAACAATCCAAGGGTCAGAACAGGCAGCACAGGGTCAAAACAAGGAACATGCAGAGGTCAGATCAGGTCATGCAGTGAAGAGTCCAATCAAGACAATGGTGCCGCTTTGCAGGAAAGTAGCTAACTAGAACTTACTACTCAGGCACCTTCCTACAGCGAAAGGTGCCTCAAAATCCAGAGATGGCCAGTCATAGGCTGTGGAAGATTAAGATGTGTGCTGGCCCTTTAAGAGTTGGAGGAAGGACATGCATGCACCAGCCCTACAGGCAATAATGGGTAAGGAAGGTCTCAGGTCCCTGGTGGCCACACCTGCCAGAGGGCACAGGAGGAGAGAACAGATGATCTCTCCAGCAGCTGTACATATTGGGAGGCAAGGAGGTTGTACAGCTCCGTACCTATCGATTGCGGCCAGGCTAGTTGCTTACTCCTCCTATCCCTTATAATGGCCCTGAACCCAATAAATATTGTATAGGATGAGTTTGAACAAAGAGAAAAAAAAGTCAGCAATTTTTGGCCACTGCTTATACTGTACTACACATATGCAGTATACACATATTGTAAAATAACTGGCAAAACTGTTACTAAAAGGAATAACTTTTTTTGTAGATCTTGAGGTCAGTTTCCTTAGTATTGTTTGTTAAAAGATGCTATGCCAGATTTCCCAGTAAACAGCTGTGCAGTGGGGCATGCTGGGCGTCCTGAGACATTGCCACATAGAGGATATGGAGGAAGCTGATACATAAGTCAACAATGAAAGGAAAATGACAAATTGTGTTTTCTCATTAATTTGCCACACAACATGTTTATGTGAAATTCAGGTTTACATACGTTGCTCAACGCAGCTGCTCCACTACCACCTTAGGGGAGGAGGCCTTCTCCAGCTATTCAAACAGCCAGAGAATAACAGAGTAGTGAAACATTAATACCACTCAACAATAACCGTGATGCCTCATACTGCTCGGGAGAAGACTTTGTTGCCAAGTCTCATTCTTAAAGTTGATCCTGGTCATGTCTTCCCACGTTCTAGTCAGGTTATGTTCTTTCACACTTGAAATTGTGCCACATGTACTCAGGTCGTTTTATAATTCCGTAACTGTATCACCTCAGCACAATACAGATGTTACTATCATATTCCTTTGCAAGTACTAGCAAAATACCTCTGTTGACATATGAATACTGGCATGCTATCATCATCACCAGCAAATAATAGGAGTTAAGCCATGCATTATGTTTGTGATATATTATCATTGGGGTTTAGGTATTTACAACTCAGTCCAAGCCTTCTGTCCACACTGGGAGTGCCTTATCTTTATCCATCAAGTCAGAAAAATTTCTTTCATCTCCTCTGAGAATATGAATGGGCAGCGGAAAGACACCATAAATGTACCTATGCAAAGGTTTTATTTATCACCTTGTATACTATCAGTATAAAAATAATTAGAGGATAAGAATTATAAGGCCCCATACACATCAGGAGATCTCCCCTGTACAGTTTAGAAATCAAAGGGAGGATGGGATCTCAGCACAAGGAACATCCTCCAAGGAACCCTCTCCCCGATGCCTATTCTCTGTTGATAAAAGATGACGATAGGATTAATAGACCTTAAAGACCTGACACTACTCCTGTTTTAATAGCTACATGCATGCCCCATGTAATAACAATTCTGGAGCATGTATTCTTATGGCTCTATGTTGTGCCTTTCTTTTATTATTCCTGCTATAATTTGCTAGAGGTCTGCAGTAACAGTACAGAGGAGTGTTAACCACATGTGTGTACCTGCACAGTCTAATCCTATCCAGTCAGGGGCGTAGCTATAGGGCAGGGCTGGCCAACCTGCGGCTCTCCAGCTGTTGCAAAACTACAACTCCCAGCATGCCCAGTCTGCCTACAGCTATCATCCTACAGCAGGGCATGGTGGGAGTTGTAGTTTTACAACAGCTGGAGAGCCTCAGGTTGGCCAGCCCTGCTATAGGGGGTGCACAGGCAACAGTTGCTACCGGGCCCAAGAGCCTGAGAGGGCCCAAAGAACCTTGTGCCGCTTAAGAAGACACCAGTATTATAGAAAGTGCATGCTGGTCAAGTTACACCTCTGGCTGGAGGGAAGGGGTTAGGTAAAAAATTTGGCTTGGGAGGGGTGCCATTTCAATTTTTGCCTCAGGCAGTATGAAGGCTATGTGCTTCCCTGCCCCGCGCCACAAAGCACCAAGGGAAGAGGGGCCCAAGCTGAACTCTTGCACCAGGGCCCATGAGCCTTTAGCTACGCCCCTTCAATCAGTGCTGCCATTATCAGACTGTGCAGGTACACACCCCAACTGGTTACCACCCCCCTGTACCCTTATTGCAGACTGCTAGCAATTCATTTATAACTTCTAGTAGAAATAATAAAGGAATGGCACAACACAGAGCCATAAAAATATATGTTCCAGAATTGTTATTACATGGTGAAAGCATAAAGCTATTAAAACAGGCATGTCAGGAGTGGTGACAGGTCCCCTTTAAAGTATTGCATTAGAATGATTATGAGGAGTGTTGGACTGAGAAAAAAAAGAGGTAAGGCTCTGTTTTCATTAGATGATTAATAATATCAATTGAGAAAGTTATAATGTGAGATATCCTTTCAAAATCTGCTGTACAATATCTGACTGTCATGCTTTCTCCAGTTCAGTGGCTACGTGTGGCTACGTGCTGTTTCTAAGCTTCTTAGTGCTGCCTACTTTGCCTTCCTGTAGTACTGTACAATGCTGCTTAGATCTTGTACTCTGTGTCTGTATAGTCGGGAAGAGGAGTAGTGTCCTATTTCTTTTGCATAAAAACTTCTGGTCGATGACCCATACCCACAGGTGTTTCCTCTGGCACCTGCAGCACTGAAACCCTTATGGGTTTCACATTATCCATAAATGTACGCGACCAGAGTGAATGGTGGGTGGGTCATCAATGCCAGACAGCAGGACTATTTTCTGCACAATTACTATTTCACTAAACTAATTACTTAGAAGTCACGAAGGGGACCAAAGATCAGAGTTAACTACTGACTACAGGTTCTTTTGTATGGAAAGTCATTGGGATAATTATTGGGGATGAATACTGGTAGAAATCTCACTCCCAATAATTTTCCTGTGTGAAGTTGCTGCTGATCACATGACAAATAAGCAAAGGGATGTATCTTTTGGCTGGCACCCAAACTCATTGGTTGTGGGCAGCGCATCGTCCTGTGTAAACAGGGATTTTCTATCCCCAAATAATGAACCTGTATATGGGACGGGCGATCACCCGTGCAGAGAGGATGATTGCTGCATGTAAAGACTTTATTTCACAGAAACTGAGATGGGCTTACCTACTGGTGCCATAAGAGTGACCATACCTAAAACAAAATAGTAATCGTAGTGCAGACCATTTATTTATTTTTTGCAGATTCATCAATCAATAATACTATGATATCGAGCCTAATACTTCCCTGGTTAAATTGGAACCAAAATGTAAATTGTACTGTCCAGTTTTACCGAATTCATATTTTAAAATAACATAAAAATTACCTAAAACCGAATGGCTAACAAAAGGAAAACCATGGATCTGAGAATGAATGTGGCCAGAATAGTTGTCACATCCCTCATTGTTATAGCTTGTCATACATGAAATACAGTTGCAATCAAAATTATTTGAACCCCATTGCATACTAAGTTTATTAACTAAACAAGAACAATTTAATTTGCTTAACACAACTAATTCAGTAGAATTAATGTTTTTTTCCCAAATTCAACACAAAATACAGTGCCTGAATGATTCCACCGCTCTATGACAAATGTCTTTAGTACTTAGCAGAGCACCTTTTTACTGTTATGACCTGCTGCAAATGTGATGCATAGCCAGATGCCAACTTCTGGCAGCGTTCCTGTGGAATCTTACCCTGTTTCTTTTGGGCAATGGCCACCAGTTGACAAATATTCCTGGGTTTACATGCTGTAACCACCTTATTCAAATCACACTGAAGATTTTCTATGGGCTTCAAATTGAAACCTCAGTGCTTGCTGCCTCCAGATCTTGCTGCAGGTCTTTTGCAGTCATTCAAGGGTTTTTCACCATCTGCCACATTGTGCGGCCAGTGTTCTTTTAACTTGCATACTATGCTTCCAAATGTATCTCTAGGAACATTCAGTGCCTTGGCTACCGTTTTGTATCCTTTTCCTTGTTTGTGCAAGGGAATGGTCTCCTAACTTTTTGGATCACTCTTTTGACTTAATGGCCTATTAGAGCAATAATTAAAATTTTCAGTTTGGATTTGAGCAATTATAATCACATGTAATAGCATGAAGTGATCAAACAACAAGCAATAAATCGTTTGTTTTCTGTGAATCAGACAAATATGCTTGACTGAAAGATTATAACTAGTCATCGCCACATCCCCTCACCTAATCAGAAATGTGACATTTGTTATCAGCATAAATGCTCTAGGGTTGAACAAGCAACGATCGCAATAACGAGCAAACAGCGAAAAACTATTATGTGTAATTCTCAGCTGAACGCTTGTTTGGCCGAAAGTTATCCATCCCAATCCCCCTTAGACATGTATGCTTGGTTTGAAGGAGCATAAATGTGTCCTGAAAGGGGAGAGGGCAGTAAGCCCCTGCCAGACTCTTCTAACAGGCATCTTATGTTCTCAAGAACAACATTCAATGTGCCTGTGTTACAGCGGCAGCTAGCGGTCACCACTACACTGCTCACCTGTCCCATTCCCCTGACATCTGCTGGCACAGATCTGTTTCCTACTTTCCCATTTTACCTGATGGGCCCAGCTTCCGGGGTAGCTCTGTCTCTCCACGCAGGATGCAGCCTGGTTGCTGTCTCAGCCTCTCTATCTCCTCCCATAGGGCACATGCATGCCCCCGGTTCTTAAAGGGCTAGTGCCCATCTTATATCAAATCAGTCACTAGCTGGTCAACTATGGGTGCTTAAGACACCTTTCCCAGTAGAAGGGTGAGCAATAGGTTGTCTAGCCTGCTAGCTCCCTGCAAGGGTGTGCTGTATTAGTTTGACTGCCTATGTACAGACTTCTGCCCGTTTCCTGGTTGCTGACCTATGTCTGAACTCCCTATTGACCTTTTGCTGTTTGCTCTTAGTCTGCCTGCCCTGACCTTGGCATGTCCCTGACCACGATTTTGATTGATACCTTGGTTCCCTGCATCAATGTCTTTAACCCCTGTAGATCAGCTGTCAATCACACAGGTCCTCCAGAGTGTAAGGACCTGGTGGTTCCCCTGCAGTGAAGTCCAGATCCTTGTACAGGGTTTACACTTGTGAAAACCAGGAGACTGATAGAATAACACCTTAGAAATTGCCCACAACCAATTCTGTTGGTTGACATAGCAGTTGCATAAGCAATTTCGTAACAGCCTGACCATTCTCTCCTCTACTATCTGCGAAAGCCCTGGGCAGATTCAACCAACATACATCTAATGTGTATGGTCAGCTTTAGACCGACCTGTTGAATCCAATTCAATATCTTTATGAAAAATGTAAAACTCTATACACGTCATCATAAAACAGCACTTTGAAAGCACATAACAGATGAAAATTTAGATGGGCCAATTTACTGCTACTGTTTTGATGAAGCTTTTCAAAATAATGAATCTTTATTTACAGAGTATCCATATAAAAGGCAGTTAACTCGAGTATTTCTTTTTTTCAAAGTTTCTGTTTACTAAACCATTTCTTGATTAGTTTCCCTTGGTGAAAATTTAGATGGGTCCCAAAGAATTTGATCTGCCAGTGCCGAGCATGCAGACGCAAGTCATGTGTAATAATTATGTTCAGCACGATGACTGCGACAATTAAAAATGACAGAGGTTCAGTGAAGCGGACCTAAAGCCTCATTATCATTAAATCTGGTAGCCAGTCCAGAAACTGTGATGACTCAGCAATGAGCGTGACAACACTGCAGTTTGGATTTAATATGCAAATTCTGCATGTTTCCTATGTGTTTAGAAATGTGAACAAGGGTCATCAGCTAAATATAATCCACATATTTATTTGTAACTTAAATAATAGGTTCTGAGCAACTGGTGTGCTAAAAGGACACTGGTGAAAAACAATGAATAAACAAGAAAACCACAAATTGAGGGTCATACTACAAACATGGTATTGTCTCACTTACAGAATACAACCCCTTCCATATATGTAGTTAGGACAAATGAGCATCCTGGAGGGGAGTCCTCCACTCAGACAGTAGAGAGCATCACTTGTTCTGGAAGACCTGGCCTGGGCATGTGTTACATGGCTGACATGTAATACTACATTTCCCCTGCAGAGGCAGCAGAGCTGTATGCAGAACCAAAATGGTGTGGGATAAAATATATGTTCTCTTTATGGAGACTGCCCAGTTGATGTAGTCTTATAGGCCAAGCAATGGTCCATGTGGAAAAAAAAAAAGTATGATACAAGCCAAACCAGATCCTTTTCCATATGAAAGAGACCCACTCACAGACAATTGTTTCAGGATTTCTGCCCCTCGTCAGTGCACAGCAGGGTACTGGTTGGCTAGATAAGAGGCTTTTGACCTGCTTCTGCAGACAGGTTAGCATAGGGAGCATTATAGGCCATGCAATGCTCCTTGGGAAAAAAAGGTAAAACGGTCTCTCTAGTGCCACCTGTTGGGGGTAGTTTCTCTCGCTGGCACACAAAGTCCCTACCACAGAGCAGTTAGCACTCTGCCCACCACTGCATCATGCATTAGTACAGCACCATAGTATGGAGATAGTTAACTTGTTTCTGTAGGCTTCCATTACAAAATAGACGTGCAGTATGGCTCCAAAGACTCCAATGGGTTCTATATTAGGGCTCCATACATGCTTTGAGTTACATACTACATGGATTGAAGATATATATATATATATATATATATATATAGAAAAAACAAATTCCACGGCACTTCCAAAAATGTGATCAACGTAGGTGTTCTTTATTCACCAGAGCGACGTTTCAGTCCACTTTCTGGGACTTTTCTCAAGCAGTGGTATGTATATATATATACATATATATACACACATACATACACAGTTTATGTTGACATGGATATATTAAATTGTCTGAAGCAACACATTATCTCAGTGACAAGATATCCCAGAAGTGCAACCTCAGGAAATGGAAATGTAACTTCAAGCAAAATATCAGCAGAAAATAAAAATATTAAAGTGGCTTTACATGTTTGTTGAACACTAAATGGCCTTTATTCTCGCCTGACACGCCAACATCCATCTGTTCGATGAGACAGAAAACATGACCTTGCGGTTTCATTTTGGTGGTGAGCTGTTCTACTATAGATTGTCGGTTCACCCTCACACACCTGTATAGCCAATGTTCATCTCTCACATGAATGGCACCTGGTGCTCTGCTGTTTCCATGTTGCTTTTTCGCAGTGATGTCATTTGTTGAAAATACACTTTCATCACAGCAGCACACAAACAGTTCATGAACTGCAGTTTCAGAAATACTGCCAACACTGAGCCAAAAGCAAATAATCATCCTTTTTGCAATGCTGATAAATACCCACTTTTACCCATCAGAGCAACAAGGGTGATGTGTGGAGACAGCGTATTGCGCACCTTATATACCTACCAAGTCGGGCGTGGTCTGGACGCCGACGAGTATGGCTGCTTGATCCCGCAGCTCCCGCCAGCGCAGCGCTAAAACGGCCAGCTACCTTGCCCTGAGACACATTATGGGGAAAAAATCCACAACCCGAGGCTCCCCTCGTCCTCCCCGCTCGCCTTCTCTGCCCAGGACACTGGAGGACTGCTGGGAAAGGGGCCCTAGACCCGGTACAGGGAACAGACGCACGACTGCTGCTGGGGCTTCCCGCCACTCCTTCCTGCCTCCAGCCCGCCAAAGCGCAAGAACGGGACCCAGGGAGACTTCAGAAGCGGCCCCATCGCCCTCCCTACCTCCTCTCTTCCCCCAGGAGTACCCGGCCGCACATTCCCGATCCTTACCGGGTACAGGAGACTCTGGACCGACGGGTCCGCCATCTTCTGCAAAACCTAAGATGGCGTCCGGAGCACACGCGGTAGGAGACCTCACGCCGCCTCCAGGTACTGTCTCCTCGCCTGCGTCTTCCTCCCCTGCCTCCTGCTGCTCCTCTGCTGGGACTGGCAGGTCTCCCCTGGCCTCTTTCTCGCCCCAGGATCCAAGCAATAGTCCTGGCCAGGTTGGGAATGGGTCTGCTGGCCCCATCACTGCCTCCGTGCAAGGGGACACCCCCTCCCACATTTCTGCTCCCGCAGCTTCGCTCCCTGCCACCATGCTTGCTCCACCTAACTGGGAATCCTACTTTCATCAGTTCCCTACTAAAGAGGACTTTAAGATGCTAATATCAGAGGTCACGGGGGCCTGTAGGGCTGAAATCGCCATGGTACAGGCAGATATCAAATATATTGCGGATCGAGTTGAATCCCTAGAGGATGCACATGATGATACTAGAAACTACATTCAAGCTCTGCACACCTCTATATCTTCTCCAAACTCTGCACTCCGAGACATGGGGAGACACCTGGAGGACCTGGACAACAGGGGCCGCAGGAATAATATCAGAGTACGGGGTCTGCCTGAAGCCACAGGAGAGGAGGATCTCTTTGCCACACTGGAGGCTATCTTTAACCTTATACTTGGTGAACCTCAATCTCATAAGATTAAGCTAGACCGTGCTCATCGTGCCCTTAAACCAAAAGGCCCTCAATCCAGGCCGAGGGATGTCATCTGTTGTGTCCATGACTTTGCCCTTAAAGAGGCGATTATGGCCAAGGCACGGAACCTCCGAAATTTCGAATTTGATGGAGCTCCATTACAGCTTTTTCCAGATTTGTCTTGGATTACACTACAGAAAAGGAGGCACCTGCACCCGCTTCTTACTGTTTTACGGGACTGGCAGATTGCTTATCGCTGGGGCTTTCCATTCTCACTGTCTGCAAGGCACCAGGGCCAGACGGCGACGCTTCGCACGTTCTTGGACATACATCCCTTTTGTGAGGCATTGGATCTTCCACCTCCTGCATTAGAGGACTGGGAACTGGAGTCTCCCGGCCCACCGCCACTCCGAATCTGGACCCCTGTCGCAAGAAAAAGAAGAGCGGGACCGTCTGAAGGCCTTTCCAGAAGGCCTACCTCACCTCGAGAACCCCCGCCATCCGTGGGTCCAAGGCCGGCAGGATGAACTGCCCCCCCTATCTGTTGATTTTTGCTTCACTTGATCTGTCGGGGCTAGGGGGGGACTTGGGCTTCTCCTCTCATGTTATCTTTGTCTCATACACTTCCTGATAGGCCACCAAATGGGCTTGCCCATATTACATGTTTCTACCTGTTTCTAGGCGCTGGTTCAGCCATGTGCGGTTATCTTTTTGATGCTGGTTATTCTTTTTGCTGCTAGTATTATGTTGCATTTTTGTCAGTTATGCTCTGACCATGATTCCCCCTCGGGGGCTACTGTTTTTGCCCCCAGCAGGGCAATGACGCCCTGGGAATGCGTTCTCAGCTGTTTTTTTGTCCTGTCTGCCTGTCTCTTAGTAATGTCTTGTCCTTCCTCCCCTCTTGTTCTTTCCCGCCTCTGTGCTGTTTTTGCTGACTTAAAGCCGGGCCTCTGTGGCCGATCTGCTCCCCTCCGTGTGAACATAGTCCAGGTCATTTCCTTGAGGGATTCCATGGTGTGCCTCTGCCCTCTCTGCACCTGCGAGTTGGTAAGTTGCTTCTTCTGCTTTGCTTTGTCCTTGAGATTCTCCCATGGCGCATTGTGTAACCCTTAATGTCAAGGGTCTTAACTCCAATGCAAAACGGAAACTTTGGCTTCTGGAGTTAAAGTCCCTCAAAGCGGAGGTGGTGTTTCTTCAGGAGACTCATCTAGATGATGAGGCCTCTTTTAGATTCCTCTCTCACGTATACCCTGTGGTGTACACGGCATCTCATTCCCGTAGAAAGGCAGGGGTTGCCATTTTGATTTCCACCAACTGTCCTCTGGTGGTCACCTCATCTGTTATAGATCCCCAGGGGAGATACATTATTCTGAGAGGCACACTCAGGGGACACCCCATCACACTTTGTAACCTATACGCTCCTAACACTTCCCAAATACACTTTTTGACCAAGACTTTAGCCAAAGTCTTTAGGCACTCAGATCCTCTCACACTGATCGGGGGGAGACTTCAACACTATTTTTTCAGAACACATGGATAGGTTAGGGTTACCTGGGAAAACCCCAAATCCGTCACAGCTTAGATTAGCAAAAGAATTTCGACGCTTGATTTGGCGTTACTCCCTATATGATCTCTGGCGGATAGCCAACCCGTCTGACAACCCGTCCCATCCTTCTCTTTTTACTCGGCCCCCCACGGGACGCATACGCGCATAGATTATTTTCTGGGGACTATCTCGACCCTACGAATCTTGAAGGGAACGACCATGGGGGACATCACATGGTCTGATCACGCTCCAGTAATGGTAGCCTTAGATGGCGGAGCGAATCACACTCGCAAATGTCATTGGCGACTTAATGATTCCCTTCTTTAAAAAAAACCCTCCCGTAATGAGTTTCGTGAACACCTGAAGCAATATTTTGACACTAATGTGGGATCTGTAGAAGACCCTAGCTCTCTCTGGGAGGCACATAAAGCAGTCATGAGGGGTCATTGCATAGCATTGAGTTCCCGGTTGAAGAAGGACTCGAAGGAAGCTACGCGTGTGCTGAAGTCCCAACTGAGTAGATTGGAGGAGCGTATGTGCACCCAACCTTCCCGCCTCACTCTCAGAAAAATCGTAGATACCAGGGCCCAATTGAGCAGGATTGCGCATGAAAAGGAGGACAAGATGCTATTGTTCACCCGACAGCGATACTATGCTTGGGGAAATAAACCCCATTCTCTGCTGGCCAAACAACTTCGTAGTCTCCCTCCTCGGTTGTGTCCTGGTGCTATCAAAAGAGCGGACGGTTCGGTGACATACGACCCACGGGAAATCGCAGAGCGATTCTCCACTTTTTACTCTGAACTTTATAATTTACCGATCTGCCCCGTAATCCTCAAGTTAGGGATCTCCTATTAGACTCATACTTAAGTTCCTGCAATCTTCCCTCTCTGTCCCCTTCGGACAAGACAGCCCTTAACGAGCCGATTGCCTCAGAAGAGATTCTAGAAGTAGTTAAGCAACTACCTGTGGCGAAATCTCCAGGGCAGGGCCTGATGGTTTTACATATGTATATTACAAGACATTTCAAGACTTGTTACTCCCTCATATGCAGTCCCTTTTTAATGGCTTCATGTCAGGGAAGGCGATACCCGGGACCATGACGCATTCTTTCCTGACTTTGATTCCAAAGCCGGGTAAAGACCATCTTGGCCGCCAAAATTACAGACCTATTGCCTTGCTTAACTCGGATCTTAAAATTTTTTCTAAGGTCTTAGCTAACCGGCTGAATAACTTCCTCCCTTCCCTTATACACAAGGATCAGGTAGGATTTGTCCCGTGCCGCCAAGGGAGCGACAATACCAGACGCACGATAGATCTAGTGGATGTGGTTACTCGTTCTGGGGAGGAGTCTTTACTCCTTAGTTTAGACGCCGAAAAGGCGTTTGACCGTCTTGGATGGCCGTTTTTGTTTGCTACCCTTCGGGCCTATGGCTTCGATGGAGCCTTTTTACAAGCTATTAGGGGGCTTTACTCCTCCCCTACAGCGACGGTCAAATTGCCACACTGAGTCTGGATTGCTTCGTATCACTAACGGCACTCGACAAGGTTGTCCCTTATCCCCTTTACTCTTCGCGCTATGTATTGAACCATTGGCCGCGAAAATTAGGAATCATCCAGACATTAGGGGTATCATGGTACAGGACAAGGAGTTTAAACTGTCCCTATATGCAGATGATGTGCTTCTTACTCTCACGGGGTTACATGTGTCCCTTCCTAACCTTCAAACTGCCAAATGGTCATTTGTCAGGATATAAAGTGAACACCACTAAAACAGATGCACTTCCGATTAATATCCCAGAAGCCACTCTTGCCCTCTTAAAGAATAACTTTCACTTTCAATGGAAGACTGACGCACTACGATACTTAGGCGTTAATATCACCCCTAAATATGCAGACCTCTATAAAGCTAATTTCCCTCTTATTTATGGAGAGATCAGAGCGCTCTTATCTAAATGGCAGACTCTACCACTCTCTTTACTGGGGCGTATTGCGGCTGTGAAAATGACCATATTGCCTAAGGTCTTGTATCTTTTTGAATCCCTGCCTATCCCGGTGCCGCTAGGGGATCTGAGATCCCTTCAGTCCCATACACTCAAGTTTATTTGGGCCCACAAAAGGCATAGGATTCCCAGATCAGTTCTCCTGTCCAGCAGGGGTCAGGGTGGCCTTGTGGTCCCGGACTTCCTTAAATATTACTGGGCAGCTCAATTGCGTTCTGTACCTGCCTGGGCCTCTTTGCACCCTTATTCTGTCTGGATGCAGATTGAGAGGCTGTGGTTGGCGCCTGTCCACCCCAACTCCCTGCTTTGGTCTGGCCCTAGTGCTACTCCCGTGGATAAAGATCTGTTGGGACCCATGAGATGTACTAGGATGATTTGGCGCTCATGCAGTGCCAAATTTCCTCTGGTGTCCTGTAAATCTGCAATGACCTCGTTTTTGTACCACCCGTCTCTTCCTTCAAGTTTGACGGCTTCGGCCACTAGAGTATGGTTTCGGGAACAGGTCTTCAGATTTGCAGATATTGTTGATCCGGTCACCAGGGAATTATTGTCTTTCTCGGCCATCCAGTCTAAATATAACCTTCCCACAGCGGCAACCTTTTTCTACACTCAACTTAGACACTTTGCACAGTCAACATTTTCGGGCCTTGTTGTCTCTTTACCTACGACCTTTGAACGGATTTGTAGGTCAGAGGTTCATACTAAGGGTCTAATCTCGGGAATATATTCCATTCTGGTTAACCCCTATCCGGACAGACTAGTTCGACATTCTTATATGGTTAAGTGGGAAGAATACCTGGGGAGGGAGCTTCTTGATGCTACCTGGAGTCTCATATGGAGAAGAGCTGCAAAATCCTCTATGTCTGTACTAGCTCAGGAAAATCAATATAAGATCTTGATGCATTGGTACCACACTCCTGCTCTCCTCCATAGGCTACATCTCTCGGTATCGGACAGGTGCTTGAGGTGTCACTCTTACATGGGAACATTGTGGCATATTTTTTGGGACTGCCCTAACATACGTCCATTCTGGGTGATGGTCAGCACCTTACTCAAAAACCTGTTTGAATGCGATTTCCCAGTGGACCCTCTTTCCTTCCTGCTAAATATCTTCCCTGGCAACTTTAAGACCACCATCCGCAAATTTATCGCTCAAGTCCTGATAGCGGCTCACTGCCTTATTCCCAGGTTTTGGAAGCAATCCAGCTCTCCGACCCTCTCAGATTTGTATGCTAGGGTGGCGGAGATACGCACCATGGAATACTCAACTGCGCTATACCAAGACAAGGTTGACCTGTTCTACGCCATCTGGGACAACTATTGGCTTGATAGATTACCTTGATTTCACCTAGTGCCCTCTTATGACAATTAGTACCCCCTCTCTCTCTCCTTCCCCATCTGTCTTGTGTTTTCTGTCTTTAGGCAGCCCCATGATCGTCGAGATGTTATCTTAACCTACTCTTTTTTTTCTCCTTTGGTAAGTTTTCTCTTTTTATGTTTTATCTGAATCTAATGTCAGATCCGAAAAAACGATCAGACATAGAGTCTCAAAATGGTTTGGTACTCAAGTTCACTTTATTTTATAATACCCTGTTATTCTACACTCGCTTTACATTGTAAGTAGATTTGTGATGTTCGACTGTCATGACTTATGTAAACCTTGGCACTTTATTTTGCTGATCTTTAATAAATACACAATTATAAAAACATATACCTACCAAGTCAGCTTACGAAATGTGACTTCCTTCATGAGCACTGCCGACTTCAAAGGTGGTCAAACTGTGTAGATCATGGGAGAGATCTCTGTATTGACCTCTGAAATACAGTGCCTTGCGAAAGTAAAAGATATAACATTTTACATTTTTGGTGAAGAATAAACAACAAGTGGGTCACAATTGTGAAGTGGAACTAAATTTATTGGATCATTTAAACTTTTTTTGTAATAATAAAACTGAAAAGTGGGGCGTGCAAAATTATTCGGCCCCCTTGCATTAATACTTTGTTGTGCCACCTTTTGCTGCGATTACAGCTGCAAATCTCTTGGGGTATGTCTCTATCAGTTTTGCACATCTAGTGACTGAAATTTTTGCCCATTCTTCCTTGCAAAACAGCTAGAGCTCTTTGAGGTTGGATGGAGAGAGTTACCCAGTGTTTTACCATTTAGTATGTACTGGTGACTTGCATTATTCCTTCCCATGTGCATAACCTTACATTTGTCAGTGTTAAACCTCATCTGCCACTTCTCTGCCCAAGCCTCCTGTCTATCCAGATCCATCTGTAGCAGTGTACTGTCCTCTTCTGAGTTAATTACTTTACACAGTTTAGTGTCATCTGCAAAAATTGATATTTTACTGTGCAAGCCTTCTACAAGATCATTAATAAATATATTGAAGAGAATAGGGCCCAATACTGACCCCTGTGGTACCCCACTAGTGACAGTGACCCAATCTGAGTATGTGCCGTTAATAACCACCCTCTGTTTTCTATCACTGAGCCAGTTACTTACCCACATACATTTTCTCCCAGGCCAAGCATTCTCATTTTATATACTAACCTTTTATGCGGTACAGTGTCAAATGCTTTGGAGAAGTCCAGATATACGACATCCATTGACTCTCAGTACAGTCTAGTACTTATCTCCTCATAAAAATTTATTAGATTAGTTTGACAGGCCCAATCCTTCATAAACCTGTTCTGATACAGTGCTATACCCTTATTTTCATTGAGATACTTCAGGATAACATCTCTTTATCAACCTTCAAACAGTTTACCCAAAACAAATATTAAATATGCTTGAGCGAATCAACCTTCGAATAATAGATCCAAAGTTATTTCGTTCAAATGCTTCTATTTTTAAGCCGTTTTCGTACAGCTTTAAAATGTATTGGCTCAGTGGAGCGAAAGTACTTCTTGCCCAAGGTTGCGCAAGACTTTAGTGAATTCCTACTGTATTCATATCTGTGTATTTAAAAACAATTTAAAATAGAAATCTGAAGTGGGCTTTGGTACTGATTTACCAGCCAGTACCAAAGCTCACTTCGGATTGCTATTTTAAATTGTTTTCCAATCCAATGTGTCCTATAGGTATTTGTGTTTGTGTCTTTTTGTCTGTTTTCATAGTATTTGTGCATATAAAGTATATGTACTACTGTAAAACTCTTTCCAGACATGACTTGATAAATGTCCTGTTGGATGAAAACGTTGATTTTTTTTTTTTATAATTCTGGATTAACATACACCTGAGTTTATGAATTATGGATGAAGTACACATATAATTATACATACTTTTGTCTTTTTGAACAAATAAAAACCTGTAATTTTTCAAAATCAAAATGGAGTGCTGCGTTTTCTTCTTGGATTTGATGTGGATTGGAGAATCCTCCTACTGTAGCACTAGATATATGTAAGAAGGTGTGCGGTACCGTTACACACTACTGAATTTAAAATAAATACACTAGAAGATTGTGGTACACAGTAGATCAGTCAAACACCGAAGACAATTACAAGTGAAAGCTATTGTTCTGTATATTTATAGCGTTTTATTCATAATATATATTTGTCACAGAAAAGGTTAGAAACGTTAAGAGAAAAAAAAAATTTCATTTTGTTCACCAACTCTGAGCAGCATTTTTCTCTTATTTTTTGGGCTGATCTTGACCATATAATTGCCTGAGTCTTTCTTCATGTCTTTGCACTAGAATCTCCTGCTGCATGCTCAATCCATTTAATCTACATAAAGAAACACAAGTATTACTACGAGGCTGCCTTAAAGATACAGTTCACAACACATAAAATTAAAAAGAGTGACGATTAAGACAAATAGTAAATACATTAGGTTTCATTAACAAGATTATTAGAGCCCATTACAGCCTCTGAGCACCGCTATAGTCTCTGTCAGACCCAGTGTATACAGAGACATTCATGACTTCATTACTAAAGATAAAGACCTCCATACATGCCACAATTTTTCCTTCAGATTTATAATGATATCACTGGCGTACAAAGTTAACACAGAAAGTTTATGCACCTGTGTAATGGGAATTATTTATTTTTGCTCATATGTCGTCAACTCATTATACAGTGTTATACAGAGATCATTAACAGTTATATTAGTTTCTGTCTCCAATGGTGCTGTTCAGTCTTAAGGGGTTGTCTCACTTCAGCAAGTGGCATTTATCATGTAGAGAAAGTTAATACAAGCCACTTACTAATGTATTGTGATTGTCCATGTTGGATGGATGGATGGATGGATTAAAGGGTTGTTCTCATTTTAGACAATGGGGGCATATCGCTAGGATATGCCCCCATTGTCTTATAGGTGCGGGTCCCACCGCTGGGACCCGCACCTATTTCCAGAACGGAGCCCCCGAAGTGAATGAGGGCGCACTGCGCATGCGCAGCCGCCCTCCATTCATTTCTATGGGGCCGCCGAAAATAGCCGAGCGCTGGCTCGGCTACTTCCGTCGGCTCCATAGAAATGAATGGGAGCGCACCGCGCATGCACGGCCCGGCTCCCATTCATTTCTATGAGCGGCGCGGGGAGCTGCGCCTGGTGGTGGCCGGACCCCCGGAAACCTGGGGTCCTCCAGGCGCAACGCTCCCCGCTCCGTTCTGGATATAGGTGCGGGTCCCAGCGACCCGCACCTATAAGACAATGGGGGCATATCCTAGCGATATGCCCCCATTGTCTAAGATGAGAATACCCCTTTAATGTTTCCATCACATTATACACTGCTCGTTTCTATGGTTACGACCACCCTACAATCCATCAGCAGTGGTGGCCATGCTTGCACACTATAGGAAAAAACACTAGCCTATGTGAGCTCCCATGGTCCCGGCCACCAGAGAGACTGGCACTTTTTTTCATAGCGTGTAATCATGACCACCACTGATGGATTGCAGGGTGGTCATAACCATGGAAACAAGCAGTGTATAATGAATGGAAAAATGAATCCAGGCAGCAAAGGAAGCAATATGGACAATCACAATACATTAGTAAGTGGCTTGTTTTAACTTTTTCTACGTAATAAATGCTATTTGCCAAAGTGAGACAACCCCTTTAAAGGGAATCTGTCACAATGATTCTGGACTATTATCTGCAGTAATACACGAGTAGTGCTGCACATAAGGAGTCCAGAATGCCATTTTTTAATTTTCCTACTGCCCCCCATTCTTCTGCTGTCAGCGCTCAAAACTACAGAGAAATACACAGTCTGGACTGCCATGCTAACATAATGGAGAGGACTCGTGCACAGGCACAGCAGTCCTGAAAATGTATTTCGGCACAACTTTAAATTCTGAAAATGGAGGGCAGTAGGAAAATTAAAGAAATAGTGATCTGGACTCTTTATTAGCAGTTCTAAGCATGTATTACAGCAGATAACACCCAAGATCATGGTGAAAGATTCCCTTTAATAAAATATTGAATGAAAGGCAGGAACCAGTGTAAAAAAGGAAACAAAAGCACTTACCTTTTGAAAGTACCGCTGTTCCAGCGCTGTGGCTCCCATCTCTGCTGTTTACGTTCCCGTCGGACTGGAAGTGATGATGCACTGTCCGTGGTCACATGACCGCTACATCTAATCTGGCCTCAGCCATGACGTGTGCACAAACAGCATGTGACCTGTATTTATGGAGGGACGTAACTCAAGGGGTGACGGGGGGAGTTAGTCAGACACCAACAAACCAGTCTGCCTTCACCAGCATATGGCTATGGCAGTGAACTGAAGCTGTGGTCTGAGTGAAAGAAAACTTAACTATGGATTAAAGGGGCTGTCCAGCATTGGAAACAAACAAAATGGAACTAAACTACAATAACGACCACATCCTGTGGACGTATATATTCATGTATGGCCCTTGGGAACCTGACATATTGAACATGGTGTTCGAGCTGCATGTTCTCGAGCAGGAGGAGCAGAGCAGCCTGATATATAGTTATGTGGGAGAAGATTCAGTAGAACTTATCATTTAATCATTTAGATTCCTGCTCATTCTCAGTTTTGAAGTCCAGGAGTCGGTCCTATCAGTGACTGACAGCCTTCCCTCTATGACTGTGTATACAGTGATAGCTGTCAATCACTGCCTGGTAAAGTGGCCGCCATATGGAGAATGAATGAAGAGGTGGCCATGCATCTCCACATCTCTCTTCCTTCACTTCTGTGGGGTCACGGAAACAGCTAAGCATGCGGCATTGTGGGCACATGCACGGCCACCTTTCCATTCATTCTCCGCAGGGATGTGGTGGGCAGCAGAAGTTTGGAGACAGATGCAAGTTTTACCTTTGGGACACGGATACGTTAGATATTTATGGTACATACCAGGGATCAGCAACCTCCGGCACTCCAGACAATCTGAAACAACAACTCCCAGAATCCTCCTTTCACTTCTATGGGTATTACAAGAACAGATAAGTAAGAGTGCATGCTGGGAGTTGTAGTGTCACAGACGCTGGAGTGCTGAAGGTTGCTGACCACTGGTATATACTGTGGATACGCCATAATTGTCTAGGGTGGGCTATATCCCCTTAACAACTAATGCATAAACCTTTCCCTCTTACATGGCCCTGGTAAGTACCCAGTTCTTGGGATTTATGATAATATATCCGTAATATCAGTAATAGCACTCTCTGCCAATTGTAATATTGTTCTGGGATGGAGGACTATTACCATGCTTGGCCGTAGGACTTTTTTTTATTATAACCATAATAAGAAGAACAAGAGACTTTGGATGATGAGGTTTGTGTATATAACTAATTGAAGACAGAGCAGCAATATTTTACTTCCTTTTGCAGATCTTCCAGGATAACAGATAGGAGATTGCACATACAGACCTCAAATGCTGTATCTAAGGAAAAAATAGCTGTGAAGAAAGCCCTGGGCAAAAAGCATCCAGTAAAGAGTTCCATTTTATTTTTAACTCTAATTTATTTCTAACTTTTTTCATTAAATAATATCCAAAGTGGGGTCGAAAGGGCCTATCACAAGTAATTATAATGTGTAATACACTGCAGCCAGCCAGATATTCTTCTGTAATGAGCAGCAGGCAAGTTATTTGTGTTCAAAAGTGTTACACAAAGTGATAAATGCTAAATATTTTGTTATTGGTCCTTGTTCACCCCTAGAGCATTTATACTGGTAGCACCTGGCAGATATTTGACTAGACAAGGGGATGTGGCGGCGACTAACCATAATGTTTCAGTAAGGCAGCTCTGTCTGATCCAGAGAATCCATGGATTCAGCTTGTCGTTTATTACTGCACTCTATTACGTGTGGTGATAATTTCTCAAACTCGAACAATTATACGAAAATTCATATGTTAATTATTCCATCTACCCTGTCCAGCTTTTCCTCCAGTGCACTCCAAATCAGTACAAAGACATTGAAAAATAATATTATTTGACACGTAATTTTTGCATCCACATTTTTATATTTTAGAACATATCTACACAGGTCTATGTGCATAGACCTGTGTATTTTCTTCATAACTGTAGTCACACTTTCCAGGTGTGCCCTGGTGTGCTATGTGGAACTCACCTGGCAGCCTCTTTCCTTTCATTGTAAAATTTCAAAATCCTCATCTGTTCTTCGTCCATTTCCTTACGGCGAATCTCTCTAAATGTGCTATAACAAGGCATAAAAACATTAAACAATGAGCATTTTCTCACTTATAACAAATATAGTCACAAAGCTGACATACTAGTCATTTCTATGTTTGGAGCACTTTATACTATAGTCTGCAGTGACTCTGACAGCTACTTACTCCAGTGTAACTCCTGATTTTCTTTCACTTGCATATCCTATCAGTATGCCTTTATAGAAAAACAATACCCCTTTAAAAATGTAATGCCACCGCAACAGGTTGGCATATTTGTTATATTTATAGAGTACTTACAGGTTCTCTGTTTCGGCTTCTGTTATCTTGAGTACTTTTCCACCATAGTGTTTCTGCCCTGCTGTTGTTGGATGGGGCTGCTGCTCCTGTATACAGTGTAGATCAGGAGTCAAGCCAGCACTGCCCTTGTACAGGGACCCAGTCCAGTCCGCAAGTAATCCAGGAAAAAAAAAGATAAATGTCCAGCACTGAGATGAAAATAAAATCTTCAATCTTTATTTGGAATTCATGTAAAAATGCATGGTAATGCAACCAACGCGTTTCGATCTAACAGATCTTAATCATCATAGAAGTTAGATAAAATCATACTGGGTTTAAATATCAAAAAAAGGCAAAGTTCACACCAATCAATCTGGAGCTCCAACCTGATTGATGTGAGTTGTGCCATATTTTGATATATAAACCCAGTATGCCTGTATCTAAATTATACAATGATTAAGATCTTTTAGATCAAAACGCGTTAGTGCGTTATTGTTTCCTTGTGGAGATGCATTTTTACATGACACCAAATAAGGATTGAAGATTTTATTTTCATCTCAGTGCTGGACATTTATCTTTTTTTCCTATATACAATGCCTGTGCACTGTTTTGGCAGCGCTGGCCCTTTTAAATGATGTAATTCAAAATGGTTCCAGTCCCAACCCCGGTCCTGCCAGCTGTGCACATTCCCCTTGTGTGTTCTACTGTGCAGACCCCATGTCCTGAGTTTCGAGCCTGCATAGTAGAACATTTTCATGCCCCTAGTGTCCCATCCTCTCTGCTGCCTACAGACTGGAGCTTGTGCTCTGGCATTGTCTGCTCAGGGGCAGTGCGCACACTCCAGTATGTAGGGAGGATGGGACACTAGAGGCATGAAGATTTTTCTCTGCGCAGACTCCATGTTCCACATCTGCGCAATAGAAAATTTTCATGCCTCTAGTGTCCCATCCTCCCTACATACTGGAGCGTGCACAGGAGGCAGGACAGGTGTTACGACTGGATGCATTTTGAATTATGTCATTTAGAGGGGCCAGAGCTATTCTTGCTGGTCAAAATATCAGACCTAACAGACCTTATTATTATGTAAGTAAAAGGGTTCCATCAGTATCTGTTTGAAAACTATATCTGTCATGGCTCCATTATAAGCAGAACTGGAACAGCTGTCCATAAAAGCCAACCAACTGGATGTCAAAGGTGGCTGCCATTATTAACTCTCTCTAAAAATGCCAAGTCTGCACCGTCTTCAAATTGAAGATGCTTCAGGAGAGGCGAACATTGTCTGGTATCCAACATGCTTGAACATCGAGGGAATGACTTCACTGAATTGGTCTCCAAACTCCCCGCACCCCTTATGTTTT
The DNA here is from genome assembly GCA_900303285.1 of Rhinella marina. Lineage (NCBI taxonomy): Eukaryota > Metazoa > Chordata > Amphibia > Anura > Bufonidae > Rhinella > Rhinella marina. Next base: position 272,847 of record ONZH01013485.1, read on the forward strand.
AGGGCTTACAAAAGAGGGATTGCAATGCCATTAACTTGCGAATGGGATGTCAAAAAATTTAAAGAAGTAAAAATCTGAAATGAAACTAAAACGTGATTAAATGCAATTACCTAAAAAGCTCCCAATGTACAAATATACTTAGGCCGGCTACTAAGAAGCAATATATAACTATTATTGTATTTCTCTGCCCACGCTGTTCTGCAGACTCTTCCCAGTCACTTTTTGGAGGAAATTCTGACCAGTAGCGTTCATGATCTTCTGATGTAGACCTGATTGGGATACAAGAACAATCATAAGCACCATGGTGTAAATAATACAAATAGAAAAAGGGAAGGCTATGTTCACATCTGACTACAGGCAGGGTATGTGCAGTTTCTATCAGGGAGCCCGCCATTTTATTGGACAAAATAGTGTTGCACTCAACAGAACCTGATGTGAATCTAGCCTGACTGGGGAAGGGTTTGACATGAACGTTAATGACTTCTTTGTAACCTCAATACACTGCATTCCTCCCTCTTCCCCTATGCATCAATATGAATGAAGGAAGGAATTTCCTGATATCAAGGCATTTTGAAGATAAGAGAGGTAGAATGGGAAGTGGAGTAAAGCGCAATGTAAGAAGAAAGGGAAAGTAGGTGAAGAAACAGGACGACAAGTAAAGCAGGAGCATTTCGACACCCTTACAATTAAACAGCCACATAGGAGAAACCTGAAGACATCTTAAGGTCTCCAGCAAGAAACGAGCACACACTTAAGGTTGTTACCTGGTATATGGTCCCTGCTCTGTCTGATAAGAATGGTTCCACTTGTAGCTTTTGCTATAAGATGTATAAGGGCTGCGGCCTCCTGAACTCCACTTCTCTCTCTGTATTGCTTCCAATACCTGGTCATATTCCGTGCGGGAAGAGTGCTTACTTAATACTCTGTAAGCCTCATTCAGACGCACAAACTGGGAGTGCAGAAGAGGGTTTGAGGGGTCACTGTCGGGATGGCACTGAGATAAGAAGGGAGAAAAATTTAGGAAACATGGAAATGTACGACTTACATGCCTATTTCAATGCAAATACATTTTCTCAAGTAAATTACATTAATCACATCCGTTTTATGAAAGTAAGAACCTGGACCATGGTTGGTCAGGCTATGAAACGTCCTGTCAGTTTAAAACAGATATCTGGTGGCTATGGAGCCCACTGTGCTTGCGGGCGGGCACCATATTTAAAGTCCTGAGCACATACGTATATAGCTGTACGGCGGTCAGAAACGGGTTTTCTGAGATTTTCATACTGACCGGTGGAGGTCCGACACCTGCAACCCCCGCAGATTAGCTTTTTTGAGAAGGCACGGATGCTCCTGTGAGCGCTGCTGTTATTCATACTAGAAGTTTTTGAATGAATCTGCAAATGTGTTACCAGTTGGGGGGGCGTGTCCCTACACAGTCTGCCACCCAACTGGGGACACCCACATGGACCTTTATTGCAGACTGTTGGAACTATATTCATAATCTTGTAGCAGGAATAACAGAGGAACAGCATAACACAGTGGCATATGAAAAGATGCTCTAGAGTGGTTATTACACGGGGAATGTGAACAGGTACTACAGGAAGCATTGCAGGAGAGGTGACAAGTCCTCTATAAGGAAAGGTCCTATTGGTGGATGTTCAGTTAATAACGTGGGTTAGAGGACTATTCTATACATATTAAGTCTGATCTACAGCATCAAGCGGAGCTGAGCAGACAGACTGCTCATTTCTAGGGGGTTTGGATGACAACTGATGAGAACTTCTGACAAGGGAAGCTAGAAGGAAAACAGAATTCTTTCTGAAGGAATGATGGGGGATGTATATAAACTAATGGAAGAAAAGGTCTTCCTAATTCACTTATCACTACAGATCATGTGACAAGATAAGGACGCAGTAGCCATCGCCATTTTATTAACTCCTTCAATTCTAACAAGTTCATTGTCTCGCTTCCACAACTACAACTCAGCCACAAGTGAGGTGCTGGTTTATATTACAGCTAGAAGCAGATATAGAAATCTGACACTGAAAGACTGGAGGAGACGATAGAGGTGATTCCATTATGTGACCTGACTGCAAGGTGTCTGTTGTCAGATTATGTTAATTTGTCCGCTTGTACCAATGAAGATGGACTACTGTTATTTCTCGCCATGAGAACTGTTCTACCCTTCTTGTAGTTTAAGTGGAGTCAAAAATCTTAATAAGGAAATAGTTATAAAGAAAAAAAACAAAAAAAAACAAAAAAAAAACTTACTCACTACAATATTCGCTGTAACTGATATTAAATTACGTACAGGCTAGGCATGTGCCACCAACTCTTGCGAACAGGACTATAAATGGACTCACTGATGAGATAGGTGGAGTCCTAGCATTCTGCTACCCATAAGCGACCTATCCTATTAACTCCAGACGAAGACTATTTTGGCCTTAAAAGGGTTTTCTGAGATTTTAATACTGATCAGTATCTGATTGTGGGTGTCAGACCCCCTCGGCCTTCTCTCAGCTTACCATGGACAGCGCCGTACATTATACAGAAGTTGTGAGGATAGGTCATAAGTATTAATATCTCAGAAAAATCTGAAATTTAACAAAAATCTAGAAAAATTAGCAACTTTCAAGATTTGAAAATGTATGCTTTTTAGAGAGTCATACAACATAAAAAGTTTTATGTTAGCTTATAAGTTTAGAAGTAATTTTATAAATTTAAAAAAAAAAAATGTTCAATTTCTATTTTTTTTAGGAACCAAATCAGTTCTCAAGTGGCTTTGAGAGGTCCATATATTAGAAACCCCTATAAATCACCCATTTTAAAAACTGTACCCCTCAAAGTATTCAAAACAGTATCTAGGAAATTTGTTAATCCTTTCTATGGCTTCCCATCTAGCACTCTCACACCCCTCGAATCTATCCTCAAATTCGCTGTCCGGTTAATCCACCTCTCCCCTCGTTTCCTCTCACTGTCACTGGTAACGAGGTGCCAATCCCTTCGCTAGCTCCCCATTACCCAGTGAATTCAGTTCAAAATTCTAACAACCACACATAAGGCCGCCCACAACCTGTTCCCTCCTTACATCTCTGACCTGCTTTCCAGATACATCCCCACACGTAATCTCCGATCCTCACAGGACCTAATTCTCTGTTCTTCACACAGTCGTCTACAAGATTTCTCACGTGCATCCCCCATACTCTGGAAATTACTACCAAGTACATCTGACGTAACTCCAACATCTAAACCTTCAAAAGCAACCTGAAAACCTACCACTTCAGGAAAGCCCACCGCCTGCAATAAGCATGGTGCCACCACACAGCCAGATGACAGCTTTTACCCTCACCTACTGTATCCATCCTCTTCCCTTGTAGAGTGTAAGCTCTGGGGGGCAGGGTCCTCTCCCATCTGTACCAGTTTATGCACACTGTACTTATGTTTTCTATTACGTATGTATACCCCCGCCAGATGCACAGCTCTGTGGAATTAATGACGCTTTCAAATAATATTAATAATAATAGAGGTTTCACATTAATTAGTTCAAGATGAAGGTGAAGTTTAAAAATTTTATTTTTTGCAGATTTTCAGTTATATTTCATTTTTTGGAACACAGCAGGTGATAAAATGGAACTAGTGTAATACTCCAAATGTATTATCCCGATTCTGCAGTTTTTAGAAATATCCCATATGTAGCCCTAGAGAGCTACTTGACTAAAATACCAGCTTCAGTATTGAAGGAGCACCTTGTGGATTTTGGGTCTACATGTTTTTAAGAAGCTTACTGGGTACCATTTTAGGTATGCAGAGGCCTGGAGGTGCTAAAATATAAGAAACACTCCCAAAAGGCGCCATTTTGGAAACTACTGGTACTTCTCTCAAGGAATTATTATAGGAGTGCAGTGAGCATTTGGACCAGACTGGAGTTTCATAGAATTTATGACAATATGGGCATGAAAACAATTTCCTTACAACGGTTTACGGGAGAAAAAGCATCACAAATTTTGTTACACAATTTCTCCTCAGTAGAGAAATATCCAAATGTGGTGATAAACAGCTCACTGGGACACGGCAGTGCTCAGAAAAGAAGGAACACAACTGGATTTTGTAACGTGGAATTTGCTGAAATGGTTTTTGTACTACTTTTGTATCATAAAATGACTTTTTTATTAAAAATCAGTTGTATTTTGCATCTCCATATACTAGCATCTGTAACGTTTTTATTTTTCCATCTGTGAGAGCTTGTTTTTTGCGGGACTGGCTATTTTTACTGGTACCATTTTGGGGTACATAAGACCCTTTTGATCACTTTTTATTTAATTTTTTGGGGTGGTGAGGTGGGCAAAAAGAGTCATTCTGTTAGTGTTTCTTATAGGGTACACTGTGTGGTATATACAATATGATAAATTTAGTACATATAGGTTTATATCAAACTTTAACAAATACAATGAACAGCTCACCTGATTAAAAATGGATATATGTACGAAATAATATGCCAAGCTACTGCACCTATCTGGTGCCTACAGATGGAAAAAGAGTTTCTATGTAAAATAATGGTGAATTGCTCCTGGCATATATTTTAAAAATATACAATTTCATTAATTGGAATAAATCAGATAAAAACAATAAGAAATAACATTAATACCATAAAAATGTAATTACAATTTAAAAAAAATGCATTTATCACAATAAATCCACAAGTATGCACGCCCTGCAGCTGATATTCGTATGGATTTTTATTGTGATTACATTTTTATAGTAGTAATGTTATTTTTTCATTATTTTTATATGATTTATTCCAATGAATTAAATTGTATAATTGTGAAATATATGCCTGGAGCACTGCTCCATTATTTTACTTTTATCATGCTTTACTACTACTTCATCATAAAATCACTTTTTTATTAAATATATATTTTGTTAACTTTACTTTTCACTTCCACTTGGGGAACTTAAACATAAAACAATCGGATCTCCTGAGCCTGGCGGCTTTTGTGAGGCCCCTGGCTGCCATGGCAACTATCGGGAACCATTGATCACGTTGCATGGAACCTGTTGGGGTAAAACCTTCTATGTGTAAAGTATGTAGATATTGGGGACACTACTGACTGCTGACTAGCACCAATTTTGGCTGTTGAAGCAGGGTGTCAGCTGATCTCAGCTGTTATTGTGGGGTGTCAGCTTAGTTCCTGTGCCACCGTCATCTGCATGCTGTAAATGTATGGCATGGTGGGTTAATGCAATGTTTCCCATGCTGTACATTTACAGCATGGCGCGAGAAGGGGTTAATAGTCAAAAAGTACTCAGCTCCCACTTCATTAACGCTCAAGTCATTGTTTAGTGAATATCAAGATACAGCAATAAAATCTGATCCAACATTGGACACATTGGTGGTCCCACTCTTGACACCTCTGCCGATCAGCTGACTGGAGGGGAAGTTCTCTTCAATGGTTATCAGGCACAGAGCGGTACATTTGGTAGGAGCTGTGCCCGGTTCAGGAACGCAGCATTATTCACAGCCACTACCAAATGTATGGTTCTGCCTAGTAATCAATAGAAGAGACACTCGATAGAGTGCCAACGTTCCACCTGTCACCTGGTCAACAGATGTGCCAGGAGTCCCACCAACCTGAATGCATCCTCATTATTCGGGTCACCTCAAAGAGGGAGAAAGGTTTAGCATGACAGCGCTTAAAACATACCTTCTTTGACAAAGTGAAAAAGGCATTCTTAATTTCCTCTCCCGTGGCCTTTCTCCCAACACCTAGGACTTGGTAATGGTCCTTCAAACTTGGCCTAAACCATATTTAATATAAAAAAAACATTAATGCAGGAATTTATCAAGCCTTGCACTACACAATTCTTACTTTTTGGGCTTAGGTCTCTTTCACACGAGGGTGCAGTCCAGAAATCACATTCTGTATGCGAGCGTGAACCTCCGTTCTGAACACTGCTCGTCTTACAGGAGCGCACGGCATTATACTGATTTATAATGCCATCTGCCTCTGATTGACCTTATTTCTACAGGACCATAGTGACATGAAGCTGTCAGTATGATTCTGTAGCAATAAGGTCATGCAGAGACACACAGCATTATAAATCAGTATAACTTTGGCTTTGGCTGACGCAACATTATTCAATTCAATTCTTTTTTAGGTCTTTATAAAAGAAATCATACACTGAAACTTGATCACATGTAAGCAAAATTACCATTACAGAGAAGTTAAGGAAATATATTATGAGAAAATTACAAAGTTACACTTAACCCTTTCCCGACCAGGCTATTTTCCATTCTTACGTTTTTCACTTCCTGACTTCCGGGAATCATAACTTTTTTATTTTACCATTGACATAGCTGTATGAAGGCTTGCTTTTTGCTGAAAAAAATTTTGTACTTTCTAACGCATCCATTTAATACTGCATACTACGTAGTGGGAGGCTGGAAAAAAATTCCAAATAGGGGGGAAGTGGAAAAAAAATTGCAATTTGTTCAGTGTTTTATGGGTTTTGTTTTTTTATGGTGTTCCTTATGCAGTAAAACATACCTGTTCCCTTTATTCTCTGGGTGAGGACGGTTACTGCGATACCACATTTATAGTTTTTCTTGTGTATTAATACTGAAAAATTATTTCTTAGCATCGCCATATTCTGACGCTCATAAATTTGTTATAGTTATATCTAAAGAACGGTATATAATTTTTGTGGAGTGACCTGTAGCTTTTATTGATACCATTTTGTGTGTGTGGCTTTTTGATAATTTTTTTTTCAATTTTTTGGGGAAGGTGAAGCAAATAAAAAAACAGCGAATCGGCCATTTTGATTTCTTCCAATATTTTTATAATAATATATTATAAACTATGTTACTCTGTTACCCCTTAGGTGACTTGAACTTGTGGTTATTAGATCCCATAGACAGCAATGAATTCCCATTGCAGTCTATGGGAGATTCCTATGGAGCCCTGCTATGTTTCTATGAAGCGGATGTCGAGTTTTTAAAGATGGCAACTGCTCAGAAGCTGACCATGATCAGAGACAATTCCAATCACGGATTTTCAACCTCACAGATGCTGTTGGTCAACTGTGACCCTGGCATCTGAGAGGTTATTTACCAGGAGTGGGGTACTCTCCGTGACGACAAACCTGCAGGATCAAGTGCTTCACCCCCCCCCCCCTTCACACATAACCCAAAATGGTATCAATAAAAGCTATAGCTCTCCCCTCATAAAATGAGACCTTACACAGATGCATAGACTTAAGGTTTCAGAAGTTGGCAAATAATTTTTTTTCAAAGTTTTTTATTTTTAAAAACTATTAATTTGTCATCACTTCATAACTATTAATTTGTTATCACTTCATAACTGGAAGAATTAGAGGGGTCTCCATAGTATCGCGGGTGACACTAGAGAGGCTCGTCCCTGTCACCACCTGCCCCCCTACACCATATGTTTTCATCCGCACACGGGGAGAAGCAGCAGCGGTGGTGCGGGGACCAGTAAGTAGAATCAGTATGAGGGGCCCGGCATATGGGGAAACACCATAAAAACAATGGCCGAATCATTTTGGTTTTTTTTTCTCCTTCCCACTATATGATATGGAATATTAGGTGATGCCATTAGAGAGTACAGCTTGTCCCACAAAAACAAGCCCTGATCTGACTACATGAACAAAAAATTAAAAAAAAAAAAAAAAAGTTATGGCTCCTGGAAGGCAGGGAGTAAAAAACAAAAATATGATATATGATAAACATACGTCAGTAAGGGGTTCAAAGGGATGTCAGACTTATTTCAAAAGTGCCCAAATTCCTTAACCCCTTCCCGACCGGCGCCGTACATGTACGGCGCTCGGGCGGTGCGGGGACATGACGCCCGCTCGCGGGTGCGGCGGGCGTCATGGCCGGCAAGTCTCTGCTGTTTCTAACAGCAGAGACTTGCCGCTTCTTACCTCCGTCTGCGGAGACTTCCTGGGCCTTCTGATGCCGTGATCACACGTGATCACGGCATCAGGATGCGTCTGAACCCGGAAGCCTACGCTTCCGGGTGGTGTACAGACGCCCCGATTGGCCAATCGGGGTGTCTGTACACCATATGAAAACTGTAATCCTCGCTGGTGAGGATTAGTTTTCAAACTGCAATTCTTATTCTGGCCACTAGATGGCAGGCCAGGATAAGAAATGAGCAATTCATGGATTTAACTGCATCTAGTAAATCCATGATTGCTTATAAAGAAAAAAAAACAAAACACAATATATGAGCTCATATTTGAGCTTTAAAATAATCACCAAAAAATTAAAAAAAATGTTAAAAAATATATAAAAAATAAAAAAGATATAAAAGTTCAAATCACCCCCCTTTCCGTATAAGTAAAAAATAAATACCTAAATAACCATAAATATAGACATCATGGGTATCACCGTGACCGAAAACGCCCGTACTTTTAAAATATAAAAAAAAAATTCCAATACGGCGAATTGTGTGGCGGAAAAAAGCGTCCAAATGGCGATTCGCTGTTTTTTGTCGCTTTTTTTTTCTAAAAAAAATTAAATAAAAAGTGATCAAAAAAAGTCATACACACCCCAGAATGGTATCAATAAAAACTTCAGACCGCCCCTCAAAAAATGAGCCCCCATACAGCTCTGTACACATAAATACCAAAAAGTTATAGGGGTCAAGATATGACAAGGAAAAAAAAAAAAAGGGCAACTTTCTAATTATTTTATCACCATCTAAACGCAGGAAAAACTATACATATTAGGTATTGCCGGATTCGTACTGACCAGTAGAATGAAAGTAACCGGTCAGTTTTAATGCACATCGAACGCTGTAAATAAGAAACCAGTAGAACTGTAGCGGAATAGCGGTTTTCTTGCAATTTCACCCCATTTGGAATTTTTTTCCCGCTTCCCACTACACCATATGCAATATTAAATGGTGGCGTTGGAAAGTACAACTTGTCCCGCAAAAAAGAAGCCCTCATACAGCTATGTGAACAGAAAAATAAAACAGCTATGGCTGTTTGAAGGCAGGGAGCGCAAAACGAAAATGCAGACCCGAAAAAACCTCCGGGGTAGAAAGGGTTAAAGGGGTTGGCCACTTTGTTATTGTTGACCAATGTTGTTGTGAGATGACTATATGGCACCATTTTCTGTATTTTATAGGGTATGGTTTACAAAGTCTTTTCTGCTGTCCACAGAGTTCCTGTCCATAAAATGGCTGCCGATGGAAGGTCACGTGACCAGACAAACCCCCTCCATGTGATGTTTCCTCCAGTCAAATGCACTGCACCTGCCATCAACACTTGTTCTGTTCAGCGCAGGTTCAGTATTTTTGAATGGAGGAGACATCCAATGGAGTTGATTTGCCTGATCACATAATCAGCAGCCATTTTATGGACAGGACCTCTGTATGGACAGCAGAAAAGACTCCGTAAACAAGGGGGCATACCTTATGAAATATAGAAAATTATGCAGATTTTTAATAAAGACTATATTAGTAGGTGCCATATAGTCATCTCACAACAACATTGGTCAACTATAACCAGAGAGTGGCCTATACCCCCCCCCCATTTAATTCCCCACCATCTCCAGCACTGCAGCTACATTTTCACAGTTACAGTGGTGATGTAGCTGTATACTGCACATGATCGAGGCAACCAATCATTGGCCTCATAGCATATACTGAGGTCAGTAGATGGCTGCAGTGGTGACATGCGGTACCTCATTGCTGCAGTCAAGTAAACAAGTTCAAGCTGCGATGACCAGTTCAGGTAGGCCAAGGTTAACGTGCTATATTACATGCTTGATACAAAGATATGAATATGATAGGATACAGAATGGTGGTTTATGTTACGTTAAAAGTTAGCCACCTGGCCATATATAACAGCTGGGCATTTATACTTTTCTGACATGTCTGTTCAAGATTCTGCTGGGTAAAATATGGAGTATCCATTGGTTTACATCTTAGCTGTAAGGTAAAATATGTATCGCTCAGAGAACCTGGCGGGGGGGAGGGGGGGGCCCTGAAAGGAATTCCCAGAATTTATTAAGTGCTGATTCTCCCACACACTTTACAAAGAGCAGCAGCCTCCTTCATTACTATCTATTGTCGATGCCACTTACAGTGCATTCAGAAAGCCTTCAGACCCTTTCACTTTTTTTTTACATTTTGAATTGTGTTGTGGCCTTGTGTGAAAATCAATCTGCACTCAATACCCCATAATAGGAAAGCGAAAACAGCATTTTAGACATTTTAGCAATTATTAAATCAATTTATTAAAAAGGAAAAAGTACATTTTTTCAGACCCTTTGCTATGTCACTTGAAATTTAGCTCTCTGGGCCTCTCATTTTTCTTGATAATTTTTTCGATATTTCTACTAGGGTTGCTCACGGTATTTTCGATACCCAATCAATACTTTTTCACCCTGATCGATATGATACCGGAATTTGCTTTTTCTCAATACTAGGCGGCGCCTCTTATTATCTTTTCTCATCATTCTCATCAGCAGCACAGTGGAGACCCTTCCGCCCCACTGTAACACGGCCGACACTACCACAAATTAAAACATTAAGGTGAGTGGTTCTGAAGCAGCCACTGCACCGCCAATGAAAATAATAAACCCCTAAATGCAAATGTATGGTGCAAGCTGCAGCGGTGAGCTCGCTCCACACGCGGCAGTTGCCGGATGTATCATACGGTTGCGGTACCTGAGGGGTTAAATGACAGGGTTCGGCGGGATAACCACTTCCAGTCACTGCAGATGGGGGCTGGCTGTATGATACAGCCGGCACCCGCCACATAGTTATTTGCAATGGTGGTGCAGTGGTCAGCGGCTACAGACCCCCCACCCCAGGCATTGCCGCATCCGCGAGTCAGAACTATTAGAAAAAATTCCTTCTATGTGGTGAATGCCGTAATGGGTAAGAAATGAAAAACACAGGATAGAATATGACATATAGATATGTTCTATTATGTGCTGGACGTTTCGTAAAATGTAGATTGCACACTTTTTTTGTGTTATATTTTCCCTTCATATGGTATCGAGTATCGAATACTTTTTTATGGTATCGAAATTGAATCAAAATTTTGGTGTCATGACAACCCTAATTCATATGTACCAGGCCAATATGCAGCAACAATGGGATGGCAATTTGGTTGAGCAAGTAATAAGGTCTCAGGTGCTCGGTAGAGAAGAGTTACCACTTACATCACTCATGAAATCTGATGACCAAGCAATTTAAGGGTTAGATGGGATCTGAACAAAAGTGCCATGTGTAGCAATGAGACTGCGTAACACTGGGGTCATGGGTTCAATATCAGAATGGCCAACATCTGGAAGACTTTAAATCCTCAGTGTTTACTGCCTTTGGCATCTCAGTTCCCCCCAGAGTTCAATAACATGGTAATAGGGCAGCTTCTTGGCAGAGTAATTAACCTTAGTGCCCCTCTCAATGTGTGTGGTAAGGAAATGTAATAGTACGTGTCTGCAGGCAACACATTTCTCTATATAGGTGCAAATGAATGAATGACAGGTAGTTTCACATTCGCTTAGATACGTGAAGATATAGTGGTACAATGGCAGGGACTCTTACTTTTTTATACCACCCAGTTATTGAGACCTATAGACCGGAATAATGTTTAATGAGGGTTTTTTTTTTATTCCTGAGTAGTGATGAGTATACAGAATATATAAGGATACTAAACTGTAATCAGTTAGAAGGTATTGTCCTGAGATTATATATTCAATATGTTGTTTACATCACATGAAACATTCCTTTTCAATTGAAGTAATTTAAATAAATTCTCCCTTGTCCAGATATTTGTTACTTACTTGTTATGGTGCCCCATGCTGGTGTTTTGGACGTGGTCAGTCCATGAGGGTGCTGCCAGGTTTTTGATGCAGTTCTTGAAGCCAAAATCAGGAGTGGAATAAAAAAAACTGAAAGCAGTAGTATCTGTCCTTAAAGGGTTCCGTAGTTCTTTAAAACTGATGATCTATCCTCTGGGGTCCGACACCTGGGGCCCCCGCCGATCAGCTGTTTGAGAAGGCAGCGGCGCTGCAGGATCGCCGCGGCCTTCTCTGTGTTTACCGCAGGCCCAGTGATGTCACGACTAGTATCACTGGCCTGGGCGGGGCTAAGCTCTGTTCACATGAATGGAGCTTAGCTCCTCCCAGGCCAGCAATACTAGTCGTGACGTCACCGGGCCTGTGGTAAACACAGAGAAGGCCGCGGCCCTCCTGCAGTGCCGCTGCCTTGTCAAATAGCTGATCGGCGGGGGTCCCGGGTGTCGGACCCCTGACGATCAGATACTGATGATCTATCCAGGGGATAGATCATTAGTTTTACAGAACTGCAGAACCCCTTTAAGGCCCCATTCACACGACCGTATGAATGGGGCCGCATCTATTCCGCAATATTGCGGAATAGATGCGGCCCCATTCACCTCTATAGGAGCGGGCATCGGCGGCTCCGCATGAAAAGATAAAGCATGTCCTATACTTGTCCGCAATAATACGGCCGTCTGAATGGGCCCTAAGGCTACTTTCACACTAGCTGAATCCGGCAAGGCTCAGCAAAAATGCTTCTGTTACTGATAATACAACCGTCTCTGTACCTGTTATGAACAGATCCGATTGTATTATCTATAACTTAATCATGACAGATCCGCCACTAACTCCACTGAGTCAATGGGGGATGGATCCGTTCCCTATGGTGTCAGAGAAATTGAATTTGTCCCCAACGACTGGCATTGTGTGTCATGACAGATCTGTCTTGCTCCACATTCCATGACAGAAAGAAAGCCGCAGCATGCTGTGGTTTGCTCTCCGGTATGAAAACAGAATGCATTTTGGAGCACTCCGTTCTGTTCAGTTACGTTTTGTCCCCATTGACAATGAATGGGGTCAAAATGGAAGCGTTTTTTCCGATATTGAGACCCTATGACGGATCTCAATACTGGAAAATATTAATGCTATTGTGAAAGTAGCCTTAGACTGTCTCTCCTTTTATGATCTACCCCTGATTATGGCTTAAAGGGGTTGTCTCATCACAGACAATTGGGGCATATCACTAGGCTATGCCTCCATTGTCTTATAGGTGTCGAGTGATATGCCCCCATTGTCTGTGATGAGACAACCACTTTAAAAACTGCATCAAAAAACCTGAATGTGTGGCAGCACCCTAACATTTATCTACCATGTCCAGCGTCAGTAGTTCAGTCCCAACACTTGGATCCTCTTGTACACAGGTGGAGCTGGCAGAGTGTATTCCTGCTATTGTATAGGCCAGCCAATATGGCTGTGTTAACATTTGAAGTTATGGCTTCCATTTGTAACAATACCCTGTCTGATCTGCTCTCTGATCTGCTGTAGTGCAGGGCAATAGCTGTTTTGTTTACATTTTCACACTGCTAGGCCGAGGCTTCCACCTAGCAGTGATCCAGGTGACGTCACCGGCACTAATGGGTGGTCTATAGTGCTGCCCTAGGCTTCTTTCACATGAACATTGTGTTTCGCGGTCCGCAAATTGCGGATCCGTAAAACACTGATACCGGCCCATGTGCTTTCCGCAATCATAGAAATGCCTATTCTTGTCCGCAATCGCGGACAAGAATAGGACATGTTCTATTCTTTTTGCGGGGCCGTGGCAGGGAGCAACGGATGCGGACAGCAAACTGTGTGCTGTCCGCATCTTTTGCGGCCCCATAGAAATGAATGGGTCCGGATCTGAGCCGCAAAATATGCGGCTTGGATCCCGCATAAACTACGTTCGTGTGAAAGAAGCCCTAGGCTATTTTACAGCTGGTGACATCACCAAGATCACTGCTAGGCGGAAGCCTCCACCTAGCATACCTATGCTTGGACTACGTATGTCACCGGAGGTAAAGAAAAAGCCCTTGCTGCGAAGCAGTATGGGGCAAGGGGGAGCATCAGAGCCTGAAATGCGCCAATGCTCTACTCATTCATGCTGAGTTGTTCCCCTTTAAAGCAGGGCTAACATGTAAAGATGAACCAATTTCTTTCCACTGCAACCAATAAGATTTCATAATGATAAAGCCTATACCATAATTACAAAAAAATGGGTTCACTGGCGTGTATTCTAGGTGTCATCACCACATGACTATCATCTATAATGTGGACACAGGAAAGGATTTCATAGCCTCGCAGCACAAGATCAGTAAAGACAAAGTACAGATGTTAAAAATACTGTAGTACTTGTACAAAGTTCAGGTAGGTATAATCCATGAGAGAGGAGTGGTATTACTGCGCACATGTCACTATGGGCCATGTGACAAACCGGCTCACCGTGAATATGTTCCAGCACAGCGATGGGCCTGTTGCAGACATAGTTGGATTCCTTCTTTACACAGGCCACGCCATAACATCATGGGTCATGTTAATCCCTGTCAAGAGACAGTATGGTCAGTGATAAATAAGAGCTCACCTTCAACAATGTAATAAATGAGACTACAATATCACATCGAAGCCAATACATGGGCAGCAGAGGGCGCCACCTGAGGGATACACAGAAAACTAGGTGCTGACTGTGTGAAAAGGTCTGCAGAATATATGCCCCTCATATATGCAACTGGACGGCCACATATTGCATATGAACATCAGACTACACAAAGAGCGTATGCAGAGTATTTATTAATGCAGTTGAGGCTATGGTACTGCAATGTATACTGTGTAGGCTTATGCCAAAATGTCACTCAAAAGGCAGGTGTAAAAGTGCTGCAATGTAAGAATGCTTTCAAAAATAGAAGTGTCAATAGTTTATTTTTAGCAATTAACAAAATGCAAAGTACAAAAAAAACTAAATCAAAACAATATTTGGTGTGACTGTCCTCTGCCTTCAGTTCTCAATCAATCCTTCTCGGTACACTTGAGCACAGTTTTCGAAGGACTTCTGCAGGGAGGTTCTTCCAAACTTCTTGTACAAATAACCACAGATCTTCTGTGGATGTAGGCTTGCTCAAATCCTTCTGTCTCCTCATGTAATCCCAGACTGGATAATGTTGAGATCAGGGCTCTCATCACTTCCAGGACTCCTTGCTCGTCTTTACACTGAAGATATGTCATCAATATCTGACCAGTGGGGGCCTGACTCCCAGCACCCCCACCGATCAGCTGTTTGAAGAGACATGCTGCTGCCTTTTCCACTGGTTACATTCATTGGTCACTTGGCCTAGGCACATCGCAGTCCTACTCAAGGGAATGGAATACCCAGCACAGCCGCTATGCCCACCGGGGAGCTGTGGTCTCTTCAAGCACCTGATCAAAGGGGGTGCCAGGTATGGAACCCCCAGTAATCAGCTACCGATGACCTATCAATATAAAACATTTAGAAAACCCCTTTAAATTTACCCTATCACTGTGATGGCTAACCTTCGGCACTTCCACTGTGGTAAAGCTGCGACTCCCAAGATGCACACTTGCTTGGCTGTTCTTAGAACTCCATATAGATGAATGGAGAATGCTGGGAGTTGTAGTTTCACCACAGCTGGAGTGCCAGAGGTTATATAATGTCCGCTCTATGTAAGGTGTATATGTATCTATGTGCTGTAATAACAACGATATCATGTACTAGTCAGTATCGGGTCGCGGTTTGCCTGCAGCACTGGGACAAAGGATGTAATTATCAGTCAATACCATCATCTCTATAGTTCTAAAGCAAATACCCGTGTAATTGTCTACAAATGGGAGGGAATTTTTTTGGCCACCACTTCAATGTATGGTAAAATGTGAAGGCCAGCAATTAAATATGCCGCCGCTATATGGGGAATCCTGCCTGTGCCATTTTCCCGTTCTCTGCTTAGAAATACAACATAAATGATCAAACAGCAGGGGAGGAGGATGTGCTAGTAGACCACATACATGAAAACTGCAAGGACGCCTCCGCTACAAAGAAGACGCCTAATGACGGCACAACCAATTATGTAGCCTTTCTTCTAACACAGAAGACTTTTTGTGGTAAAAAATGCCATGTGTTTTAACCCTTTTTTGTGTCTGTGGTAAAGGCCTCCTGGGAGCGCCCCCTTCCATAGTAACTAATCACAGCTCAGCTTTTATTTTTCCAGAGAAGTTTAAGAAATAAAATCTGATCCGTGACTGGGTACTGTGGGAAACAAGACCAGGTTATACTGCATACTGGGTACTGTGGGAAACAAGACCAGGTTATACTACATACTGGGTACTGTGGGAAACAAGGCCAGGTTATAATAGCATACAATCTGCGTATCAATCTTCTTCCCTGTAGTGGTGGTAGACAGTGGCGTACTTTAAGAAGTAAGGGCCCCATAGCAAGGATTACACCAGCCCCCCCCCCCCCCCCAGGACAGAAGGGTTTCAGAAGGGTTTCCGCTTAAACCCCTTTCAGTTACCCCAGGGCCATTTTTTCCACTGCCTCATTTGCTAAAAGTTGTAGAGTCCTGACCAAGTTTCCATCCCCAGTAGAGGAGATGATCCCCACTGGGCCCCATAGCAGTCGCATGGTCTGCCACTATGATAGTTATGCCCCTGGTGGTAGAGTACAGGCCCAATGAACTGAAATTCAAACCCTTTAATGACTGTAAAAAGATTCTGAAATATGGCCTTGTAAGGTCTTAACGGTGTCGTTCAGCTGGTAAGTTTTTTATTTAAGTAAAAGGCTCAGAATGGGTTAAACAAGGTGTAGTCTGGCAGGTAATTTTCTTTTACTTTTATGAAAGACTCACTGTGGGTTAAATAAAACAAAAGAAGCAATGCTCACCTCACTGACCCCCCTGAGCTTCCATTCTAACATTTCTCAGGTCCTGCTGGGCTTTCCTACCTCTGAATATATAGGAAATCACTGCTCAGCCAATCACTGACCGCAGCAGAGATACACCTCAGTCAGAGATTGGCTAACTGGTCATTTCCTATGAGCAGGAAAGACAGGTAAGCAGGGACCTGAGAAGTGGAGGGGAGCTGTGGGGATTGGTATTGCTTTTTTTTTTTTTTTTTTTTTTTAAACCATCCTGAGTCTTTTGTTAAAAATAAAAACAACCTTCCAAAGTAAACCTTTAATCCTTAGACTCCCAGCGCCGTACACATGGCGTCCGCTCGCACGTGCGGTGGGCGTCATGGCCGGCAAGTCTCTGCTGTTTCTAACAGCAGAGACTTGTGGCTACTTACCCCATCGGCGGCGTCTTGCTGGGCCTTTAGATGCCGTGATCACACGTGATCACGGCATCTAGTTGCGTCTTAACCCGGAAGCGTACGCTTCCGGGTGGTGTACAGACACCCCGTGTGGCCAATCGGGGTGTCTGCAAACGATCTGAAAGCTGTAAACCTCGCTGATGAGGGTTACAGCTTTCAAAGTGCAGTTCTTATTCTGGCCACTAGATGGCAGGCCAGGATAAGAAATGAGCAATTCTTGGATTTATCTCCATCTAGTAAATCCCTGATTGCTCATAAAGAAAAAAAAAACACAATATATTAGCTCATATTTGAGCTTTAAAATAATCACAAAAAATAATAAAAAAAAAGTTAAAAAATATATAAAAAATATATAAAAGTTCAAATCACCCCCCTTTCCGTATAATTAAAAAATAAATACTAGAGATGAGCGAGAACTAAAATGCTCGGGTGCTTGTTATTCGAGACAAACTTTTCCCGATGCTCGGGTGCTCGTTTCGAGTAA
>ONZH01013486.1:0-30141 GCA_900303285.1 Rhinella marina
TTTTCCTTTCATGGGAGTTTTGGGGGTGTAGACCATGGATTACCTTCGGTTTTGCTCTGCGGGGGTAGGTCTGCCGCCATCCAAAACTCCATATTGTTCATGGACTTTATTTATTTTTATGATTTTTCTTTCATGGGAGTTTTTGGGGGTGTAGACCATGGACTACCTTCGGTTTCGCTTTGCAGGGGTAGGTCTGCCACCATCCAAAAACTCCATATTGTTTATATAGTTGCAATTGTATATATTTTAGAACTATAGGGGGGATGGGTTTACATGTGGTTTTCCGTGTGTGTGTGTGGGGAAAAGAATAGGGCTCGTTAGGGACAGGTCCCTTCTTTAAAATATTTGCCACTCCA
Organism: Rhinella marina; assembly: GCA_900303285.1. Classification (NCBI taxonomy): domain Eukaryota; kingdom Metazoa; phylum Chordata; class Amphibia; order Anura; family Bufonidae; genus Rhinella; species Rhinella marina. Next base: position 357 of record ONZH01013486.1, read on the forward strand.
ACCCTATGAATGGTACAGTTCATAAGGGATGGACTGAATGACAGTTAGTGCGGTGTTCATTCCCGCAGTTAGAATTGGGTACTTTGACATCACCTCACATCCCAGAAAGTCTGACCTGCCTTGTAAAGACCTGCGTATCTGTCCAAGAAAGAACTTCCTCAAAGACAGAATCTACAAGCAAGATGAAAAGGTGTCAGGAGAAAAGTACTAAAGGAGGCCAGTCCACCTGTGTTACGTGGATCGGCCTAGAAGATGAAGAGCGAAGCTGTCCCAGAGTCTAATCGACACAGAGAAGGCAGTGGGAGCAGCTGATACTGGAAGACCGACACTACATGAAGATCGCGAGTAGAGCCATCCCAGAGTCCAATCAACAAAAGACGACAGTGGGAAGAGCTGAGGCACTACCCAGATGTGAGGGTGAAGCCATCCCTGAAGTCCGACCAATTGAAGAAGACTGTGGGAGTAGCGGAAGCTTAGAGACAGTGGTGTGCCATCCCAGAAGTCCGAACAACTAAAGACGACTGAGGGAGACGCTGGTGCAGGATACCGAGAGAAGACGAGGGTTACGGTGAAGGGCAGGGAAGAGGTCGCGTAACCACGAGGGGTAATGTCTCAGTATCTAAGGACCGGATCATTCTTCAGTCCATCCTGAATTGGTATCCATTGTGTGGGGGGGGAGGGGGGGAGGCAGATAGATCTCCACACTTCCCCCAAAAATTTGTCGTGTTCCCGACAACAGGGGGATTGTAGAAGGAAGTGTGGGTGCCGCCTACAATATATGCATATACCCATATGTATATGCATATATGGGTGGCCCCAAATTTAGGGCCTGTGGCCCCATGGCTACATGGGCCTAAAGCCCTGGTGGATGTGGATATCCACCAGGTGCTCTAACTGTATATATGTATGTATATATATATATATAGATATGTGTGCATGTGCCCCATTAACATGCACCTATGTCTATATATGTATATTCATGCAATTGCCCCTTGTTTAGGCCCCTTTATATAATGATGCCCCCTTCTTATATAATACTGCCCCCTTTATATAATGTATATATATTGCCCCCATTCCTCATATATATACCCCTAGTATCCTCCAGAAGTATATAGATGCATGTACATGATCCCCAGTTATGTATATGTATCTATATACATGTCATAGCCAGGGTGCCCCCCCCATAGCCCCCAGCAGATGGACAATGGCCCATCTGCTGGGGATAGCTGGAGACATGGGACTGGACTAATTAGTCCAGTCCCAGGTACTTCAAAGGGACAGAAGATCAATATGATCTTCTGTCCCTTCTGTTAATTACCCTCAGCGCTGCTGGGGGCAATTAACAGGACAGGGAAACAATAGGTTTCCCTGTCTCTGTCCGGCGCGTACCTCCGGCGCTTGTAATTACAAGCGCCGGAGATACAAAGCGCTCCCCAGGCGGAGGATCAAAGAGATCCTCCGCCCGGGAAACAGCGTGGGCCGGCGCGGTGACGTCATAGCACCGCGCCGGCACTCGTGCACATGCTGCCGGCGTGCTCGCTCGCCGGCAGCACGGGAGCACGGGAGCGAGCGCGACCGGGTTTAAATAACCCGATCGCGCTGCGCTCTTCAGTTGAGCCGTGCCTCCCCAGCAAGAAGACCCCCAGGAACAACCCCCTGGAGACGAGCAGCAAGCCCCTGGAGCAACCCCCCCTGAATTGGCTGAGTATCCCAGACTGCCCTAACCCCTGCAACCCTGAACCACCTCTGCCCTGCAACCCCTGCTCCAGACCCCTGCTCCAGACCCCTGCTCTGCCCTATTTTCCCTGATTAACCCCTGCCCTGATCCCTGATTTTATCCCTGCTCCCTGCATTACCCCTGGTTCCCTGTATTAACCCCTGCTGCCCTGTCCACCAACAACCCCTGCTAAACCCTGCCCTGCATTCCATATCCCTGCCCTGCATTCCCCTTGAATTAACCCCTAACCTACTGCAACCCCTGTACAATTAACCCCTTCCCTGCCAAAATCCCCTGTTGCATTGTACTGTAATTTAACTCCTTTGTTCCTAGGGACAGTAATTAGATTAGGTTGGGGAGGGCTGCTATAAGTGTGAGTGTGTATTGTTTAGTAAGTGACGTGGTTGGAGTTAAACGGGATTGTGTAGTGTAGTTAGGGATTATTGTACTATATTGCTAATAAATAATAAATATTGTTATTATTTATAATACAGTGTGCAGTGTTTATTGTTTTGTAACGTGTATTTTGAGTCCCTTCTAGGTCGTGTGAAAGGCAATAGGTGATTTACCTAGGCATAAATAGGCGGAACTAGCGGAAGCGGGTTTACGCCTATTTATGAATATTAATTATTGGTACACCCCATAATACCAATAATTAATATCCCCTTTTACAAGCTTCCTAATGGAGTCACTGTAAAAGAGAAAGCTAAAGAGTCTGCAAATACACTGAAACTGGAAGCTGTAGAAAAATGTACATATTTTTAATAAAGTCCAATTGAATAAAAATTATCTTTAGCCCAAAATATGTAGAATGTAATAATAATAACAATAATGCCCCAAAAAATGTCCATATAGTCTTTACTAACATCAGGAGGGGTCTCTCTCCACACCCTAAAGAGATATGGCAATGTAAGAAAGGAGGGCATGTATATAGTGTTTGTCAGTTAGTATAAATTCCATAAACCTATCAAACATGGTACATCTTAAAAAAAAAAACTATGTAACACAAAGGGAAAAAAGTTTTGGTTTTAGCTATTAGAGAAACTGATCTGTAATTTTAGCTTTCAAAACTGAAGATGATCATGCTGTATTTTATACATGATAGAAGCTGACAGTCAAAAAGCAAATTTTATTAAGCAAGCAAGCAACTATGAAAAATGATGGCCATTAGCATCAGCTCCAGATTTTGGCTGACCTAAACATAGAAGGGGAAGGCCAAGGATTGTGCCAGTGTTAAAACACTCTTTCCATCTGTAAAAACAAGGTTTCTCTACACGCAGAGTTATTAATTTTAGTAAGTGCAGTCTGGAAATCGTAGGACTGAAAATATTTCTCTCAAAAAGGGCAAAGTACAATGTGAGCAGACATTACATTTTCTGCTCTCTATATTTGTCACGATGGAATATACATATAAAATCACACTGAGCCAACTAAAACATATAACAATATACAATATTAAAAGATACATTTGCCTTTGAATATGTATATACAGTACACTGTGTACAGAATTATTAGGCAAATGAGTATTTTGATCACATCATCCTTTTTATACATGTCTTCCTACTTCATGCTGTATAGGCTTAAAAGCCAACTGCTAATTAAGTAAATCAGGTGATGTGCATCTCTGTAATGAGGAGGGGTGTGGTCTAATGACATCAACACCCTATATAAGGTGTGCTTAATTATTAGGCAACTTCCTTTCGTTTGGCAAAATGGGTCAGAAGAGAGATTTGACGGACTCTGAAAAGTCAAAAATTGTGAGATCTCTTGCAGAGGGATGCAGCAGTCTTGAAATTGCCAAATCTTTGAAGCGTGATCACCGAACAATCAAGCGTTTCATGGCAAATAGCCAACATGGTCGCAAGAAGCGTGTTGAAAAAAAAAGGCGCAAAATAACTGCCCATGAATTGAGAAAAATCAAGCATGAAGCTGCCAAGATGCCATTTGCCACCAGTTTTGCCATATTTCAGAGCTGCAACGTTACTGGAGTATCAAAAAGCACAAGGTGTGCGATACTCAGGGACATGGCCAAGGTAAGGATGGCTGAAAAACGACCACCTTTGAACAAGAAACATAAGATAAAACATCAAGACTGGGCCAAGAAATATCTTAAGACTGATTTTTCTAAGGTTTTTTATGGACTGATGAAATGAGAGTGACTCTTGATGGGCCAGATAGATGGGCCCAAGGCTGGATCAGTAAAGGGCAGAGAGCTCCACTCCGACTCAGACGCCAGCAAGGTGGAGGTGGGGTACTGGTATGGGCTGGTATCGTCAAAGATGAACTTTTGGGACGTTTTCCGGTTGAGGATGGAGTGAAGCTCAACTCCCAGACCTACTTCAGGTTTCTGGAAGACACCTTCTTCAAGCAGTGGCACAGGAAGAAGTCGGTATCGTTCAAGAAAAACATGATTTTCATGCAGGATCCATCACATGCATCCAAATACTCCACATCGTGGCTGGCCAGTAAAGGTCTAAAAGAAGAAAAAATAATGACGTGGCCCCCTTGTTCACCTGATCTGAACCCCATAGAGAACCTGTGGTCCCTCATAAAATGTGAGATCTACAGGGAGGGAAAACAGTACACCTCTCGGAACAGTGTCTGGGAGGCTGTGGTGGCTGCTGCACGCAATGTTGATCATAAACAGATCAAGCAACTGACAGAATCAGGCTTTTGAGTGTCATCGTAAAGAAAGGTGGCTATATTGTCACTGATTTTTTTTTTTTTGTTTTGTTTTTTGAATGTCAGAAATGTTTATTTCTAAATTTTGTGTTGTTATATTGGTTTACCTGGTGAAAATAAACAAGTGAGATTGGTATATATTTGTTTTTTATTAAGTTGCCTAATAATTCTGCACAGTAATAGTTACCTGCACAAACATATATCCTCATAAAATAACCAAATCTAAAAAAAAAACACTCCAACTTCCAAAAATATTAAGCTTTGAGTCTTTTGGGTTGATTGAGAACATAGTTGCTGTTCAATAATAAAAAGAATCCTCTCAAATACAACTTGCCTAATAATTCTGCACACAGTGTATATATAAAGATGTGCCCTTCTTAGCAAATTGAATTGCGCAAGTTAACCAGATCTAAAAGGGTTGCAGAAGGGTTGCCCAAGCCCTTCAGGCCAATTCACCTCACGCCCTCACACGCTGTTACGTCCTGTGTCGGGTCGTAACTCGAGCATAAATCGCCACCTGAAGCCTGCAAGCACACCCACGCAATAACACTGAACTTTTGCCGCCAGCACCTGCCCGTTCGATGGTAAGGTCGACAGGACACCCCTGAGTGTTCCACTTGCAAGTAGACACACACACGGTAGTAAGCTTCACAGAACAACATATAGCCTCAGACTGCACACACACTCTTCATGGAGCTAAAGGTTCTTAACCACTTCCCATCCGGGCCATTTACCCCCTTCCTGACCAGGCCTAATTTTGCAAATCTGACATGTGTCACTTCATGTGGAAATAACTTTGGAACGCTTTTACTTATCCAAGCCATTCATAGACTGTTTTCTTGTGACACATTGTACTTTGTGTTAATGGTAAATTTGAGTCAATATATTTTACCTTTATTTTTAAAAAATCAAAAATTTACTGAACATTTTGAAAAAAAATCACAATTTTTTAAATATTAATTTCTCTGCTTTTAAGTTGCATAGGGATATGTAATAAAATTGTTATTAATGAACATTCACCATATGTCCACTTTATGTTGGCATAATTTTGGAAATGTAATTTTATTTTTTGAGGACGTTAGAAGGCTTCGAATTTTAGATGTAATTTTTAAGATTTTCATGAAAATTTCCAATAGTTAATTTTAAAGGACCTTTGCAGTTCTAAAGTGACTTTGAGGGGCTTAAATAATAGAAACCTCCCATAAATGAACATATTTTAGAAACTACAGCCCCCAATGTAATCCAAACTGATTTTTACAAAGTTAGCTAACCTTTTAGATTTCCCACAAGAATTAAAACAGAAGGAAGGTGAAATTTAAAAATAAATATATATTTTTTTGCATATTTTCAATTTTTAATTAATTTTTCCTATAAGATAGCAAGGGTAAACCGCAAATCAAACCTGAATATTTATCTTCCTGATTCTGAAGTTTGAAACACCCCATATGTGGTTGTAAACTGCTCTGTGACCAGCAGTAATGAGAGGGAGATAGTACAAGCATTTGTGATGGCTTTGACAGCTTGTCAGAGTGATCAAAAGCCTGGAGGCCAGGAAAAAAGGTCTCAGGTTAAAGCTCCATGTTCTTGGCTGTCAGGAGGCAGCTGAGTCATGGAACTTCTATGTACAGGTGCTGCACACAGGGGGCAAAGCTCAAGGATGTTTTAAAACGTCCATTCAGAGATAGAGATCCACTACCAGGACGTTTATAGTCAATGGGCAGACTGGAAGTGGTTAAGGTTACAAGACAAACATCAAACTTTTAGGTTTAATGTATGGAAAATGTACAGCACTTGGTTACAAAAAAAGGATTAACAAGAAACATACATAAATGGCAAACAATTGTAAAATAAAAAGGGGAAAACATAGAAAGTTCTGATACTTAGTGTTAAAGGACTTAATTAATTAATAAGATTTTGTGGAATATTATTAATTAATATTCATAAATAGGTGTAACCGGCTCTCGCTAGCTCCCCCTATTTAAGTCCGTTCCTTGAAGTCATTCCCTGCACTATGTGTACTGAACTGTACTATGGCGGCTACACAAAAAGACAATGTATACAGTATTTAAATAATGAAAAAATTTATTACAAAATACTAAAAGTCTACAGTCTAATTATTTAGACTATATCTATATATATTTATATTGACGTATATAAATATATATACATATAGCCGCACAACAATACAATAACACACCCTCAGTATAAAAACTCAACTACACTGCACAATCCCACTTAATTCCACCCACAATACTAACTAAACACGTACACACTCACACAGAAATACATATAATTACAGCAGTACCCTCCCAAGCCTACTACTAGCTGTCCCTAAAAGTGGTTACTTATAATACAGAGGTTATAGGGGAATGCAAGGGGTTATCTGCAGTGATAAGGCACTGCAGGGGTCAGGAGTTTGGGGATAATTAGGGGTAACCGGGAGTTCCAGGGGTACTTAGCCAGTCTCTGTTTCTGGAGGGCCTGCTTGGCTTCCTTCCTCTGTGGTGATGAGTCCCCTCTGCTTGTGGTGGTCCAAGCTCCTCCAAATGCTGGACTATTTATCCCTCATGAGTAGTGGGGGGAAGGTGGCTTTCCATATGGCAGAGGTGTGGATGGCCCATGCTATAAAAACAGGTTTAGCAAGTCACCAACTGCTTGATTGGGGTCTCCACACAAAGGGTCTAGATACCGATCAGGTGTGATAAACCTTCACAATGCAAGCAATGGAGGCCAACACCCCTGTTCATAGCAAGCCTTAGAATGAACAGTTGATAACAAAGGGGCAGAGGATCTTATCAATCCTCTGTCCTTTGATGTGCCCGAGACTGTCATCAGGGCGGCATCTCCCTCCTGTAAGTGTGCTGGTATGTGCCTCCAGGAGGATGCAGGGTGGAGGGTCAGTTTATATGTATATAGATAAATGCATATAAAACTGGGGCATATATACATGTATCTATATACATTAGGAGCAACTGGGGGCACAATATAATATATAGGGGGCATCATATGCATCAGAGGGCACCACATATTGGGGCATATCTGGAGACCCACAGATACATATATAGAAGGCCCATATATAGATATAAATGTATATGCTTGCCTCATTAAGGGGGCATGCATGCATATACATATACACACATACATACCAGCACTTCCTTCTACACTTAGCAGTTGCGTGGTAAAAGTCCTCTTCTTTCAGGAGATTTGGGCAGAGTAATGGTGCACAAACCAATTTGATTGGATCTCCCACTTTGTGACCCCCAAATATCCCAGGGGCAGGCTTGAGGGAGATTCTCCCTCACACCTCTGACTTAGCCCCTCTGGGCTGAGCTTCATTACATATGCAGTCTGCCCCCCTGGCCATCTAGGGGACAGGCGTGAAAATATCAAAAGATATTTTCCCAATTGCCCTGGTGTAGATACGTGCCACAGCCCTTCTTCATAATTCATATCTCACCGTTCCGAGTCCTAGCATATCAAACGAGACACGTCCAGGATGCTCGGAAGGTGAGATCCTTCTTTCAGGAAGATGAAGGCGAGTTGATATGCCATGTCTGGTGTCCAGGCGATGCCCCCATCATACCAGAGGTGATGAACTGGACTACAAATTATTGTTCATTTTCTGGTCAGGGGGTCCTGATCAGAAAACAGGTCCATCCTCTTTAGCATCTCTGTGCTAACTACCTCCCGGGGAGCAGTTTGGCTGTTTCCCAGGAACGAGCCAGACAGCTCGACTCTCTATGCAGCCTTAAATCAATTCAGAAATCAATAACCCCCAACATGGCTGCTGGCCTTGTAAAACAAAAGATACAAATACATAAATACACACTGTATATATATATATATATATATATATATATATATATATATATATATATGTAAATCACAACGGAATATGTTACACTACAACATATAACCATAAAACACATATCACAGCAAACATTATAATAGCTAAGGATAAGACGGTCCTTATTCCTGACAGGGGCCATTTACTATGCTGAAATACACCTAAATTAGGTGTAGATAGAGGCGCAACGGTTAGTTGCGACACTATCTGTGACTTAGCCCCGCTCACGCCAGGTCTAAAATTGCGGGTGTGACGTGGGCGGGAACGGGCCGGCAGGCCCGTCTCATTCACCATTCTCTACGCCTGTTTTAGGCGTGGAAAAAGGTCTAAATGTAAGACCACTCAGAAGTGGTCTTACATTTAGAACTGGCACCGGATGTGCTGAAGTTATGGAGAGGCCGGCGTCTTTTCATAACTTCGGCGGATCCAGATGCCACTTTAAAGCTTTATTAAGACCGGCATTTTGCCGGTCTTAATAAATGTGCCCCGTTGTTTCATAATACTCACATACCTCCCAACTTTTTGGACTATCAAAGAGGGAAACTTATGGTTCAATGTGTAAAACTGTGCCTGTTCTTCCTGTATATTTATACACTTTAAAAGTTTTCATAGCGCACAATAACGCAAAAATTATCTGAATATGGAAATTTTTAAAACTCAAATTGCATCAAATAATGAAATAATATACAAGGTGGTGTCAAATATACAGATAGGAACCAGACAAACACTTCCTTGATCTATATTGTAAATGTAACAATGGAAATCTATACCTCAAATCAAAGAAAGGGACATTTAAAGGGAACCTGTAATCAACTTTGTGCTGTCCATACTAACGGCAGCATAAAGTAGAGACAGGTGAGTTGATTTCAGCGGTCTGTCATTTATAAGTTAGAAGTAAGTGGTTGCTGAGAACCAACATCACAATCATTGCAGACTGGGGCTGGAAAAGAGTCACGGTCACCTGAGAAGAGTCATGGTTATTCATGAATTCCTGCTCTCCCTGCCCACCTGCTGATGACTGACAGTCTTCTACCTAGTTTTCTCCCTTTCTCTCTAGGAGAGAACTGTCAATCATCAGCAGATGGACGGGGAGAGCAGGAGATTAGGAATAACCATGACTCTTCTCAGGTAGATTTGACTCTTTACAAGGCCTGTGCTGCAATGATTATGATGCTGGTTCTCGGCAATCACTTACTATTAGCTCATGAGTGACATATCGATGAAATCAGTATTTCTGTCATTACTTTATACTGTCCTCAGTGAGGTCAGCATAAAGTTGATGACAGGTTCCCTTTAAGGAGCAAAGAGGGACTTGAGTGCAAAATAGGGACTGTCCCTCCAAAAGAGGGACACTTGGGAGGTCTGTACTTGGTTACTCTGTGGTAGATGTACTGCAATATTTTCCAGTGTACGGCCATCTAGTGGTTGTGATGTGAATTGCAGCCTGTTTAGGATTTTAATATCGCATCTTGATATTGTATTGAATTCGTAGTAAGAGAGTCCTTCATTAAGAGTCCTTAATGAAATTTACTGGTAAGGGCAAAAAAGCCAACAGCTGTATAAATACACTCTAATGCACTGCATTCTAGGGCAGTGTTTTTTTCCCTACAGGAGATTTCTTTACAGAGCCTGGTATAGTTCTCATTGTTATTCACCTCTTCTTGTCCCAGGACCAGTTCCCCGCTAGAGCCCGTGACTCCAGCTGCTGGCCACATCCAATGTTCCCTCTAAGCTGTATTGTGGCAAGGATAGTCAGCTTTTATAGTATCTCTGTTGGGGGCCTGTATAGGCCCATTCTCCAACACAAGCCTGGACTCAGGATACCACTCATAATATCCTGATGCTAGCTGTGAGAAATGGACAACATTTCTCATATCTTTTTATTATCTGCGTATGTCTAATACTTGTTGTGTGATCTCATATATGTCCATGTTATTCAGAAATCGTATGTGCTGTTCTGTCTGGGCTGCAGTTGGAAGCCGCATTACCCTTGCAGGAAATCAGTTTATCACCTGAATGTTAAGGAACTCGCCCTTTGCAAGTGGTAATGAATGGTGGCTCCTGGAATTGCAGGCCCCCAGACAGCGTGGAGCCTCACAACATGGGGCCAACTGCTTTTCAAATCATTATCAGAAAGGGAAAAACTATATCATAAACGATAACTCATGTCTGGTAACCCTCATGTATTAATAATTGTGATCATTGGATTCCGTGTGATGTGGGCATCGTAGGTGGTCTAAATATCCCATCCCTGAGAGCCAGCATTCCCACATAACCCGGATCTCAACTTCTGGGACAACCACACCGGTCATGTGTGGTATCAAAATGATCAGCCAGATGTAATATATATGTTGGGTCCCGAATATCCATTAGTGTGGATGTTAAGCCATGTTTTATTAATATTTCATGTCTGCCAGCTAAGTAAGAGAGGTGGAGCTTGCACAGGTAATGAGGACCATCCCAGAAGGCAGGGACAGAATAGGAGGGAGACTCCTCTCAGCTTCACCCTCTGCCCAATGGGGATAAAAATGGTCTATTGGGAACATTTGGGTGAGCTCAGCTTGGGGATCCAATCTAAATTGGGTTGCGTTCAACTTTCTTTTCCTGTCCCTGGAACTAGAACGGACTGCTGACCATACCATCTGTTGAGTAAGACCTTTCTGCTTTTTATCCTTTTATTTTTATACTGTTTTGTGCACATGTATGTATGTCTTATTTCTTGTAACTTTTTGTAACTGAGTACTGTACCTTTTTAGCACATTAAAGCACATCATTAATGGTTTAGCCTTGTACCCTGAATGAGCCCAGTAACCTCCGCTTTCCTAAGTGTATGAGTGCGGTTTGCGTTACCGTGTATTTGCTATAAGTGTGGCCTGTGCTACTGTGAGCCTGCTTGCGAGTGGGGCGCTGTGGGGTTTTCTATGAGCCCTTAATTCATCGGTGTATTGATTTAAATGTCATAGATGGTGGCAGCATGTTGGGGTGCATGAAAGGCTATGTTGGGGCGTGATCGAGGCTCAATCGGAGGCCTGAGTGTAGGGACGCGAGAGATTGAGTGTGTGAAATAGATCGACCCTTGCCAGTCGCACTCGGGTCACGTGACAGGGCGGTTCCGGAACGTGACACTAGCGGTAGGAATTTCTGAGTGGGGATCAAATCTGATGCCGCCTCCTCCTTTTTACTGCGTTGCTGCTCCCGGAGGAGGTCACAGCAGCAGTGTGGCAAGAAGGAGGAGGCAGCACCACATTTGAGCCCTGCACGTAGGATAGAAGGTACCATCTATTACTTTATCTGTACAAAGAGAGTTATCAGCATGTTATCTGTGATGTTATATACAACTGAAGGTAACACTACTACATTATCTGCACTCAGTGTACTATTGCTGTGTTATCTGTGGTGTTACATAGGACTGTAGGTATCATCCATAGTTCTCAATCATCATGGATCTGGCAAGACAGTCTCGGTGGTTGTCCTGCAGTCTAGGAATGGCTGTGGCATGTGTAGTATCGCAGACCTGAGGGTACTACTATTGTATCCTTAATTGCTGTGTTTTATATGCAATGATATTTAATGTTATGTATTTTTCATACAATACAGCAGGGAAGGTAATGGTTGGTAATAACTGACAAGAACAGCGTTAACCACCCTGTTCCTTCTCTCTTGGTAGGAGTGGGCTGGTCCAACTTCCTGCCAATGGGGGGAAGTCCAGGGTAGTGAACTGAGAAGTAGCTCGTAGAGCACCCACACCAAGGAACCATATCTTTTTCCCTGTGAGGGAAGTTCAGAAACTAGATACCCTTCTCCTGACATAACTACAGCTATAGACAGCCTAAAGTAAAGCCTTGCGATTTCAGACAGCAGAATGAACTGCTATATCAGCATTTACAGACACTGTTGCAAGGTGAGGGACTACAGCCAGGCCACCCATCACTAACCAACCACCAGGCCAGTATTAAGTTCAGAGTTGCAGTCATCCAACCAGCCACCATACCTCCTCAGTTGGTGCCAGAGAAGAACTGTGTTTAAAATCCCCTGCTACTGTACCTCTTTGAAGTTCTATGTTACACTTAGTAAAAAAGACTTTTTACGTTTAACTCCTTCTTCAGTTTTGAATTTCCACTGCACTGATCCCTAAAGTATGACACTGTGACACCACCACTCCCATCCTCTACACCAGCTCCTCAGGGGCTCGCTGCACTTGTCCTACTCTCAACTGTCTCTGCATCCTTAAGATGCAGAGTCAGTTGAGTACAATAGTAAGGCAGGGAGCTGTCCACTTCCTGCTCCACCATTCAACTGCCAGTGGTCTATTCACACCTATAGGATTGAATAACAGAGCACTGAGGCCAGAGAATGATGATGAATCCCTGATCCCTGTGCTCTTGTCCTCAGCACAGCAGGCACTATGATGTCACTTCATCACACCTGCTGCTTATAAGAGCATGTGTGCTCTTTTCGCTGGGGAGTGAGGTGAGTTGTATTTTGTAATTTTATTAACAATTCAGGGGCAAGCACTACTGTAAGAGGCTACTAAAGAAAACATTCTAATGTGTGGCGCTACTAAAGGAGGCATTCTACTGTGTGGGGACACTAATCAGGCATTCTGCTGTGTGGGGACACTAAAGGATGCATTCTACTGTGTGGGGCTACTAAAGGAGGTATTCTACTGTGTGGGGACACTAAAGGGGGCATTAAAGGGGACATAATTACTGTGTGGGGGCAGAAAGGGGACTGAGTAAGATTGGAGTGTGTATAGGCATTAAGCAGAGTTAGAGGTGTGGCTTAGTGTTAAAAGAATTTGCCCTCTCTGTACTCAGAAATCCCTTTGTTATCTGTGGTGTTACATAGGACTGCAGGTAACATATACTACATTATCTGTACTCAGAGAGTTATCATTGCGTTATCTGTGGTGTTACATAGGACTGTGATTAAACTGTTTATGGTATATCCACAGGAGTTTAATAGATGCAGGTGCCTCCACTGGCTTATTCGTCCATAAAAGTAAAGAGCCACACATATGGAGCTACAGTACTTCTCCATACACTGCAGTAAGCAAATGAAGCCCTGTTCTCGAGTTAGCGTCTATAAGACTTTAATAGCATATCCACAGAAAAGACATAGATGGAAATTCCCCTTTAGATCATGGTGGCACAGAATTGAAGGTTTAACCCGTGGTTGCTACAACTGAAATACACCAAGCCTTGGTGGGTACTCTCCTTCTGACGTCTCCCCATCTCGTCTGACCCACAACGGCCGATCCTCACACCAGGTAAGCTGAGGCCCAAATGCCGCAACAGTCACGTGATAACACAACTGGATCAGAGAGGCGGCCACATCCACGTTGCAGCCGAGACACCCACACAAACCAGGCCACTCCAAGAGGCAGGATATTACCGGCTGTAAGCAGGCTTTTACGGGCTTTGATGCCAGATGCCTTAGCTGATCGGGAAGCAGCACGTGCATGGGCCCAGGAGCTTCTGAGGCTAGACGGCATGGAAGCGCTCACACCCACATCCGGTCATGCCCTCATAAGGCACTCTTACCTTAAGAGATTAATAGATTACCCATCTTTGAAAATGTATTGCCCAACTACCCAACTGCTCCGCTCAGGAACTGCAATGACTATTGGCCACATCAGGCTGCTGGGCAACTGAACCCTCTTTGTATTTACCACTGCTTGGTCGTGACTTTTTTGCCTGTATTCAGGACATTTTTTGTCTAAAATAATGGATCTCAGATGGAAATGGCTAAAACGGAGGACAAATGAGCATAACCAAGCAGAAAGGATCAGAAGAACGGAAAAGTAAACTGTGATGTGAACCCAGCCTTACATGGCAGAATCAAGCTGAGCATAGAGGGAGATGTTTTCAGGTCTGGCTGAAAAGGGAGCTGTGATTGACAGTGGTTGTCTTGAATGAATAACCACACTTTATTGGAAATACTTGGGAATCCTACAAAATATGCCTCCTTTTATATGAAATTGCATTCTATGCAGCATTTATCTGGATAACAAAATTCAATTTGTGGGGGTGTGTGGTCACGATCACTCAATTTCCACCTTCAAAAACTATTGCATGTGGGTTACTGTTGCTGAGAATTTATAAATTATGAATTCTTTTGGATGTATTTACAGTACATCATGAAAATATGGGAAATATGAAATATGCTTAAAATGTGTTACATTTTGATACCTGTGCATATATATATATATATATATATATATATATATATATATATATAAAGAAAGCATTAAAAAAAAAGTTTCCTCCATGCACTCGTCTAACGCCCATGTTATTGGGCTAGACCTATGGGTATTTTTCTGGCGGTCTCCTGGTATTCACCCTTTAACCCCTGTACAGGGAACTTGACATCTTGAAATAGTCCTGGTGTGGTTGGCTACTGACCCAGGGGATCAGAGGTGTCCGGCAATACATGTAGTCAATAGCAGGCTGAGGCCAGAGCGGGCAGAGTTTGTGCAAATCTATAAGACAATCCAAACCTCAGGACAGGTGGCACAGGAACAGTACGGTGAACAGGCACATGTCAGGACAGGGGTTAGATGGTCAGCATCCAAGAATCAAGCAGAAGTTGGTACACTGGCGGATAAACGGATTACAGCTCTTAGCAAACTTTAGCAGGCCAGAGAGACCTGAGACCAAGATCTGTAGATAGTAGCTCAGGCAAGGAAGTGAGGTTAACAGCACAGGTAAACAGGTGAGTCAAGGAGTTCATCAGTCAAACAGCTGAGAATAGGATCAGAAAGGACATCACAACCTGCAGGACCGCAGGAAAAAGTCTCTCCAATGCACACACAGGAAGAGACCCTGCAGCCAGGCTGTGGCCGGGCAGAAGCTAGGAGAGTAATGCAGCGCATATGCCCAGAGAGCAGAGTGACGGCGGGTGTTGCCATAATAACTACTTTACACAGATGGTATTTTATGGTTAAACCATATGAATGCTTAGAACACCATGTTTTATGGAGGTTCACCACTCTGTAAAATGTGTAAAATCTTTAGCTCTTGTATTCCTGTAGTTCCTTTGGATATGGTAATATTTGGATATCTTTCCATATAATCTGATAAGAGAACCAGTAAAATAAAGTCACTTATGTCAATTAAGAGAAACTTTGCCTTTATGTACTTTCTGCCACAAACATAATTCATGTGCTGGGTCCCATTTACTCATTGAAAACTAAATTAGTGTAGTACACATCAAAATGGCTGAATTTGATAATTTTGTGCAATTTGTAACGTCGTTAGTATGAGCAGAGTCTGTTGCATGACTTGATCATTGCTGAAAATGCATAGGATTGTATACATTATTCTATGGAATTAAAGGGCTTATCCAACCCCTATAATGCACAGCAAAAATGCCCAGGCCCCCCACACAGGTTATACGTATCCTTTTACCCCGCTCCCCAGCACCCTCTGCATCTCCCCATCACGCTGATGAAAACATCCAGAGATAATGGGGCAGCTACTAGCAGCCGCAACGGGAACAACCCTCTCTAGCCAGTGAGGCTAGGGAGGCTAGTTCCCGTCACGGCATGCTATAGGCTGACCACCCCCCCCTCGCCGGATGTTTTTATCCGCACGAAGGGGAGATGCAGCAGCGGCCGTGTGGGCATCAGAAACATCACGGGTGCCGGGGAGCAGGGTAAGTATAACCTGTGTGAGGGGACAAGGAGGTCATTATAGGGGTTGGATAACCCCTTTAATAGAATTGTCATTATTCCTGTACTCTGCCATCCCTTGGACTACAGTAAAATTTGGAAACTTTAAATATTTTGCACCCCAGTAACTATATCTGTGTTGTTAAGCATAAAACCTCTAGCATTATTGAAAAGGTTGTATGGCTAACCACTGTCATCTAACCTCCTTTATAGTCCAGGCCAAATGGAAGCTGAGATGTGTTTTTGTAATGTCCCCATGAAGCCGCTGAGTGATGTGAGAGTGGAAATTGGAGCCAGAATCTCTGAGATGATTTCCATTAAGTTCCCCATAAATCCGCATTCCCTTTTTGTTCTCAACTCTGCCCCAAGTGTGAGAAGGTCCCTGCGCGCTTGCTTCCTCTGTGTGGGTGACATACATGAGTTATAGCCCCGTTATTTAACACTCGGTAGGGATATAAGAAAAATAGCATATTAATTACACATATTCTCATTCTTGTGCTGACATAATATCCCTTTCAGACGGATTTGAAAGGAGAGTTTAAACTTGGATCTTGTTAAAATGCAAAATCTGGAGAGGTGGATATACAATAATTAGTTTATTTAAGAAAGTGGGACTTTTCATGTATTTCGAAATTCCTTCTCTTGTGCTCTGGTCCCTGTAATGCCTTCATTTTCAGATATAAAGACCTCTAGGCCATCTAGAAACTCTGCTTTACATACCATTATAGGAAAGTTCAAACATATACATACATTAGCAGGACACGCATGAGAAAAGTCTTCGAAACCTCATGTATCAGTTGGGATCTGAATGTCATCCCCCGTCTTTTATAATTACTGCTATGCAGCAAGAATTTTTGGTTGAAATTCTCATAAGAATTCTATTTCTGAACATCAACCCTGAAGTTCCTCTTACGTAATGCATTTAAAGCATATTTCTAGTGATTTGCACAAATCACCCTCTACAGGCATGTATGCCACTATGCATGATTCTGCAGAGTAAGAATGATAGGATGGTTCTGCTACTTTCACATGTGTGTTTTCAATTCCGGTTTCGAGATCTGGCTGAGGATCTTATAACGGGAATTAAATGCTTCAGTTTTGTCCCCATTCATTGTAAATGGGAACAAAACTGATCAGGATGGATAAGTATGCATCTGTTGTGTTTTGGTGCCGGACACAAAATCACTGCGAGATGCGGTTTTGGGTCCGGTTTCCAAAACGGAACAAACTGGATCTGGTATAAAAATCAATGTAAGTCAATGGTGCCAGTTTAGTTTTTTTGTTAGTGAAAAAATTGATCTGGCGCCTGTTGACTTACAATGATTTTTATACCAGATCCGATTTGTTCAGTTTTGATTTACTACAACCAGATCAGGCCGAAACTGAAACATCTGGATGTATTAAATGGCACGAATCTGTTGAATTCCGGTTTTGAGATCCTCTGCTAGTATAGCCATATACTGACAGAAAACTTTAGTGAGGGAAAGGAAGATCCTCTGGGTGAGCAACTGACAGAGAACATAATCTAAATTGTAATGAATTTGTAAAATGTTCACCAAATAGCAGCAATACAGCTGTATATATATATATATATATATATATATATATATATATATATCTTGTCACTATTTGTATATTTTACTTTTAATATAAAATATGGACTGTGTGAGCCAGTCCTTTTTAGTTATTACAGTAATTTTAATACCTACATACATGCAGGTACAGCAAGCCCCTGAGGAGCCAGTGCAGAGGATAGGAGTGGTAGTGGCCCTAATGAAGTGCTGTGTGACAGTATACTCTCTCAGGCTGTTGCGCCCTGGGGATCGATGCAGTGGAAAGGTGGTTTGAAGAATCAGGCCAGAAGTAAACTTCAAAACGTCTTTCTTTACTTAGTGCAAAATATAACTTGTGGCATATCCAGCAATATTAAAGGGGTTATCCTTTTTTGCTATACTGATGACCTATCATCAGGATAAATCAACAATATCAGATTGGCGGGGGGTCAGACATCTGGCACCCCTGCTGATCAGCTGGTTGAACAGAAGACTGTGCTCCGTGCGAGAGTAGCCTTCCTTTGTTGCTAACCTGCTCGCCGTCAACATTGCAGCGGTGAGCAGGTGTAACTACTTCAATGGGACGGCTTCTTCCTATTAAAATGTATACTACAGAGCTGTCCCATAGAAGCGAACGGGACGGCTTGTAATTACACTGCTCACAGCTGTGATGTCAATGGCGAGCAGGTAAGCAATGACGGGAAGGCTGCGCTGGCATGGAGTGCGGCCTTCTCTTCAACCAGCTGACGGCAATATTAAAATCCCAGAAAACCCCTTTAAGTACAAAGTGCTGATTCTGGCACTTGATGAGGAGGTATGGTGGCTAGTTGTATGGCAATGTAATAGCACTTGCAGGCATTTATGGACATAGGTGTCCACTGTTTTACAGGCTTGCTATTAGTCTGGCCTGGTGACGATTCTAGGTGATGGGTGCCTAAGCTGTAGTCCCTGAGCTTGCAGCAGTGTCTGCTGTCTTGCTACACTGATGCTATCTGGAAGTTGTGTTCTGGATTCTGAAGATCTCTCTGGATGGTGATCTCACAGGAGAATTAGATACAGTTCCTAAGAGCAGTAGCTTTGACATGTGCTTCCTCTCCCTTCTCTAGACTGGAACTCCCCCTTCTGGAAGGAAGCAGGACCAGCCCACTCATACCAAGAGGGGAAGAACAGAGTGGTTAGCCCTGTTCCTGCCAACTATATCTCTTCTGGCTGGAATAAACAGCCAGTATATGAAAATACATAATAATACCCCAGGTCTGGGGTACTGCACAGGACGCTGGGGTTTCCACCAAACCGGAGACTATATCAATCTAAGCTCAATTTGTGAAATACAAATAAAGTTAGCAAAATGCAAGATTGTCTAAATTTATGTAAGTAAGTTAATAATGTACAGTACAATTTTTAGAGTGAAATATCAGTGGACAAGGGTTCCGCTAAAAGTGAAGCTTGTTAGTTGAGCCAGCAGAATTTGCCTCTCAGAACATGTGGTAGATGATTTAGGTGCTATCTATACCGTAAGTCACTAGATCAGTGGTTGGGGCACCAGGTGTTACTAGTACTACTGTAGGTACAGTAATTTAAGGGAGTCTGTCAGCTCCAAAATAATTTTCAAAGTAAGCTTACTGACATATAGCGTAGATGCCCTCAAACATAAACATGCCTTTCTTGTTAAAATCCAGTCCTCTATTTCTGAGAAATACTTCCTTTTATTTTTATGCAAATAAGATTTTGGTGC
This sequence comes from Rhinella marina, assembly GCA_900303285.1. Taxonomy (NCBI): domain Eukaryota; kingdom Metazoa; phylum Chordata; class Amphibia; order Anura; family Bufonidae; genus Rhinella; species Rhinella marina. The sequence continues at coordinate 19,563 of ONZH01013486.1, forward strand.
ACCGTGGGTGGAGTCGCTCCTTTTAGTGCATCATCAATCCGTCATAACGCCACCCAGAGCCTCCTGTCCAGCAGGGAAAAATTGGCCCCAGAGTAGATTACCCACCACAGTTCCTGTTTCAATGCTTGCCGAGTCCCTGATGTTCTCTACTAAAAATCCTGTTTTGACACACAGCAAATGTCTGCTCATCCAAACAATGGTGGAATGGGTCAGCATTGCTTTGAGTGATTTGCTGAGCAGGCATTTTCTGGCAATTCCTGTGTAGTGAGATGGGACTTGGAAGTCAGAACCTGTGGGACCCAGTAAGCATTGGATTATGAGTGGTGGGAGATCAGTGAGGTGAGTATTTTTTATTTATATGTTTTTGTGCACTGAGTGCTCCATCTGTGTGCAGTGGTTACCCGATTGCATTCCTTCACTGAATGACAAGACTGCAATCGGGATTATAAAAGGTAGTAATCTTGCCGCAAAGATTGCAGCTCCCATGTGGTTTCTTTGGCACCCAAATAATTGGCATAGTATAACAGGTCAAAGCAGGGACCTTGCTTAACTACTTTCTGGTTTTCCTGTCTCTATCACCAGGCCAAATTAAGCACATAAAATATATAGTAAGTTGTGTTTGACCACTGTAAAGCTTATCATGAACAGAACATCAATGTTTTGCTTATTTCCATATGCAATCTGTAAATCCCATTTTGAATCTATTTTGAATGTTAAACAACTTTTTACTATGGAATTTTTAAATGGCTTTCCCCTTAACATGTATGCTCATATGAGCATCAGGCAGTAAGCTCTGATCCTCACATCTAACCGTTTGAATGCCACAAGCAAAATTGATCATAGCAAGTTTGAGTGTGTGGGGGAAGGGACCTTCTTTGATTGCTTAGATGCTCATACCCATTATTGTTAGGGCACACTTAGGTACTAACGGCCTATTTACTATGAGTACTCACTATTCTGATGTATAGATACATGCAGTTACCTGATAGAATGTAAAAATCCAAATTAAATCCACCATGGAATTGAAAAAAGGGTAAAATGACTAAAATAGGAAAAAAATTAACTTTTTACAGAAAATTACTATTATTAGACATATGTTCCTAGACATTAAATAATATAGACTCTGTAACAACTTCTACTATAAATATATACCATCATATATACTTTTTATATAAAGACCAATCGGACAAATAAAGTTACTGGTAAAGTGCTCCAAGTTTCTACCAGGAACCTTGTAGCCTTTGTGTGGCCATAGGCTACACAAGTTTGAAGGTAAGTCTTTGGATTTAGCCACAAAATTGGTTATTGATAGGCTTAAGGGAATCGAGATTCAGATCATAGATCCAAAGTCGATTAATTCAAACACTTTGTTTTAATGCTGTACAGAGACCTGTCTCTGTACAGTATTAAAATGTATTGCCCCAGTGGAGCTAAAATTAGTTTCACCCGAAGTTGCGCGAGATTTCGATGAATGAATTTGGTATTCATTTCTACATTTTTAAAAATATTTCAAATTTGGAATGCAAAGTTGGTTTTGATACTGGCTGGTACCTAAGTACAAAATCTGACATTGGATTACTAATTTGTAATATTTTTAAGGATGTAGACATGAATACTGAATTATTCACAGAAGTCTTGTGCGACTTTAGGTTAAACGAATTATGCCTTGACAGAGGCAATACATCTTAATGCCTCTGTACAGCATTAAAATGAAGTGTTAGAAAAAAATCGACTTCGAATCTATAATCTAAAGCTGGATTCGCTCAACACTAGTTATTGACCACTTTGGGTTGGTTCCCTTAGCAGTATGCAGCAACCACATTGAGTAAACCCGGTCATAGTTGCATCTGATGCCAGTGGAAGAAAGATTAAGATTGGTGTCTAAAATGCTGGTCTTGATAAATCTGCCCTGAAATGTCTCAAAATGTGTGTCAAGCAAGCTCAAAAAATCTCAAAGCCCTGTTTTAGGACTTTTTAAAGCCAGAATTCTGGAGTGCAAGGCTTGATAAAACCCCTCTTAATTCTCTTAAGCAAGCATTTACGAGCTTTTACAGCGAGGAAACTGATGCTTGCAATCAATGACAACTGCCTCATTTTACCTTACTAACAGCACAGCCAAACATCCTCTTCATATTCATCATATAACAATACTACCACAAAAAGAAACAACTAACTACTGGTTTTGGAAATAGTGACAGATTATTCCTGTTGTCAGTACCCAGAATTGAGAGGACTCCACATTCTACAAGCAGATAAGAATCAATATACAGTAGCTGGTAGCATAAACTGCAACATAGTTACAGAGAGCTGGACCACTTGATCAGATATGGTATCTCTTCATCCATGGCATTGATATCAAAAAGGTACCTATGATATTCTACACAGAACCATTCTGCACTACTCGAATTCTCCAATATTCTGTTCGCTGTATAATCAAAATCATGTTTCATGAATCAAAATTGGCAGATTATCCGTAATATGACTGACAACTGCCAGGCCAATTACCAAGCAACCTTCAATTAAACAAATAAGTGGCCTGCTGATGTGTAGAAAATTGAAGAAACAGCACTGCATCATCTTTAAGAAATGACTCTAGTAAGTGTTTATGAAATTACTTGATCTGTTACGGTCACTAGTCCTTCCTTGTTGGTTCCATGAACTCAAGTCTGTGCTTTGTATAACTTGGTGTTTCACTGCAGAGACCGACCAGGGAGTTTTCTCCAATTTTCATGCTTGTTCTGAATGTTTATTTGTTTTATTTTGTAAATCTTATTACCCCTACAAAAGGAGAACAGAGAAACCGGAGACTGCTTGCCAGCAGACATCGGAAAGAAAATCTGTAGGCACATTTGGGTCCTGTTTCTGTTGCGGTTTGACCTTTCATCTCAGATCCCGCCTGGTTTAATGTTCCATTATGAATCCTGAAAACTATTTTCTTTATAGAGGAGTGTATGGATTTCTCCCCAGTTTGCTTGCCAGGCACCAGAAGAAAAATGGGTGGGTGCACTTTGTGTAAAAGGGGGTTATGTTCTACAAGTTGTGACTGTTTGGAGACTTTGTTTATACAGAGTGAATGGTTTATGTTTAGTGTTAGAATTGCAGAAATCCCATGCTCCCAGGACACAAATTAGAGAGCTCTGTGTATTTAGAACCAAAACACACAAAATGCAGTATAAAGTAAAATTAGTGATTCAATTAGAGTTTGCTGCTTAGATGGTCAGGATCAGAGGTGTATCTTCAGGCAATGCCACCACTGTTATAAGTCAGAATGAGGAGGTCTTGGCATGACATTACTCAGCCCAGTGTTGGTTCCCAAATCTGAAACTTGTAATTGGCAGTAGGGGTGGAGGTGGGTGTTGGAGGTTCAGAGCTGCACAACTGCTCTCAGATCTGCAGCCCAGTGGGACATGTCACTGGTAACCTAGGACAGACATTCGCTTTCGGTGTAAAAAAAGGACCTTGTTTTGCACTGAAAGTGGATGTCTGTTGTGCGGTATCCCTGACCATTCAATCTGAACTGAATGCTCCCAAACTTCTTTGAAGGTGCATCCATGGAGACATAAAATCTTTTTCGCTTTAGGTTATATTGAATCTCTGGGACAACTTCCAATTTGATCAAATCTAACCTTAGTCTTTATTCGCTCGTCCATGTCCATAACACCATTCATGAAAAAATGGTCAATGTTTCATCCATGACAAACATTTTTTGTCCTCTCCATGTGTCATCTCCTTTTTGCCATGTGCAGTGCTGGGATTTCAAAAACATCTTTTACTAATGGTTAGAGATGAGCGAATCATTCAAAATTTGCTTAGCCGAATATTCGCCGAATTTCTGACAAAATTCGTATTTAAAACAAACTTATTAGTCGAATCTACGTAAAAAAAAAAAAATGTTGTTTTGCGAACATTCCTGCCCAAATTAAGTATGTACAGTCAGCATAGTTAAAAGTACGCAATACGTAAGCATTAGCGTACAAAAGTACGTATGAATCCTTAGCGTACTATTGACGCGCGAATGCGTCATACGCATGAGGCTAGGCCGCGGCGTACAGTCTTTAGAGGCAGTGCATATGAACTAGAAAAATAAGGTGCTCACTGCTGCTAGCTATCAATAAGTGAATAATTTACTAAAAACACCATACAATAAGTGCATAATAGGACACATTGCAGTACCAGAAAAAGAATACACACAATGGACTAAAGTGCTGAACCATTAAACACAGTGTAGCTAAAATACAGCAAAAACATAAGTATGCAATAGAGATGAGCGAACATGCTCGTCCGAGCTTGATGCTCGTTCGAGCATTAGGGTATTCGCATATGCTCGCTACTCGGACGAGCCTATGGCGATCCTCGAGGAAATGGCAACTTCCTCTTCCTGCATGTTAGGCGCCTTTTTTCAGCCAATCAACATGCAGGAGAGTCTTTGGTACCTCCTAGCATCACGTGGGGCCCCTACAAGTCGATAGCAGGGATTGGCTGGCCAGATCAGATGACCTGGGAATATAAGAATCTGGTCACGCGCTGCTCGCGTCATACGCCGTCTGCATGAGATTAGGGATAGAGCTGCTGTCTGTCAGGGAGAGTGTTAGGGCCTGAATTTAGATGTTGGTTAGGCAGGAATCATCCACAAAGAACCCAACAGCCCTTCTAAGGGCTACAAGCACCTTTTTTTTTTGGTCTCCTCCTGGCTGCTGGCTGGGACTTGTAGTGTAGCTACCGCCATCTTGGCTGCACACTGTACACAGTCACTGGTGGCAGAAGGGACAGCACATGGTCCACACAGACCCAAAATAAATTGCCCAAAGTACTCATTTTTGCTGCTGCTGTACCTTGGCTTGCTGAGATCTGTAGTGCAGTCTAGGGAATCATTTCTATACACTACAGTCCAGTGAACAATCATGTAGTGTACTATACAGTAGCGTCAGTCTAGGGCAGGGGTGCACAACCTTTTCGGGATGGGGGCCACATTGTGAGACTGACGGAATCCCAAGAGCCGAAAATAAAAGTTAAAGGGGTATAACAAACTGAAATACTGTATGTATGGCGTATTGTACATACAGTATATACTATAAATATCTGGTTACACTTTCAGGACTCCCATCTACTGGGAGAATACATGAAAAATACATGTGAGCAGCCACAAGACATATACATACATGTCTGTCACCAGATGGTTGGGGGCCGCACAGAATGGTATCGAGGGCCGCATGTGGCCCCTGGGCCGCAGGTTGTGCACTCCTGGTCTAGGGAATACGTTTTTCTCTCATTTCTATACACTACAGTCCAGTGAACAATTATGTAGTGTACTGTACAGTAGCGTCAGTCTAGGGAATACATTTTTCTGTCATTTCTATACACTACAGTCCAGTGAACAATTATGTAGTGTGCTGTACAGTAGCGTCAGTCTATAAAATACGTATTTTCTTTCAGTTATATGTACTACAGTCCAGTGAAAAATGTAGTGGTTTGCGGTAAAATAGCCGCCATTTAAAGGGAACCTGTCATCTCCGAAACACCCCCTGAACTAGAGTAAGCGTTGTATAGTGTAAGTGATGCTGAATCCGAATATGTAAGTTTTATCTTCAGACTCACTTCCATTCCGACGCTGTGCTCCCACAAACCTGCAGTAAAATGCACTCAGTGGACTCCGGTGCTCACTCACATAATGGAGAGGACTCAAAGAAGAGTCCACTGAGTGCATTTTACTGCAGGTTTGTGGGAGCACAGCGTCAGAATGGAAGTGAGTATGAAGATAAAGCTTACATATTCGGATTCAGCATCACTTACACTATACAAGGCTTACTCTAGTTCAGGGGGGGTTCCGAGATGACAGGTTCCCTTTAAAGACTACATTTTTTTCTCATTTATATATACAACAGTCCAGTGAACAATTCTGTAGTGTGCTGTACAGCAGCGTCAGTCTATAAAATACGCTTTTTCTCAGTTATATGTACTACAGTCCAGTGAAAAATGTAGTGGTTTGCGGTAAAATAGCCGCCATTTAAAGACTAAGTTTTTTCCCATTTATATATACTACAGTCCAGTGAAAAATGTAGTCGTTTGTGGTAAAATAGCAGCCATTTAAAGACTACGTTTTTTCTCATTTCTATACACTACAGTCCAGTGAACAATTATGTAGTGTACTGTACAGTAGCATCAGTCTAGGGAATATGTTTTTCTGTCATTTCTATACACTACAGTCTAGTGAACAATTATGTAGTGTACTGTACAGTAGCGTCAGTCTAGGGAATACGTTTTTTCTGTCATTTCTATACACTACAGTCCAGTGAACAATTATGTAGTGTACTGTACAGTAGCATCAGTCTAGGGAATACGTTTTTCTCTCATTTCTATACACTACAGTCCAGTGAACAATTATACAGTAGCGTCAGTCTATAAAATACGTATTTTCTTTCAGTTATATGTACTACAGTCCAGTGAAAAATGTAGTGGTTTGCGGTAAAATAGCCGCCATTTAAAGACTATGTTTTTTTCTCATTTATATATACTACAGTCCAGTGAACAATTCTGTAGTGTGCTGTACAGCAGCGTCAGTCTATAAAATACGTATTTTCTCAGTTATATGTACTACAGTCCAGTGAAAAATGTAGTGGTTTGGGGTAAATTAGCCGCAGTCTAAAAATTCCTTTTTATCTCTCAGTTATATATACTACAGTGCAGTGAACAATTCTGTCGTGTGCGGTATAGTAGCCGCACTCTAGTGTTGACACCAACAAGTGACCAAGTTAGTTGAGGTAGCAGGTGAAGCACATAAAATTTTACACTGATACAGCATGGTGGTGAACCCAGAGTGACCAAGTTACACTCAGGTAGCAGGTGAAGCACATAAAATTTTACACTGACACAGCATGGCGGTGAACTCAGAGTGACCAAGTTACACTCAGGTAGCAGGTGAAGCACATAAAATTTTACACTGATACAGCATGGCGGTGAACCCAGAGTGACCAAGTTACACTCAGGTAGCAGGTGAAGCACATAAAATTTTACACTGACACAGCATGGCGGTGAACCCAGAGTGACCAAGTTACACTCAGGTAGCAGGTGAAGCACATAAAATTTTACACTGATACAGCATGGCGTTGAACCCAGAGCAGGGCCGGACTGGGACTAAAAAGCAGCCCTGGCACAAACCCTCTGCCAGCCCACATAAAAATTCCCATTTTCACAACACTGGAGTATGTCAGTAAGAGTGGGTTCACACTAAAAGCATATGCGTTTTCACCAAAACACAAGTGTTTGGTTGATAGAAACATGTGTTTAGCAATGTTAATCATTATCATTAATATTACAACACTAAACATGTTTCTATCAATCGAACGCATGCATATACGTTTAGCGTTTCGTTTTGCCTGATGTGTTTCAAAATGCAACGTGTGAACCCACCCTTAGGGTAACCTGACTGAGCTGTTTATATAGAGAACCAAGTTCTCTACATAAATACAGCACCAGAACCAAGTTCTCTACATAAATACAGCACCAGAACCAAGTTCCCTACATAAATACATCACCAGAACCAAGTTCTCTACATAAATGCAGCACCAGAACCAAGTTCTCTACATAAATACATCACCAGAACCAAGTTCTCTACATAAATACATCACCAGAACCAAGTTCTCTACATAAATACATCACCAGATTTTAAAAGTTCAGTACAGATACCATCTAAGTAGTCAGCCCTCACCATATGACCTTGTGCGGTGTGAAACTACAGCTCCCAGTATGGCCTGAAGAAGTGTAAAGGGATACTGAGAGTTGTTGTTGCACAAAACAGCATGCTACCACCCATCATTAGCTGTAGCTCATCCAGGTGACTACAACACTCATCATACACAGTCAGTAGCAGAATAATCATTTCCATTTAGTTACTTACAGATGACGTCTCCTCCTCCTGAGTTCCTCTCAATCTGGCTCAGACCACCATAATGACTTCTCCCGTCCACAATTCAGCTCTGCAGATTTTGCTGAGAAGATCTCTTTAACTTCATTCTTTACCAACACATTGGCATCCTGCAGACTGACACAGACTCATCTCAGTGCCACATGCCATTCCCTGAATATAACAGCAGCATTAGTGCTACACACAGGGCCCCCAATAGTAGTGCCACATACTCTGAGCCCTACGTATATAGTGCCACATACACTGTGCCCTCTGTATACAGTGCCATATGCCCTCTGTATATAGTGCCACATGCCCTGTGACCTCTGTTTATAGTGCCACATTCTTGGTGCCCCTTATAAAAAAGTGCCCCTTTATGTCTCTTCTGAGTACTCCCTGAATACAGCGTACACATCTAGCTTTTACTGAGTATTATAATACTCAGCAAAAGCTAGAATGTAGTGGGTGAGGCGTCACTGGCTACAAGTTGCTGAGGGTCACATGACAAGCTAGATGCAGTGGGTATATATAGTATATACAGCAGTTTATATACTATATATCTGTACACACTGCATCTATTATACCTCATATCAGTACACTGCTGTATATACTGATATATCTGTACACACTGCATCTATTATACTCATATATCAGTACACTGCTGTAATATACTATATCTGTATCGCATCTATTATACCTCCTACCTCACATATCAGTACATACACTATATATCTGTACACACTGCATATTATACCCCATATATCAGTACACTGCTGTATATACTATATATATGTACACACTGCATCTATATACCTCAATATCAGTACACTGCTGTATATACATATATCTGTACACACTGCATCTATTATACCTCCTACCTCACATATCAGTACACTGCTGTATATACTATATATCTGTACACATTACATCTATTATACCTCGTACCTCACATATCAGTACACTGCTGTATGTACTATATACCTGTACACACTACATCTATTATACCTCATACCTCACATATCAGTACACTGCTGTATATACTATATATCTGTACACACTGCATCTATTATACCTCATACCTCACATATCAGTACACTGCTGTATATACTATATACATTTACCCATTGCATTATTATACCTTGTATCTGATGTATCAGTACACTGCTGTATACTATGTGTCAGGTGTGAGGTATAAAAGATGCAGTATGTACAGATATATGTGGACAGTCATATATTATGGTTACTGTGAGGTACGTGGGGTATTGGGGGTTGTAGTTAAGGTTTCCGGGCAGTTTTAGGGATAGGATTAGTATTAGTATATTAGGGCCAGTATTAGAGTTAGAGGTCAGTATTAGGGTTAGGGGCCAGTATAGTGGTTAGTGGCCAGTATTGGGGTTTGGGGTCAGTATTGGGGTTAGGGCCAGTATTGGGGTTAGGGTCAGTATTGGGGGTAGGGGTCAGTATTGGGGTTAGTGGCCAGTATTGGGGTTTGGGGTCAGTATTGGGGTAAGGGGCCAGTATTACATAAAGCTACATTCAGACGACCGAAAGTGTTTTGCAGCCCCCAAATTGGGGATCCGCAAAACACATTTTGCAGAATGCACATTGCCAGCCCTATATAGAAGTGCCTATCTTTGCAGACAAGAATAGGACACTTGCTCTATATTTTTCGTGGGGCCACGAAACGGGACTACGGATGTGGACAGTACATGGTATGCTGTCAGCATCTTTTGCGGCCCCGCTGAAATGAATGGGTCCACACCCATTCCGCAAAATTGTGGAACGGATGCAGACCCAGAAATATGGTTGTCTGAATGCACCCTTAGGGCCAGTATTAGGATTGGGGTAGGTATCAGTTAGGGGCCAGTATTGGGGTCAGAGACAGCACTAGGGTACATTCACATGATCATATTTCCATTCACTTCAGTGGGCCCGCAAATACGTAGTCAACGGCCCTGCAAAAAAGATAGAGTATGTCCTATCCTTGACCGCAATCTCAGATGAGAACAGGCATTTCTATTATAGGGCTGGGCATGTGTGTTCCACAAAATGTGTCCGCACACGGCCAGTATCCGTGTTTTGGGGATCCGCAATTGTGGATCGCAAAACAAATATGGTCATGTGAATGTAGCTTTAGGGTTAGTGGTCAGTAGTAGGGTTAGGGGTCAGTATAGCGTACTATTAGAGTTAAAGTATTAGGAGTCAGTACAGTATATTAGGGTTAGCAGTCAATATTAGGGTTAAGGATAGTATTAGAGGTCAGTATTAGGGTTAGGGTTCAGTACTAGGGTTAGGGACATGGCCAGTATTAGGGGGGTGAGACAGGGCCAGTATTAGAGGTCAATACTAGGGGTTCAGGGGCCAGTATCAGGGTTAGGGGTCCAAGGTTAGTTGTCAGTACCAGTATTGGGGGTCAGTAGCCAGTATTAGGGTAAGACAGGGCCAGTATTGGGGGTCAGTAGCCAGTATTAGGGTTAGGGTAAGGCAGGGCCAGTATTGGGGGTCAGGGGCCAGTATTAGGGTTAGGGTAAGGCAGGGCCAGTATTGGGGGTCAGGGGCCAGTATTAGGGTTAGGGTAAGGTAGGGCCAGTATTGAGGGTCTGTAATAGGGAGGCAGGGCCAGTATTAGGGGTCAGGGGCCAGTATAGAGGGTCTGTAATAGGGAGGCAGGGCCAGTAT